>CABFNO020001536.1:0-431729 GCA_902006505.2 Clonostachys byssicola | reverse complement strand
TGGCTGCACATTAACGCACTGAGCATGCGAGGTACTGGATTTGCATTCTGAGTACGGGTACTTGGATCGGTAGAACGACGAAAAAATTCTCGTCCGTACATTACATAGGAGTCAAGAGACAAATTTTCTATTTTCGAACTGCATCTTTCTGCATGATTACTCAATCTGGCAGTCTGGGCGCGGAACACACATTCCAAGCGACCCCGAGACTGGCACAGCCACACCTGTGTCCACGTAAGAGGCTATTTGGTCGATAGTCCCCCCTCAGTCGTTCCTTTTCTCCCCCTTCTCTTCTCCACGGCTCATGCTTGCTGCTCCGAAACAAATACCGGTCGATTCCACTGGTGAAGAGGAGTCGTGGGGAAATGAAGGCATACGCTGTCAATGCGGGATTGGCGGGATCGAACTGGTCCTGCTGGCGGTGATGTTCTCAAACGATGTGTGACTTCATGTACCAGGTTGACATTGGATCGTCCGCTCCAGTACGTACCTGGTCTAGTGGGGCTCTCTTTGGTAATATTGCATTGAAATTTTTGGAGGTAAGACATTGAGACTTGCTGATGACGGGTGGGGTTCACTTTACGCCGGGCCGCCAAGAGAGGGGATCTGTTGCAGGTTAGTCTCGACGCAAAGTACCTGCGTATATGTAGGCACGCAAGTCCCTTTGTCCGGAGTCGCCTATTGTCTCTTTGTTGTCGGCATTGCTCCTTTGTGTCAGGAAAATCGTCGGTTTGCGGATGGGGATGGGAAACTGATCCTCGGGGCGCCCACGACGGGTGCTCGAGTGTAGTAGCTTGTTTTATGATGTATTGCATACGCCATCGTTCTGGTTCCTGGATCAAAGCAGGATATGCAGGGGTGCCGCTTCTGGCGAGAGCAATAGTCAGAAGCGATTGTAAACGTGGCTGTGACACTATTCGCTTTAAATCAGCCGTCCCCGAGCCAATGGACGCGAGCCTGGGCCGCCTGGCAGCCAAGCGGTGGGGGGTGTGTGCGTGTGACGTTCCAGGCTACCTTACCCAGGATGACGCTGGGCTAAGGGTCCAGGTCGCCGCGGAAAGCGACTGCCCATAGCGCTTCAGCTGCCTGTAAGTGCTGTGATCGGCTGCTGTAATGCTCTGGAGGTGGTACCGTGGTGGCAGTGTCGGCCATCCTGGTCTCGGGGGTGGCGGAGGGCGGCCGGCTCCTGTTGGCTGTCAGGAGGGCCTTTAGTGGGCCTTGGCGGACCTGAATACGAAGTCTGCCAACTCTTCACCCCATCCCATTCCATCTAGTGCCATCTTCCGGCCGTACCACTATTGTTTGAAAAGTCGCCCCCTACGGCCACCACCACACACACCTTCATTACTCCTCTTTCCCCATCTCTCTTGTCCAACGATCTTTCATTATATCCTTCGTTTTATTCCATTTATTCTATTTCTTCCATCTTTCGATTGGAGAACGGTGACTCTCGTTAGCCGTACCTCGTGATACGCGTCAAATTCGAACTAATCTTACCACTTAAATTACCAGGGGAAATTCAGCCCTGTGAGCAGGTTGTTAAAGCAACGCTTGGAGAACCGAGAAGGGCCAACTTCCTTCCTCCAGAACCAAACACAACCAGCCTCCCGCCCTTTGAGGCGTCCTAGTCAAAATGTTTCCTACCCGGTTCTTTCAGATCCTCTTCCTCGTGGTCGCCATTGGCCTGGCCACCGAGGCCTCGTTCATCCGAGAAGGTGGAGAGGTGATTCGCGAGCTGATGGCACGCCAGAGTGGCAGCGATAACAACAGTGCTGCTGCAAGCGAAACCGGCGGCTCGAGTCCATCCACTTCCGCGGCATCCGTCCCTACCAGTGCCGCCCAAACATCTTCTGCAAAGCAGGAGACCACTACCAAGGAGAGCACGTCCAGCAAGGCCGAAAGCACATCCAGCCAGGCCCAGGCTTCATCGACCAGCCAGCCCGCGTCTACGACCTCTAAGAGCGAAGCATCAACGAGTGCCCAGCAGAGCTCAGCCGCTCAAACGACCAGTGCCGCCCAGACCAGCAATGCCGCTTCGACAAGCAACGCCCAGCAGACAACTTCCACCTCGGAGGAAGCTTCCAAGGCGACGACGAGTGCTGCTCAGTCTGACAGCAAGACCACCTCTGCCAGCCCAGTCACTTCTACTTCGTATCTTACCGTCACCTACACCAACTCTGATGGTGCGCAGGTCGTCAGTACTAGTGCTTCCGTGACGACCACCACCCCTGACCTCAACGACAGCGGTTCTTCTAGCTCGTCCGGCTTGAGCGACAACAACAAGAAGATTATCGGTGGTGTCGTGGGTGGTGTTGGCGGCGCCATCCTTCTGGGTGCTCTCGCTCTCGTCGCCTGGAGAATCCGTGCTCGCAAGAGGCTTGCCGAGGAGAACGACGGCCTCATGGAGTACAACGGCGGCTACACTCCTGTCGATAAGGTTGAGCCCAGTTCCGCCGGCCTGCCTCCCCCACAGTCTTCTGGACGCTCCCCCTTCCAGTCCACGCTTGAGAATTATCACCAGCCTTCACAACCCGTCAACGCGTCTTCCAACTTCTAAGATGAAGTAGGCGTCGGAGACAGGAAAAATAAAACAAATAAGCATATAATACCGAGCCATGCCATGATGCAAGCGTCATGTGTACCTGGTTTCAAGTTACGTTTGTGGTGGTTGTGATAGACGGCGTTCAGGACAGGGGGGCTCACAGCTCTTATAAAAAACCAGCATTCCTTTCATTTTGTTTTTTACACGGCAACACCTGCTAAGTTGTACGATGGTGTTGGATCAGCTCATGCGGCCTGTCCCGGATTCTCAATGCGAGACTGGTCCGGCATGGAGTGAGCACGGCATGGTAGCATAGCGAAGACAAATCGCCGCATGAATTTTATATATCTAGAGACATACCCCAGATCTAATGTGGCGAGTATATCGCACGAACCCCATAGGGTGATGTCCAGAGACACACTCCTTGAATATGTATAGACTGTATCTACCTAATTTTCAACGCAATTTGATGAAACCCTTGATTCCGCTGTGAAGTGCTCAACCTGGAATCTGACCACCTAAGAACACAACGGTTCAAAAGAAAGGGTATACCCTGGACCAACACCCAAGTACACAACGAGCGAACTCGGAGTACAGGTTTATACGTGGCTCAGAGATGATGCATCAAGCGTACTTTTTCAGGGTAGCCGCTAATACTAAGGTGTGTCATATTCCATGTCGACTACTTGGCAATATACGGGTTGAGGGGTTCGTTTGTTAGGGTTGGCCTTCTTTATGGTGGCTGGCACCTAGCGTCAGGGCAGGCTTCACCTTAGTAGGAGTCAGAGGAACCATTTCAACATTCTGTATCCGGCAAGCTGATGCATGTCGTGACACACGTACTTATTTATAAAACCCCCCCTCGCATTCCAGCCGTTCATGAATCATGCAATAAGCTTGCTCACGGCAGGCGGGATTGTCTGAGACATCTGCGGACGCGTTTCTCCAACGATTCACGAAAGCCATGTCTGGAATGCATGTCTGGAAATGTCTCTCGTCGAATGTGGGCGGTGAGCAGAGGGAGACTTGAGCAAACTGGTATCCTAAAAGGTCGGTTTCACAAACTGATTTGCTTTCTTACAAGCATCAGGATCATGAGCTTTTACCTTGCCTTGTTTGACGCCTACCCTGGACATGAAGGCAAATGATGGTTTCCATGAGATTATGAGGTGGCAAACCTCGACAACGCGGGGTTCTTAAGTCCCGTTGAACCCTTGTGCTTTTCTATTTCTGTTTTCGGGGTCTCATTGTCAATTTATTGGTAGCTTTTAGCTCTTTCAACATCCGTTTGTTACTTAGTTCTTCGTATCATGCTTAGCGTCAGCAATGAGGTACACCACGTTACATTCTGATAGTTCCTAGATACCATCTGCTTTCTCACTTTCGATTGTTTTCTACTTCTTTCTCTACCTTCCTTATCAAACATGTTTGAACAGCTGGCACTGCCAATAATACCCACAAAGAGGCGGAATGGTTCTTGGTCTGTGTTGGGCAGCTACCGTTTACACCCAGCAGCCAACGCCCCTGCAGACGTTGAGGATCGGCCTCTAACTGCGAAAGGTAAGGTAGCAGTTCTTCCTGGGGAACCCACATAGCGGTTCAGGCCGTAACCTTCAAGGAGCGACGGATCAATTAATAGCGGTAGAAGTAAGGGCCATTAGTAAAGGGGCCCTAGTAGAAGAAGATTACCTGGGCAGTTGGCCCCGCGCCGAACAGTCGCGACGCGGGTTTCGCGATTTTCATGTTGCCGAAAGAGCAAGTTTCCCACCACGAGGGGCCCTTGTTATGATGCTAAAGCGCATGCACCAGTATTCCGGTATAAAGGTTGGGTGAGCGCAGCTGGGTTTGCTTTGTCGCGTCAGATCATTAATGCCAGCCAGGATGTCACGGCCCAGACTGCCTCCTATTGGCCCATACGTCATTTGTTCCGGACTGGAGCCATGTATTGGTACCTACGGCCTGGGTGACCTTTGGGGTTAGAGCTGCCAAGTTGTCTGCTCTTAAAAATATTCGCTCCATCTTTTTTTTTCGAGCACCTGCCTCCCCGATAAGGGCCAGACTCGACGTAGCATTTGCCCAACTGTCTCAGCCTCGCTGTGATAGGACAGTGAGCTTTCTGGATCCTGCCCTCCATTGCTCCCGCCAGCCACCACGCGCCCCCAGAATAGAATGCGCATGTACCTATGGTTTTGACGGAAAAGCGACCTGCAGCCGCATAAATGTTGATGTTCAAGTTCAACGCGTCTGGCCAACGACTGGCGCACCAGCTACCTGGGGTCCACCCCAACCGGGTCCTCCCTCCTTGCCCACAAAGGAAGCCTCGAGGAAGCTGCTGCACCGTGTCCAGACTTTCCACGGACCACGGGTGCGGTTCGCTGTTTGGAAGGTACAACGGCGCAGGGCCCTATTCCCGTGCTTAAAGGGCATCTGACAGGTAGCTGGCTATCGCCGGAGCTTGGGACTCGCTACCATGACCCCTGCCACGCCCCCAGTTCTGCGCGTGCACAGGCAAGGCGGAGCGGGCCTCAATTACAACATGCAGGAAGCTGATTGACTGACGGACACATCCAACTGCCCAAAGAAAATAGTAACAATCACACCTCAGGTACCTCCTCAGCGTCAGCTTGCTGCGAGGTACCTGCGGCCGAGGGCGAGTATGTACATGTACCTTACCCATCTGTGAAAAGCTCCCTGCTGGCCACGTTCCCACTGTCTCCCATCTCCCTCCCATTTCCTCCCCCCCCGTCCAAAAAAGAATCGGACGTGTCTTTGAACTGTCAACCCTTCATCCCAAGCCCGTCAGGAGCTCGCCACTGGCTGTACATAACCAATTCTTTTGTTTGCGTTCTTTTCGATGTCGTTGTTTGCATCGACCAGTCGGCTTGCCTGTGCTTTTTAGTCGCTCCTTTATTACCAACCCCGTTTCCCTAGATCCTAGGCGGGCCTCTTAGTACTGCGTGGTAATTACACGTCCCTGAGAGTTGTACCCCAGGCCCCAGGCTCAACAGCACCAATTTCCTCGGTCCCCCCTTTATGGCCCAAGGAAATCGAGCCGTGGTTCCTGCCAGCGATTGACCGAACGGTCGAATTCGAGAGACGCGTCCCATCCTTGGATTACCGTCTTTTCTTTTGGTTACGGCATTCTGGCAGCGTCCGTGACCCTGTTCATAAAAAATAAGGATACCGTGGAGCATCCTAGCTTTTGAGACGCGTGAACAGAGAGTCAGCTGCAGGCGATTATTTCCTCGTCTGCGCTGAATCTCAACTGGTAAGTGAGCTTCTGGTGAGAATCGTCAACGGCGACCTCAGTTCTGACCACGTTCCTGTCGCACACAGAACTCTCGTGACGACGTCGCCTCCCAAGTCGTCAACTCCAGCCCCAGGTGCCTACTCTGCACAGAACGAAAGTGCAGTGGACTCCAAAACACAGCCGCAGTCGCCCAGGTCGCCAGCCCTCTCCGACGCATCGACTGCAGACGGTTCGGACGGTCTCGAGTCTTCCCCGGCGCTGCCTCCGCTCCAAGCTCCGCCTTTGCCGCCGCGCACTCAGAATCTCCTGAGGTCACCTTCTGCTGGCACAGACGAGGATAATCAGTTTGGGACGGCAAGCTGGGGCTCACCATACCCGCGCACCGACCGTAATTTGCGCCGGCGAAGCTTCAGTAGCGACGCCTCTGACGAGTTTCCAGTTCATAATTTGGCAATCGATACCCCTTTTCTTCGCCCACCCCCCGAACTTGCATCGCTATCGGGTGAGAACTCACAGCCTGGGATCAGCGCGGCAGCAGCAGTCCTCGCGAACCGGGTGCGACGTCAGGTTAGAGGCCTGACCGAAGACTGGATACGTACGCACACCTCTGGCGACCTCGAGAACGTTGAGCCTCGCCATTGGTTCAGTGACGGTAGTGGCAGTGAGCACTCTTCGTTGAGCGGCTCAGAAGCTGGCTGGCTTGGGGAATCTAATCTCCGAACACCGAAAGCTTCAAAGGGAAAGAATTCGGCGCATCCTGTTCGGCCTTTCCATCCGCGCGGTCGATCAAGCGTGGAAACCCTGAAGCCAGCGGATACTAATACCCCAAGAGGTCCAAAACAATTAATCGAAATGGCAACTGCGGATAACCAGCCCGGCTCCCCAGGAGGTCGCTCGGCGACGGAGACTCCCGTAACCGACGATGCGGCTCCTATGACTCCTACCAAGACGAAGCCTACCCTGAACGGGGAGGCCAAGTTCTCTACCCCGACAAAAATCACACAAAAGCCATTGCCCAAAGAGCCCGCCATGACGCCACGTATAAAGAAGAAGGTGCCATGGAAGGGCAAGAACATCATGGTTTTATTGCCACGAGATGAAGAGCGAGGACTTCCTGGAAAGCCACCCAAGCCTCTTCGCCAGGAAGAAATAGAAAAGATGTTTGCTTCGTGGAGAGAACTAGGCTATGGTGTGGATGGTTTCGATCTGATGGTGGATGATTATCAGCCTACAGGGTCGCACAATGCACAGAGCCGCGGCGCCTGGCCGGACCATGACGACGTTGTTGAAGAGAGGTCGGAGCGCCACTATCAGGTTACATTGCCTGACTTGAACGCCTGGAAGAATTATGTCGATGAGTTGCAAGAGGCCAAGTTGCGCGCCTTGGGTGTGTCCTTCGGCGATGATGAGCCAGCTGCGCCTTCGCCGCTCGAATCTGCTGTGCCCAGCAGACAGGCGTCTGCCCAATACCCTCCTTTGCCATTTTCTCCTCCTCTTCCAACATCATCGGCTTCAAGCAATCATGCGCCCATGGGATTTCCCTTCCCTGGTCAGTTCGGTTCGGCGACGCACAGCCCAAGCATCCCTCAAGGTGCCTCTCCAGTACCATTCGTCCCTGGAAAGTTCAACCCGCGAGCATCTATCTCGTTTTCCGGCAACAACTCTCCTTTCCAGATGCCTCAGTCTCCGCTTGCTTGGCCAGGCTTGCAAAATGTGGGAAGAGCCGATTCTCCTTCCTTTGCTAACATGAATGGAATGGTACCGGCACAGCCACCGTTTGATTTGGAAGGCCTTCCGAACTCGAGCCCCGCTCTCAACAATCTTCATCAACGGCAGCAGTCTCTGCAATTCCCATTGGTGTCTCGGCAATCGTTCCAATTCCCTCCGCCAATGCGAGACTCCTTCCGTCTGCAAGAGGTTCATGAGGAAGAGGAGGAGATCAAGAGCCCATCAAAGACCCCCGAGCCTATGCAAGACAAACATGATGCTAAGGCTAAATTGGGCGATGAAGAATATCACCTCGAGGAGCAGCTTCGCAATGAGTTGGAGCACGAAGATTACGATCCTCATGCTCATTCTCAGCAGGCATCTATTGACCACGGGATGTACGCCCAGGATCCTGCTCATAACTTCCAAGTTCCTGCGCACTTTGCAAACCAGCCAGAGCAGCCCCTCACTCTGCATCACCCTCGCCCCCACAGCCGAGGCCATTCATTATCTCACTCGCTGTCACAAAATTTCCTCGTCGATCAGAGCCAATCTGATGACAATGCTAACTCGGTCAACAAACCATCAGCGCCTCTTCACGACATTATTGAGACGCATAAGGGAGAGGAACGATGGGAGATTGAGACAAACCCCAGCAATCTCGGCACTCCAGTCCAGGACTTTGACTTTGCTGGACCTTTTGCGCAACATGAGCGGAACGTGTCAACAGGAAGCAACCCCTGGAACGATTATTCATCGTCAGCCTCCAACCCACGACGAGCTAGCCATGCCAGCAAGCCTTCATTGTCCAAGCTTAATGTTAAGGCCCCTGAGTTCAAGTTCAACCCAGCGAGTACCTTTACACCGGGACAGAGCACATTCACGCCGAGTCAGAGCACTTTTACACCCGGCCAAAGTGTCTTCACCCCCGGACAGAGCAGCTTCACTCCCGCACAGAGCACCTTCAACCCTGGGCAGAGCACCTTCAACCCCGGGCAAAGCACCTTCAACCCTGGACAGAGTTCCTTCACACCTGGACAGTTCAACTTTGGAGGACAGTCTTTCCAGCCTGCCATCTTTCAAGCAAACGTCGGTGGTAGTGTTCCTGGCTCGGTATCTCTGGATTCCTTGCCACCTCTTGACAACGCGGAAGGAGTTCATACCGAAGAGCAGGCCAGCTTTGCACCTGAGCAGAGTGATTTCAGCTTCTCCACTTCTGGACCTAAGTTTAGACCTGATGCACCATCTTTCATGCCATTTTCGCCTGCCCCTACAGTTGGTCTAGGATTAGGCAGCAAGCATGCTGCCAGGGAGAGCATTTTCGGCAACATTCACATCGAACCTGAGGTCGCCAAGCCTGTTCAGAAATCGAAGGCGATCCCTATTTTGCGACCCACGAGTAGTAAAGCATCTGACAAAGCTGCTGGAGATTCGGGCTCAGGACATGAGGACTCGCATAAGGATACGAGCGATAACCGTGAACGCGGCCCTGATGACTTCAGGGCTAAGCGTGCCAAGAGTGTTATGCCTGACGGTGACGACGTGCCTCTCTTCGCTGAGCAACCCAAGGAGCTTACACCATCCGTGACCGAAGAGGCTCAGGAGCCACCAAAGGAGTCTAGAACCAGCATCGAGGAGGAGCATCATCTCCCAGCCGACACTTCGATGTCTTCAGCTGTCATGTCAGACAACATCGATACGAAGGCCACGACAGCAGCTCCATCAGAGTCTTCTCAAGTTGAAGTCGAAAGCAATCTGTGGTCGCCTTTCGAATTCGATGACAGACTCGATGCTAAGCATTTCAGCGAAGCTCGTCCTTTGGGAGACGAGGAGCCGGTTCACCCAAGCGGACACCGCAAATCTCTGTCTGCTACCGCACCGTCCTTCATGCCTGGAGCAATGCTTGGCCAAGAGGAAGAGACCCCACGTCCAGAGACACCAGAACAGCCCGATGTTGAGATCATCGTTGCTAAGCGCGACACTGAGCAGCCACGTGCTAGTTCACCACAAAAACGCAAGGCCTCATCTAAGGGACTGGGTCTGGGCTCATCGCGCTTTGCATCACCACCACCGAAGCCAAAGGGATTGGCTTCCTCACGTTACGCCAGCGCTGCAAGCGTAGTGGAGCCTGAGAACTCTTTGCCCACACCTACGGTTGAAAAGAAGGAGGTCCTGGAATCAGTCGAGCATGAGGAGGCTGTCATTGAGGAGGCTGTCATCCCAACCACGGAGCATGGCCAGCTGTCTTTCGAGGACATTGATGCTGTCATGGAGCAGTTAGAACATGATCCTTCGTTGGGTGTCAATAAGTCGATTGAAACTGCCTCATTCCGATCAAGCCCAGCCAAGCCAGCACCACTTGCTGACGTCAATAACTCCTCTACCTTGAAATTGGAACCGCCTTCTGATCACTTCGTTCTCGACACCAAGTCCTCTGGAACACCTACCTTCCAGCCCACTCTTGGTGATGTTCCTCTTCTCCCAACTACAGAAATGGACGATCCATTTGTCGACCCGCAACCAGATGTCGTGGAAGAAGTTGGTGGACAATTTGTTATTGACGATACTCCTGCTGTCAGTGACTGGGAAGCCGCGTTCTCTGCAGACGAACATGAGAAACTTGATAGCCGAGCCCAATTCTTTGATGGACGTGTTAATGAGGTTTTTGGCAACCTGCTCGCATCTAGACTGGAGCCCTTGGAGAATATCCTATTTTCCCTCCAAGACGCTATCGCCTTGAAGGCAGGACGACCTAGCTCTTCTCGCCGTGATCTACGCAGCGTGTCTGCTGAGAAACAGCAAAGCGACGCTGATGATGAAGACGAAGAGCCCACTGTCCGAAGGTCGATGAGCCCTCGTCGGGATCGAAAGTTGGACCAAATCCGAGCTGCCGTTATGGAAGGCATTGCTGCTCAGCAACGGATGCAGCCACTTTCATCTGTGCCTGAGCAACCTGAACCCGAGTCGCAGCTGTTTGAAGCTGTTGCTGATATCAAGAGACAGCTTGAGATCCGCCAGAAGGCTGATTTCGACGCCGAGCACCTGCAGGCGATTGTTGAACATGCTGTTAAGAGCCAAATGCCTGTCACAGTGGAGCCAGACCAGTCATCTCTCGATAGGAACGCTGAACTTGAGGCCAAGGTTGCTCAGCTGGAGCAGGAACTGCGAGCAGGACGTTACGAGATGGACAAGGAAATCGAAGCCCGCCGAGCTGCCGAGGACGTTTCTGCCGACCTCAACCGCCAATTGAAGGCTGCCGAGACCCGCGTGGAGGTGGAGATCATCAACAGAAGCGTGTATGATCAGAGAGTTGCCGACCTGGAAGAGAAGTTAAGATACCAAGAAAACCAGTCCGAGGAGCAGATTCAGAACCGCCGTGCTGCCGAGGATCGCTTGGCAGAAGTCCAGCGTCTTTTGCGTATTGCTTCTGAGGAGGAGGACCGCCTTCGTGAGGTCAATGATGAGAAGGAGCAGAGGATCAAGTCAATGGAGCAAGCTAATGCCAAGAGCTCAATGAAGATGGCCCTGCTTGAAGCTGCCCAGAACAACGCGACTCAGTCTCAGAGTGAGATGACCAACAAGCTCAATGTCCTGGAGGCCGACCTTCGAAATGTTCGTCTCGACAATGATCATTGGCGAGCAGAGGCTGAGCGTAATGATGAGCTCGCACATCGCCGTGCTGGCGAGCTTGCCCACATCCAAGAGGAGCACAAGCATCTCCAGAAGACTCTTTACACCCTCTCCACCCAATTGGAGGAGAATGAGCGGCTGCGTGATAGCTGGCGATCCAAGTTCAACTCTTTGCAGGATGATATGAGGAAAGCAGCTCGTGAGATTGCCGAGGAAAATGCTCGCCATATCAAGAAGGATCAAGTCATGCATGCCCGACAAGAGGTCCTTGACGCTAGGCTGCAGGCCGAAGCCAAGACTCGTGAACGACTCGAGCTTGAGATGGATCGCCTTCAAGATAACGAACGCGCCGGAATGAGGGCAGCAAACGAATGCAAGCGTCTTGAGGAGCTTCTTGCCCAACTCCGCACCGAGAACCACAGACTGCAGCAACGCGCCTCTGAAGCCGAACGCGAATTCGAAGAAGCCCGTGAGTCTGGGTTGAGCGAGGTGAAGCGCACGCGCATGGCGATGCAGACCGAGATCGATGCGGCCAACCACCAAGTCAACGTCGTTCGCGAAGAGCTTGAAGAACAATACTCTAAGCTGCGTGCCGAGCTTGATAGCTTTAAGCTGGATGCCGACACTGTGAAGGCTCGCAACGAGATGCTTCTCGAAGATGCCGAGGCGACTAAAGCCATGGAGATCGAGGAGCTCAAGCAGAAGCACCAGAACGAGCTGGAAGATCTCGAAGCTCGATATGAGCAGCAGCGCAATGCTAGGGATGAAGAGAGCTCCAAGACAGAGGAGAACCTTCTTGAGCGACTCAGCTTTTCGTCTACCAAGATCGACCACCTACAGGATCGTATCAATCACTTGGAGGAGAAATTGGAAGTTTCCAAGGAAGCCGCAGCAGCAGCTGTCGCGGCAGCCAAGTCTGCTGCAGCCGCCGAGTCAAAGGCCCCCGCTCAGACACAGTCCAGGTCCCAGCCCGACAAGAGCGACCTACCTGAGAAGATCTCTCCCCAAGCTCTCCGAGAGTCTATTATGGTTCTCCAAGAACAACTTCAGGCCCGAGAACAACGTATTGAGGAACTGGAGCAGACTGTTGCCAAATCTGACCCTGAAGCAGAAGTCAAGATTTCCAAGCGTGATGATGAGATTAGCTGGCTTCGTGAGCTTCTGGCTGTCAGACATGGAGACCTTCAGGATATTATTACGGCCCTTTCTGGCAACAATTTTGATCAAGAAAGGGTGAAGGATGCGGCCATTCGCCTGAAGGCCAACCTCCAAATGGAGGAACAGGAGCGGGAGAGAGCCATGAGCGGTGCCTCAGCTCTGAGCTTACCTAGCATTGCACAGAGCATAACATCATCTCCCCGTGTCGCCCAAACTATTGGACCAATTGCCGCTGCATGGGGTAATTGGCGCAAGGGAAGCACGAGTTCTTTCACAGGCTTTACTGCTCGGCCAGGTCTTACCGCAGGCAGCAGGAATGGGACACCGTCTAGGGCTCAGCAGGTCTCGAGAAACAGCCAGCCCAACGGATTGATGACCCCGCCAGCATCGAACGTTCGTCAAATGCCTGTAATGGAGACGAAGCCACAGCCGACAGCGTTCTCCAGTACAGGCCGCCGGTATCCGTCTCATGGAAACCCGAGCCGAGCGCGCAACGTTTCCGAAACATCGCGTCAGGCGGAGGATATGTCCTCTTCAGAAGTTGTGATGCCACATCCCGCCGAAGAGGAGGAGGAACAGCCCATGACACCAACCATGATGCGCTCAGCTCATTACGATTCGGACGCCCAACCAGCAGATTATTATGATGATGAATTCTTTGAAGACACTTGAAACGGAACTTCCAGCATTTCTTTAGTTCACTCTTGAGTGGCTGTATATTTTTTTTCATTTGTTCGTTTCTTCCATCAAGGATGGTTGAGCTGGTACATTTTTATATCGCCATGCGTGGCTTCGTGCCACTGTACTGGCACATTCAGATTGCGATATCTAGAAGATACCCCTTTGATTTCTATTCTTTTTACAAACCTAATTATCCTCTAGCCTGTTTCTATAATCTGCAGTCTTGTTTTGTTCTTTTTGGTTTTAAGCGCTTATCAGATTGTTGTAGCTGCCATGCAGTACGTGTTTAGCGCAGGTTGACAATTCTTTTTCAAGTTCTTACAGTCATTTACAAACACCTTAGCTTCTCGCACTGAAGCGAGAAACTTATATTTCCTTTGTCAAGCATTCGTGGTTGTGGGGAGGATGATGGACGCATCTATCGGCCACTCGTTTTAGGAACCTAGCGAGCGTGCCACATCTCATTACGGCAGTTTTACATACGCATACATATATATACTAATACACCCTTCAATTGTTCATAGTCTTGTGCGTCGTGAATGTTTATTGTCATAAATTATAGTAGTAAACCAAGCGCGTCTGGCTGTATGCTATACTAGCCTGTCTGCTCGGCGTCTCTCGTTCCTTGTTCAACAAGATATATTGTCAGGCGACTAGCTACTGCTGAGGAGCTTCTCGACAGCCCACTTCACGGAGAAGTTTCGCAAATCCGAGTAATGCTGGCCAACCCCGACAAAGAGCACAGGAACGTTGGTCGCGTGGACAAGACTGACTAGGGTGCCGACCATGTCGCCCACTGTGTCACACTTGGAGATGATGAAGCCATCCAAGGTTCGAACGGAGCCAAATGCAGCATTGAAGTTTCGAGCCTGAGCGACGGAGTCGGTACCAACGAGGGCCTGTTGACGAAGCAGTTAGCATATGAGATGATGGATGATGTAGAGGGGAGAAACTAGGGGGTAATTGGGGAGAGACTGACCTCGCCGACCATGAGAATCTTATCAGGCTGAGCAAACTTGGCGAATTTCTCCAGCGAGGACATGAGGCGCTGGTCATTGTGCCTGCGGCCCGCGGTGTCGATGAGGACCACGTCGTAGCCCGTCTGGGCGGCGTGGGCGACGGCGTCCTTGGCGACGGCGGCGGCATCCTTGCCGTAGCCCTTTTGGTAGATGTCGACCTCGCCGCCGCCCTCGCGCGCGGTGAGCTCCTTGAGGTTGCGGACGTGGACGGCGAGCTGCTCGACGGCGCCGGAGCGGAAGGTGTCGCCGGCGGCGATGAGGACCTTGTACTTGTTCTGGAGCAGGAAGAAGCAGATCTTTGAGAGGTTGGTGGACTTGCCGACGCCGTTTACGCCCACGATTGAGATGACGTAGGGCCGGCGCGAGCGGAGGGATGTGACTGGGGGAGCTGTGACGGCGTCGATTTCGCGCAGGAGGTCCATTGAGGAGGTTGGGGTGAGCATCTTTGTGAGGGAAGCCTCCATTGCCGTCTGGATCCTCGTGTTGATACCTGTGTTAAGGGGTTGTGTGTGGTTAGCAAGCTTATGAAATACGGCAACAGATGAGGACCGTGAACCTACTCTCGAAACTTCCCGTCTTAACACCCAGAAGCTCCTTTTCCACACCCTCGCATAGACGTACGGCAGCCTCTCGTGCGACGTTCTTCTTCAGCAGGTGTTCCTCCATACCCTTCATAGCCTTGTCGAGATCCTCCTTTGTGAGGGTCTTGCCGCCGACGACATTGCGGAACAGCCCACTGACGGCGTTGATACCGGAGCCCAAGAGACCGCCCTTGGAGCCGTTCTTGGAGTTGGCGGCCTGAGAGGCCTCGGCAGATGCTAGGATATCGTGCACTTCATCGCCCAGATCTTTGAGCACGAACTTGCCCTTGGTCGTGGAACCCCACGTTGACGAGTCCACGTGCTCTAGAGCTGATGATCGGGCTGTCGCCTCGGCCTCAGAGTCGCTCAGCGGATTAGTCTGGGCGGAGTAGTCCAGCTGCACATCGTCCTCCTCATCCGCCATACCGTCGTGGTCCCACTTGCGCCCCTTCTTGGGTGCCTTCTTTGATCGGCCACCTGGCCCCTCATCTCCGGACGAGAGCAGGGGCGCATTCGCATTGTTCTTCTTCCTCGCCCGTCTGGACAGCCGAGCGGCGGGGCTCGCCTTTGCGACGAGTAGGTTGTTGCTGGGGGTGGAAGGGCGCGATGCGCCGGGGGATGCTGGGGGCGACGACCCGTTCGACGTCGCATCCAGGCCGCCCTGGCTGATGTTGCGACCGCGGTACGTCAGGCTGGGCGCGCTCAGCGGCTCGTCGTTCAGGCTCGAGTTGAGCTGGATCTCGGGGACTCCCGTGGCGTCGATGCCGCTGGCCTTGTCGAGTTCATGGAGCTGCTGGTCGAAGTACTCGTCGAACTTGTTGGTGCCGAATTCCACGAGTGTAGTATGGGGCTTCTTTAGCTGGTCGCCGTAGAGGCTGACGAAGATGGTTCTGATGTTGTCGACGAGCTTATCGACCCAGCTCAGGTGGAGGAGCGACCGGTACACAGCCTAAGGGAGGGCTCGGGTTAATGACACCTGGGCAGCGCACAGACGGGAGCGCCGCCATCGGCGGAACATGTACATACGACGAATATAACACCCAATTCCTTGACAATTGTCCATTTTAACGTGTGCTGGTCGTTTTTGTAGGGGGGGTTCACCGAGGCGGACTGGGAATCCTGGATGGCGGAGTTGCCGCTCTTCTCCTCGATGAAGGTATCGGCGATAAAGTTGTTGACGATGGAGGGCTTAATTGGTGCGTAGGTTCGCGACCACACTACCACCCCCGACGTCGTAATGATTTCGAAACTATCCAACATGATGTCCGACCCCGCTGTATTACTTATATATTAGGACTGCTGGAAGAGAAAAAGGAAAAAGCGATGAATCTGGACGATGTGGCCACTGAGTGTCGCCTGCGCCAAGCCTCCCGCGCACACTTTATCGGCGGCATGAGCCCCCAGAATGGCCGATCAGATCTTATCGATAAGGCGTCCGGTAATTCACAAGTTCCGGCCCCGTGGTCACTGGCGCTGTGCTGGCTGGTAGCGCGGCCCACTCTGTCGTTCTGGACATGTGGCGCGCCAAGAGAAAGGGCGGCAGCCTGGGCCAGCGACAGGTTGTGGCTGAAGCTAGGCGGGATGACGAGGGAACGACCACATCTCTGGATCTGATCCTAACCTGTCAACTTACTATTTGCCAGCGCAACCGCAACCCGGCCTTGCCAACGATTTCCTTGATTTTGTCAATTTTAAACAAACTAATTTTTTTCAGACTTGGTACTTCACCAAGTTGACGACGGCATCATCATGCAGCGAAACACTTTTGCGCAATCGCCCCCTTTGCACCATCCCGTACCACAGCATGTTTCCACCGTCCCTCAATTACGATCACCGCCACCTCCTCCAGGATCCGCACAGTCTCAGCAACAAGCATACAGCGGGAACCCATACCAACAGCAGGGCGGCGCCAGCGGGAATGTCTTTGGCGCCTATGGCCAGTTCATGAACGATCCTACGGCGCAGGTGGCGGCGCAGTTTGGCCAGACCGCTTTCAAGCATGGCCAGGAGTATGTTGAGCAGAATGTGGGTTTCCTCGCGAGCTTGGGAGGCAATTTGGCCGCACTTGCTACTTGTGACATCGCTAATGATGGGTATAGCTTGGACGGTATGTCAACGTCTCGGCATTAAAACACTACTTCAACGTTTCGAACTCGTATGTCCTCAACAAACTGTTCTTGGTGCTGTTTCCCTGGAGGCACAAGAGCTGGCTGCGCAAGCAGGTGGTTGGAGCCAATGGGCAGGATGGGTGGTATCTGCCACCCCGTGACGATGTCAACAGCCCAGACATGTATATTCCAGGTAGGTTGATTGGCTTTACATTGGGATAAGTTGAGACTGGGGACTGACACTTGAATTTGAAATAGTCATGGGTCTCGTTACGTACGTTCTTCTATCGACTCTGATCGCAGGCTTGAAGGGCGATTACCGGCCGGAACTCTTGGGATACACGGGCACGATTGGCTTGATCGTGATGGTTACCGAACTGATTGCCCTGAAGCTCGGATGCTACATTCTCAGCATCTCCAGCCAATCGCAGCTGTTCGACTTGATTGCCTACTCGGGCTACAAGTTTGTCGGGATCATCGTCACAATCGCCGTTGCCCAGATCTTTAATTCTGGAAAGGGCACTGGCGGCTGGCTTGGCTGGACCGTCTTCATCTACACCTTCATGGCAAACTCCTTCTTTTTGGTAAGTTTTGCTCACACTGCACATTCGACGTATCAAATTCTCGACTTTTTTTTTATTGACACGAGTCTTCCATAGATGCGATCCCTGAAATACGTTCTTCTCCCCGAAAACTCGCATGGCTCTGGAGGAACCATGCAGACTGACTCAAGGGCAAAGAGAAACCAGCGGACGCAGTTCCTCTTCTTTTATTCCTTCTTCGTTCAGCTCTTCTTCATGTGGGTTCTGACCCGCTCTTGAACGGCGGACTTGTACCAGATTTACGGCGAGGCGGAAATGTAAGAGAGACGCGATAAGGGCCGGGTGGGAATGATTTAGGGCGCGCAAGCATGGTTGGCACTGCTTAGACTCAAGGTTAAAAAAGGCATGCTCAGGTTGGGTGATATACGGGAGCTTGGTTGCACATTTCATCTATCAGCGATATTGTACGAGACGAAATTAAAAAGTAGATGAATCTCGAAGAATAGGCGAGGAAAGAAAAGTAAATAAGGACAACGAAATGAATACTCCCAATTTTGATTCCGAGTGATTATTGGTGTAACTGTATACCTATGACGGAGAGATGCACTGGCAATGAATGCGTGATGCTTGGCGTATTGGGGCGGACTCTGATTGTCTATCACTGGTCCATATCCGTTCATCCACAAGGATGCAACTACTAGCTTTGAGGAAAGGTACTAAGTAGGTAGGCACATTACTTAACCATCACCACTACGTGTCCTCACCTCTTGCGCTTATCTTCTAGGCCACCACTTTCCACATTCTCAGAATCGCATCTGCCCCTGAGATATTCTGGGTAGTTTGATCGATATTTTAGGACATTTCCAGTTCAATCAATCATGGCTCCTTCACCAGTTAGGGAGGCCACGCTCCAAGCCGTTCTGCTGAGCGGTGTGGCCAACTTACTGGCACAATACATAGAGTCATACAAGAATGAGGTAAGAAACGGCTCGAAAATCTCTCAATCTTTCTTGCTGAAAGATTTTATCATGGGCTCTTCATATTAATGATGGAATTGCGCGTAGGTTGAGTTCAAGGTAGACTGGATACCCTTCTTCCAGTTCATCTTATTTGCCCTTCTCAGCACACCTCCAAATTTCTATTGGTAAGAGACCTTATACCTTGCCAGCTGGATAATCGGGAAGGGCCCTCAATGCTGACCGGGACAAAGGCAATCATTTCTTGAGTCTACATTTCCGGCTCACCCACCAGCACCTCATCCCAAGAAGTCGGATGGGCCCGCTCCTCCGCCCAAGCTATCAATCCGCAACACTGTGATCAAACTGGTTCTGGACCAGACTGTGGGTGCCGTCGTCAACAACATGTTGTTTGCCCTGTACAGCCGAGCGATTCGCGACGCAATGCCGGGAGCCCCTCCCATTTACAGCGTGTTCAAGGCGATTGACTACTGGACGACCCGAGGCACCGTGGACTTCTCCAAGGTGGATTTCAAGGACGTGTGGGACGGCGCAGTTGGTGAGCTCTGGCCCATAATGCTGGCTTCGTGGAAACTCTGGCCGTTTGTTTCGGTGATCAACTTCACCTTGATCAAGACCGTGCAAGGAAGGAATCTGGTTGGTGGTATTGCAGGGATTGCATGGGGCACCTACATGAGCCTGGCCGTCTCAAGTTGAGAGGCAGACTTGTGGTCGGTTAATGGCATCATCATGGCATGCCTCTCCAACGTGGGACGAGACGAAGTTAATGCTGGTCAGGGGACATTCATTCAACCTTTGGGGCGTCATAGAGGGGCTCGTCGTGGTTCTCTTGTCAAGGGACAGCAAAAGGGTGGTAGATGGTCTGGATAGATTATAGACATCACTTTGTTTGCCATGATTCTCTTTCGCTGTATAAGTGCCTTTAGTATATTGTCAGTTTGCTTTTCTAGGACCTTGCGCCATGCGTTCGATGGGCTACAGCGCCATTCCGCCTAGGGAGACAGCGACTAACAAGATTGAAATATAGCACATCTAGACACTTCAGCATTGAACTTCAATACAATATCAAAAACAATTGATCTCGTAGTAAATCAAATATCGAACTAAATATCGTGTAGTAATCTATTATTCACTCATTACTGTGTTTAATAAAAAGAAGGTCCCTGCCCTACTAGTGTGCCATGTTGTATTTCGCCCGCTTGGGAGTGCTATGCCGGGCGGTTACAGCCTGTAATCAGGTTCCGCCCTATGCCCATTAAGACGCCACGTCCGCCAAACCCATGCTAGCGGTACACACCTAATCTCGCAGGTACTTCCAACAGCAGGCTTACAGCAGGTCAACGGCGGTACCGTTCCGCGGCTACTCAGTTGAATCCACCAAGTCGTCGATCGGGTGGAGCTAAAGTTCATGATTGATCTCGCGTGTTTCGTCGGCGACTTTCTCGCCCTTTTCGCCTGCTTCAACTGAGTACGATCGGCCTGTCCTACGGTATCGCTGCCGATGACCATGTGCGAGTGAGCGCATCGCTTCAGACCATCGCGATAGGCCTGCGCCATCGCTATCGGCAAACATATCCCTTCCTCCGACCGGCTCTACTCTATCCTCGAGCTCCTAAGCAACGAACCTGGCGACGATCCATGGAGTTTTCCCTGTCTGCGATCGGCTCCCGCGCTTTCCTCCGGTCGGTTACGACTGTCGGCTATAATAATGGCATCTTCGCTCAAGGATGCCAGTCTGGTCGGCCTGCTCGACTCTGATCCTCGACCGACCTTCATTGTCGCAAACCAGAAGCCTGGCTCGACTGCGCCAAAGGGGTCTGGTGACCAACCAAAGGGAATCATATATCATAACCCCGCGCTTAGCTCGAACTCAACACTCCTACAAGCCATTCTTGCGATCCCAGAAGATGAGATTCAGTCTCCGTTTTGGAATTGGGTGAATAGCGCAGTCCCCGAAACCCGCGACTTGAAACCCGATGCGCATCACTCGCTTTCGTATCTTGGTGTATACTGGACAAAAAATGTTGTACAAAGTCAATGGATTGTCATGAGTGGGAATGAGGCCCCTCCGTCATCTGAGCCTCCAAGAAAGAAGCGATTGAAGGTCATGGAAGGAATTTCGAGGATACATCATTCCGAGCCGGTGAGCACCCAGGCCGTTGACTTTGCTCCCATGGATAAGCAGGAGCTTGAGAGTGCTGCCGCGATACCTTTGTTCCGAGATAAGCCACAGCCTATGCTTATGTTGCCGAATTTCTCATCAGACCTTGAACCCTTCCTCGACGTGATCCAGAGTGTCGACTGGGCTCGGCATTCCCTTGGTCCTATGAACTCTTGGCCTATGCGCTTACAAGAAGCATTTAATCAAACCATCTCTGACTCTAGACCAAGCTCGATTTTGTGGGGGCCAGAATATCTGATGTTATACAACGAGGCTTTCTCCAAATTCGTTGGCACAGATCATCCGCATGCTCTTGGCCGATCAGTCTTGGAGATTTGGCCCGAAATCAAGGACAAGTTGGATCCCGTATGGAACGCACCCCCTAACAAACGCTGTAGGCTGGAAGATGAAACTAGATTCTTTGTTCCGAAATCTGACGACCTGAAAGAGGAGACATATGTTAAATGGGCCCTAAACCCTATCGTCGAAGGTAGATGCCTGGGAATACAGCATTCTGTGCTCGAGACAACTTCAATGCGGCTCTGGGAGAGGAGAATGAAAATGTTGATCGACTTGGGTAACGCTCTGGTTACCGCAAAAGATGTGCAGTCTTATTGGGCCAAGACGTTGGAGGAGCTCGAGCGATGGAGTCCAGCATACGATGTTCCGCTGGCATTCATATATTCGGTCGTGGATGATGATGACCTTGATTCGTCGAGGTCTCGTTACGACTGCCCCAGAACGTGTAAATTGGCAGGTTCCCTCGGGGTGCCGGCTGGCCATCCTATCGCGCCGTCCATTCTGGATCTTCGGGACACGGATGATGGACTGGCGCCCAGCTTCCGTGAGGCGCTTCAAGCCCAAGTTGCCTTACTCCTCCAGAAGAAAGATGGTACCTTGCCAGAGAGGCTTCTGGATGGATTAGAGTGGCGAGGTTTTGGCGATGCTTGTCAGAATGCTGTCATCTGCCCCATTCGACCAACTAATGACGAAAGTATCATGGGCATCCTATTTTTGGGTCTTAATCCTCGGAGACCTTACGATAATGATTACCGGCAGTTCATTTCGCTTCTCCATCAAAAGTTGACAAGCTCCCTTGCATCAACTGTCCTGCTAGAGGAAGAAGCACGACGCGGTAGAAATGCAGTGGCACAAGCAACCCATGATACCGCTATGCTGCAACGAAAACTCGCATGGCAGACGGAGCAGACGAACAAATCGTTGCAAAACTTTGAGGCTGTCGCTGAATTTATCCCAGTGGGAATGTCGATTACAGACAACCACGGCAACGTCACATTTGCCAACGACGCTTGGTATCGAATAACTGGATACCCTCGGGGACCTATTGCCCCAGAGGCACTGCAAACGTGCGTTATTCCAGAAGACAGGTCCAAGATTGTGCGGGCATACGAGGAGCTGGAGAAGGTCGAAACTGTGACGTTCGAATTCCGCATCCCCCGGACCGAACCTCAGCTCAATGGGTCTAGGCCCCGAAATGGCTCTGTTGCAGGCATTGATGATAGGGTCGGACGTCACGTACTGGCATCCACCAAAGCAGAGCGGGCTGATGATGGCAGAGTTATCAGGATGCTGACTTGCTTGACCGATGTGACGGAACAGAAGGATACTGCAGAAGAGGCCGTGAGGCGTGCACAAGAAGCACAGAATCTCAAGCGCCTTGCTGAGTTTGCTACTGTTGGAATGTATGATATTAGCTTGGACGGGCGGTTGCTCAGTGCTAATAATTCCTTCTGGGAGCTGAGTGGCTTGCCCAAAGTCGATTTGGCCAAGGTAGATCTCGACCCATGGCAAACTTGCGTTGTGGAAGAAGACCTGCCGATTGTGCAGCAGAAGTTGAATGAGCTGCGAGCATCTGGCCGTTCCCAGTCTGCCGAAATCAGGTTAAAGACTACCTGGAGGGCCGAGAACACCATTGGACAGGGAATTGAGTCTGCTCGTTCCGTGCTCACGACCTTCATACCTGTAAAGAGTTCGGATGGTGTTATCCAATCCTTCACTGGCTGCATCAGCGACGTGTCTTTGCAGAAGTGGCAGCTGGATCAAGAAAGGAAGCGCAAGGATGAAGCCATTGAGTCAAAGCGCCAGCAAGAGAACTTCATCGATATGACGTCCCATGAAATGCGGAACCCGTTGAGTGCTATCGTTCATTGCGCCGATGCCATCGTCGCGTCTCTTGCTAGGGTAGAAGAGCTTGATGAAGTGGCAGAGCCGATGACGCCTTCACGGGCCACAACAGGTCTATCACAATCCCAGAGCGAAGAACAGGAAAGAGTCAGCCAAATGAAGAGACTCATCAAGGATAGTATCGAGAACGCAGAGACCATTGAGACCTGTGCGCAACACCAAAAACGCATTGTCGACGATATCTTGACCATGTCTAAGCTGGACTCCAAGCTTCTCGCTGTCACGCCTTGCACGGTAGATCCCATTCATATTGTTGCTGACGCACTCAAGATGTTTGATGTCGAAGCTCGAAGGGTAGACATTGCTTTGACGAGTGTGGTGGACCCATCATACACCGACCTGGACCACAAGTACTTGGATTTGGATCCTTCTCGCCTCAAACAAATTCTTATCAATCTTCTTACAAACGCACTCAAATTCACCAAGTCTGGCAAGGTGCGGAATGTGACAATCTCTGTGAAAGGATCCCTATTTCAGCCCGGTCGGGATATGACAATTGCTGATTTCATCCCCCGCTTCCAAAATGAAGTAGATGATTACGAGCAGCCTGCTCTGAAAGGCCGGGGCAACCCTGTATATCTCCTATTCGAGGTCAAAGACACAGGCCAAGGTCTAACTGAGGCAGAAATGGGTACCCTTTTCAACAAGTTCGTCCAAGCCAGTGCAAAGACTCACGTTAAGTACGGGGGGTCTGGCCTTGGGCTTTTCATCTCAAGGAGACTTACAGAGTTACAGAATGGGGCGATTGGCGTGTCAAGTGAGGTAGGGGTTGGGTCTACATTCGCCTTTTACATCGAGGCGTATGTTCCGACTCCGGAGGCGCTGGTAGAAGCTGAAGCTACCGCAGCGGCGGCCAAGGTTGTTAACAGGCTAGAGGCCGAACGATCAGGGGTGACACTAGAGTCTGGAGGAAAGCAGGGAGCAACGCTCAAGGAAAACCGACTCCATAAAAAGGTCCAGCTGGGAATCGCCGTTCGCCTGGATGGTATTCTTGTGGTGGAGGACAACCTTATCAACCAGCAGATCACTCGGCGTGGTCTGCAAGACAGGGGCTACTTGGTGGATGTTGCCAACCACGGCGTAGAGGCGCTGGAGAAACTGCGCAAATCGGTCGGGGCGAAGGCCAAAGCACCTGGTCAGGGTGAGACGACAGTCAAGGCGCTCAGTGGAGGCAGTCGGTCAAATAATAGGGGCTCCTTCTCCGGTAGCAACAATGCGCAGCCTATCCCCATCAACCTCGTATTGATGGACATCGAGATGCCTATTCTTGACGGACTCAGCTGTACCAGGCAGATACGGGAGCTTGAACAGGATGGGTCGGTGTTCTGTGCATCTGGGGGGCGTATTCCTATCATCGCGGTCACAGCAAATGCGCGGCCGGAACAAATAATGGAGGCCAAGCAGGCCGGGTGTGACGATGTGCTTGTCAAGCCATATCGTATCCCGGAGCTGGTGGAAAAGATGCAGGTTGTTGTCCGAAGGATTGTGGGACTGAGTCCCAATTCCCCGGCAGCTTGAGAGGAGAAGACGGAGATCTTTCTTTATTTGTTTCTTCTTGTGGTGTCAGTCGGTGGTACTCTCAGCATCGGGAGCGGAGTCTTGGGTGTTTTTATGCATAAAGAGTTTGGCGCCTTCCCACTGGGTGTTCCTGCATTTGCGGCGAAACAGAGCGAGGAGGAGCATTGCTACGTGATTTATCATCATGGTTGTCATATCATGCCAGCATCGATGGTTCTATATGGTTGTTTTTTGCTATTTATTCCATTTTGTTATTCACTTGTCTCTAGATTTTTCCGGTTCGGCATCTATCACTGTGAGACGGTGTTTCTCGGGTCGACATTTACATGGAAGTATCATTTTCGGCATCAACTGGTGGATGGTTGTCTTGTTAGAGAAGCTGAGTTATTAGATGATGATACGACTTTACTGCGGGATTCTGATTGGTGCAAAAACTGCGTCATCACTGTCTCCGCCGACATTTTGAACGCTTTTTGTTATTATTTGCATTTTATATAGACGATACCAGAACAATACCAGCCATTGCCTGCAATATGAGCAATGAATCTAATACTTACCTGTGCAACTCCCTCCTCTGATGATTGATGACCCCCACGCTTTCCTCCAGTCTGTCTTATATAGCCTCCCCACATGGCCCCAAACTGCGGGGGAGGGGTTAAAGCGCTGGTGGCCGACATCGCCATCTGAGCCGACAGGAGCCTTTTAATTCCGTCCTCGACCTTTGCTCCTCTATTTCCGCACTTTCAAATCTAAGCACGATTGATATTTTCCCTCATAAAAGCTCAGGACAGCCCCCCCTCATTTCCCGGTTGTTGTGCCTTCATGAACCCTCTGTTCCTCCGACAAAGACTCACCTCCACATTCCAACGACAAGCCAGCAGGTCTTACAGCAAGACGACAGCCGCAAGAATGGCTGACCGTGTGCACCGCGTGACCATGTTCAAGATGCCCAAGGAGGAGGATCGTAAGCGGATGCTGGAGGCGTACAACGCGCTGGCCAAGAACAACCAGAAGGTTCGTTGAGCTGAATCACGGCCCCCACCACCAATCCTGCAAATCCTCTTCCCTCTCCTCCCGCCCCCAATCCTGTCCTCACAGGAGATGGATGGAAATGAAGAGAGGAAGAAGGAGGAGGAAAAAAAGGTTCCAAGGCTAACGAAATTCCTTCCGTATCGTGCAGGATGGCAAGCCGTACATCCTGTCCATGGTCGTCGGCCCCGCCGAGGAGGACCAGCGCAGCCAGGGATACACCCTCGTGTCAAAGACCGAGTTCGCCAGCCTGGAGGACCTGAGGTACTACGACGACGCCTGCACCGCCCACGACGGCGTCAAGGCCGTGGTCAGGGATGTCCAGTGCGACGGGATCCTCACCGTGTACTTTAAGCCCCAGGAAATTGGCGGCATTGCCCCTTGAAAGGACTTGACTTAATGTCAATGATGGGAAGAAGAAGAAGCCCTGATGGGTCTACACTTTAGGGGAAAAAGGTAGGGGGAAGAGGGACTGGCATATAAAGATAGAGAAAGTTTTTTGAGAAATGAAAAATTATCCTTAAGGAAAGTAAACCTGGGTATCTGTATCTATGCACTGCCAAGTGGCCTTCCACGTGGCCACGTTTCCCTCTCCTCCCTCCAAAAACACCGAAAAAACAAAAGAAGCAAAACTCATTAAATTGATACGATCGGGGCAGGGGCCAGGCCATCCTCGGCATTGGAACGCTTCTGCTCAATCACCTCCTCGGCCATGGCCCGGCCTCGCGCCCGCTCCTCGGAATTCCTCTTGAGCCCATCCATGAACATGCCGTAACCCCGTTCCATCTGCTTGCCATACACACTCTGCATAGCACCGTTCAAGCCCCCGTAAAACGTCTCCCAGCACACATAGTCTGTCATGTTGGGGTCGTCGGGTGAGGTGACGAGCTCGTGGACGCGCTCGTTGCGGAGGAGAAAGTTGGTCATTTTACCTCGCGCTCGCCAGGCCATCCTCATGCAGATGCGGCCGTCTGGACGTATGTACTGGTCCAGGGCGCTGACTTGGAGTTGTGGACAGGCCTTGGTGTTGTAGGTGGGGTATTTAGAGTTCTGCATGGCAGCCGAGGCATTCTCGGGGACAGAGGCGACGTCCAGCAACACATGCGGGGTGAAGGTGGCGCCATCACGCAAAGTGCTCGGTAGGTTGGCGATGGCGGCCACAGAAGGGTCCCGGGCGACGATGGGAGGTATCGGGGCGGTAGATCGAGGTTGAGAGTTGACCTGGATGGTGGGGCAGTACCGGTTCCATGAGCTGTAGGAACGAGTATCGAGGAGAGCAGAAGCGACGAGGGCGATGGGTGCGTAGATACGGGTGGCATAGATGATGGAGGCAGAGCCTTTCTCCTCAGGCCAAGTCAGCGTCGGGAGGCCAGGCTGTATGAATCTGGGTCGCTGCTCAGGTGCGATGCAATCAGGCGTGAAGGATTTGGAGGAACTCGAGGAAGGTTTTGATGAATGTGTGGACGAGCTGCCCACTGAGGCGCGGCCCGATGAGGACATGGTAGCCATGGTCTTTGTTGGCTGGAGTTGTGCTGTCGATTTGTTGCCTAGGTAAAACCGTCCCCCTCTGTCAGTGGAAGTTGGGCATGAGAGTAGTTAAAGGCAGGTTCCGCTGAGAAGGAACAAAAGAGGGCTGCGGCACAATTTTAACTGAACTTCTCAAATGGTCGACAGGCAGGCGATCGCCGGCCAAGGGTGGCACCACCCCCAAGCTGAATCTCACCCACAGCACGTCGTGGTGGCCCCGGGCGGCCATGATTTCGACCTGGGCCATGTTCTCTGTAACATGGGTCGCATAGGTGGCCGACCCAAGTGTGAGCAGCCAGAGCGCAAACCTAGTTGCAAGACTCGAATTGGCGCCTGTGACTGGGCATCTCCGAATTCCCCAATGTGGCAGCCTGCAGATAGTTTGGATGCTCTGCCCGGCCCACGATCCAAGCAACCGACGAACTCCATGCCCAGTCGGCGGGCACGACATGGAATGGGCGGATGAAACAGTGGTGGATGCTGGTGCGAGTCTGTTAGTGGTCTCGAATCTGTGGGCCCAGCGCAAGGCGTTGCCGTTGTCTGCATCGCCCTCACTTGTCAGCCAGCCACGGCATTAGATAATACGAGGTGACGAAAAATAGAAAGCATGCCGCCCTGGCAGTGGCTGGCGGGAGTCAGGCACACCTCTGGGCTCATGTCGAGTCGAGCCGGAAAGGGGCTGGCATGCGATGCGAGTGTGTAGCACAAGAATGATTCTTCGTCCAAGTCGGTTGCAATAGGGCTGCCCGACCTGTCCCACAGCAGACGGGGATGCGGTTATCCACGTTGTCCACGTTGTCCACGTTTCCCAGGCTGTCCAGGCGACCGGCAGGTGCCGTACCTGGTACCAGATCGGGGCAGATCGACTTATTAATGCAACTTAATAAGTCTTGGGGAGAGGCAACAGAAGAGTCATCATGGAATGGACTTTGGCTTCTCTTCTCCCCTTCCAAGTGCCGGTGGTTGACTCCATACATCCTCTTTCGTCGCCCTCAGCGTCCGGGGTCAGAACCCAGGGCCCTCCCCATCTCTGGATGCAGACTTTTTAGCGATCGTTGAGGTAGCATTCGCGTATGTCCAATGATCCTCCCCTCCTGTCAACCCGGGCATAGCGTAACGCCGTACGATTCCACCCAAGGAATGGGGAGAGTCGGATTTTCACTCAAGTTGCATTGCTCGCGATCCCTCAGGATCAAGGTCATCCGTCATTGTTAATGCAGGCAGAAAATCTTTTCTTCGCTGGGTGGGAATTAAAGGCTTTGGATTCTGGAGCCTCCTAACATTCCATGCGACCGGTGACAGGCGAATCGTGCACCAACACCAACTGTCGATGCAGGATCCCAAGTCATTGGCTTCATTTCTGAGTTTCTGCCTACTTTGCATGCTCAGACTTTTATCCCTGTAGCTGGGCAGATTTAAAGATGGCATCGTTGCTTTCTGGTGGGTTAGGTGTGTTTCGTGGAGAAGCTTCAGCGCACTGATAAAAGCAGGACCCGCTTCAATAGGAAGGTGCCGGTACAGTAGACGCCAATCAGCCCATATACGTCTCAAGGGTCATTCTTGGGAAAGAAGTTTCCGAGGCCTTGAGGCGACAGAGAATCCCAATGAATTAGATGTTGCGCATATTTTCGGTGTTTGGTATGTGACAAAGATGTTGATAGGGCCGAGTTTCTTCACTGTTAGCGACTGCCGCTATTACTTGATATGGTAGCTGGAAGGGGTGCTTAGTCAGCGAGTGTGATGCCATTGTCAACTCCATGAGATTTGGTCTGGTTCGAACCAACGACATACGAGCAAGCCACATCTTCTCCCAAGGGTCTTGTTGCCCGCAGCACAGCCCATAAGCTTGTCGCGACGCAATCGCTCCATTTATTAGGCTTGATGATTCCGGGCCGGTCTTCATAACATCCTACCGCCTCCATTTGATGAAATCTCCTACCTTCAATGTGACAAGCAGTACATAGGGCGTCACCATGCCCTCTCTCGATCGGTTTGCTGAACCTTCTAAGAAAGGAAAGGTAATCAGATCTGCGTATGACAGTGAAAGCTTTGAGTCGGACATCACGATCCATGTCGATGGATTGGTCGGGTCCGCCACCATCTCGCCGTCTGGGCGCGACATAGCCCTTGCGTCTCCTGATGGCCTTGCCATCATCGACCTGGACTCACCTTACAACCCGCCGCGGAGGCTGCGCAGTTATGGGCTCCCATGGTTGGTGACTGATGTGCAATGGTCCCCATTCGCAGCAAGAGATTATTGGATTGTATCTACTGCCAACCATTGTGCCCTCGTGTGGAATCTGAATCAAAGGGAAGATTCCACCAATGGCGCCATTGAGCACTCTCTCCAGGGCCACACCAGAGCCATCACTGATATCAACTTCTCTGCCCACCACCCAGATCTTCTGTCCACTTGCTCTGTGGACGGATCTGTTCATTCCTGGGATCTACGCCGACCCAGGCAACCCGTCCTCACGTACTGTGATTGGTTTGCCGGGGCTACCCAGGTCAAGTACAGCCGCCAGAATCCCCACGTGATAGCCTCCTCCCACGATCGATGGCTTCACGTATGGGATGACCGCCGAGCGTCTGAACCGTTGAAGTCCATCAACGCGCACAAGACCAAAATCTACGGCTTGGACTGGAATCGGGTGAAGCCGACTGCTCTGTCAACCTGCTCTCTAGACAAAACGATCAAGTTCTGGGATTACTCCAAAGAAGTAAACGAGCCCGATCATGTTATTCACACCGAGTTCCCAGTCTGGAGGGCTCGCCATACTCCTTTTGGATGGGGAATGCTTGCTATGCCTCAAAATGAACCTGGTGACCTGTACTTATATGATCGGAAAAGACTCGACGAGACCCCCACAGGAGAGGTTACAAAGCCTGTGCACATATTTCCCGGGCATGCCCCGCAAAAAGCCAAAGAGTTCCTGTGGAGGACTCGCGGTGGTATTTCGGAAGACAGAACCGACGATCGTGAATTCCAACTTGTCTCCTGGGGAACCGATAATGAACTCAGGCTCCAGTGCCTCGATCCAGAAGTTCTCTCGGATGTCGGTTATGTCAAAGGGGGGCGAGCTCCAAAGGCTATAACCCTCACCCGCAAAGGTGCAGCATATAAAACATTCCGAAACGTGGACGATGATTCTGCTAGAGATAGAAGAACCGGCACGATGAGCGACCCACGGGCAGCCTTTGCGCTGCAGCACCAGAGCGCGTTGACAATGAGCATGCGATCCGGGTCCCAAGGCCAGCATTCAAAATCCAGCTGGCGTGGTCCCTCAATGAAGGCCACCGTCAAGGGTGAGCGGGACAACACGCAGTCACAAATCAGCTGGTTGAAGGGCATCACGATCACCCGGAGGAAGGAAACAACCAACATGCCTAAGAGGCAGATGTCCAAGGACTCCAGCATCTTTGGCCACGGATATCCCGATGACGACTGGGGTGAGCCTGACACGGTGCAAGATGAACTGCTACGTATCAGTACACAGATCCCCAAGATAAGATGGGAAAACATCGACATGGACACACTGACTCTCAACGCCTCACTGAATGGGCCTTGGGGTGAGAGTGGGGATACCATCTTTATTAAGGTTAAAATTGATATTCCTGAAGACTATCCAACTTCGAGCGCCCCCAGCTTTCTCATCGAAAAGACGTCATTCCTTCCGGAGGAAACACACGCACGACTTACTAAAGAAATCCACGAACTGGCCCATCGGTTCTTACTTCGAAAGAAGAACTGTTTAGAAAAGGCTTTCACCTATCTTTTGGGTGAAGCGGATCTGGAGTCGAGCACATTTTTCAAAAATGTCGACTTTGATGACGATATAACGGGTCTGGAAGACGAAAGCTCGAGCAGCGAAGAAGAGGAAGCGGATATTCCAACCGGAGGGTCTGCGTCTATGTCCCAGGAGCTTGTACCACCGACCGAGATCGAGAACTCTTTCACCCCAATCAATCGCTCAATCATTCCACCACCACCTAGGACATGCGGTGCAAGGTTTTCTAACGATTGTCGACTTGTTTGCTTCTTCCCTACGAAGGAGGAGAAGGCGAGAGTCCTGTTCTCTAATACGACAGAGGTCAGCAAGGAGCGACCTAAGGGTGAGCCATTTGCTGGTTTTGGTCGCCTTAACTTCGATGCTGCCCCGAGGCAAAGGTATAACGGGGACGAAGCTTCAGCTGCAGATGATCATTCAGATACGGAAGACTCGGACGAGTCCTCGTCATCAAGTGATTCAGGATCCACTTCCATGCACAAATTGAGTCTATGGTATCACCCCCGACGCGTGCTAAGGAAAACTTGGAGTGAAAACCGCTCCATTCGTTCAAGCGGAGGCGGGACTGGGACTGGCATTGGTACAGCAACCGGCACAGTGAACAGTCGCCGGCGCATGGGTCGCCCTCGGAACGTAGTCTCCTTGCACGATGTGTCCTCCATCTTGCCATCAAAGAAGGAGTTTGCCCAGGGCTATGCCATATTCGGTGATGGAGCTGATGTCTGTAGCCACAACGCTGTCCTCGCAGACAAGTACGGTCACACGGATATCGCCGATATTTGGCGTTACCTTGCTCTCCTCTTAAGAACGGGCATCCCATTGGAAGTTCTCACCCAAAAGAACAATAAGGAAAACTCAATCCTCGTGATTGCTCACGACATTGTTTCTCAAAGTGAGAAAACATCAAACTGGGTAAACTTGGAAGATAAGTTTCACGGAAACTCCTCACACCTATCGGGCCGTGTGAAATGGGGGCATCATCCACTGGCCAGAGACTTTATCGCGGGCCTTTTTTATTACTTTGAGAAGATAGCCGATATCCAGATGTTGGCTATGCTATCGTGCATTTTCAGCGATTCTTCTGCCGATGAGTGCGTTGCCTACGTGGAATCCCAACTACCGCAACCAGAAACTCCACTGGCTCTGAAAACACCGTCCTTCTCCCTGGAATATTTCCCCACTGATGCAGCGGCCTGGAATTTAAGCAGCAGAAACGAGAAGGGCTCAGCAGCTAACACCCCCCGCACTCCTCAGACACCCGGCTACGCAAGATCTCATGTGTCAGAAGAAGCAGTCTGGGGCGAGGAACTCGTGCCAAACTCTTATTCATATGGCGATACCCCTCCAGGGCAGAGCAGACTAGCGGATCTAGAGTTGCCTATGTATGTTTCAAGGACCAACAGTCGGTCTGGGACCAGAGCAAATACGAGCTTAGCCTCCTCGTTCACGGCAACAACCGTTCCCAAAATGCTAACTGGAGACAACACTCCATCACCGCCGAACCAAAGCAAGAAGAAGCTTAGTCCAGCTGAGGCAATACTCAATACCCTGGCGCCAGGCATGAGCAATGCGTGGGCAAACTCGGCATTGGCTGGTGATTCGAGCGTCTATAGAGCATCGCTATCAGATGACGAGTACCACACAGAAGACACTTTATCCCTTGTTCATGTCCCCGTAAGCGTTGCAGTCTTTGTGGAGGATCAAACAATCTTCGATGATGACGGGTGGCTTAGTACGCCGCTTCTCGAACCAAGTCGAGCGAGCCTATATGCGAACTATCGCCATGCATATGCGGAGATGCTACAGATGTGGAACGAGCCACTGGCCAGACTGGAGATTATGAAATTCAATAATATGAAGGATGTCGGTATTCCACCTAACAGAGAACACCACTTTCCCAATTCCTTCAACATACCCGAAGGAAGCAGTCTTGGGCATCCACGGACAGGGTCGTCGCCAATTGTCATGGGGAAAAGAGACCACCTTCAAGCACTTGTGGCTTCCAACCGCGGGCTCGACATCACCGGAATGTGTCGCTTGCATGAGACTCAGCTAGAACCATTGCGATACTCATCCTCAAATCTTCACACAGGAGGTGCAGTGGGCACTTGTGACCGTTGTCGGAGCACTCAAAGTCAACTGAAGTGCGTCTATTGCCTAGAACCTGTTGACGCCCTATTTCCTCCGTGTCTCTCATGCGGCTGTGCCAGTCACGAACACTGCCTTGCAGAGTGGCACGCAGCGGGCGAAACTGTTTGTCCAGCCGGTGATGAGTGCAACTGCGTGGAGGAAGCATCCAATGGGCAGGTTGAGTCCTGGGCTGCCCTCCAGGCAGCAATGCTCAAGACCCAATCACAAGTACAGGTGATTCCGCCTGTGGTGGTTCCGGAGGAAGATAAAGGCGGCGAGGTGCGAGGCAGACAAGGTAGTGCCGCGCCTGATGTCAGCTTTGCAGCTGATGTCGGCGGATTGATGCCTTCTGCGCTGGGTCTGGGGAGGCTGAAGAAATCGACGGGGTCCTGGTCTCGTGCATCCAGTTTAAGGAGAAATAAAAGGCAAGAAGGCTAATGTATATGTTATATGTATTTGAAGATTATTGGCGAGCTAGCTCAGTGTAATTGATTATTTGTGTGACTAAACCTTCGACTATGCAACTCAAGCTTGATTCAATTTCGTCTCTGAATTATACTTTGCTCCGAAAGTTGGAATCATAAGTGATACCGGCCACGGTGTAAATCAGTGACGTTCTTTGTGTTATGGTGCGACCTTAAGTAATATTCCCTGAATATCACATCATCAAGTAAAGATCACCGATGGATGCACAATGTGATATGACCAGAATAATCACAGGTGTATAATACTTCAGCACATCACCGTTAAAGGGATTTTAAATTCGAAAGACTAAATTACGATTAACCCTAAACATGTGAGTGAGGCCTTGTAGCTTCTTTTCAGGGAAACAAAGACATGGATTGATATAGGGTAATCAACCCAAGCATTGGGCGTTGGTGAGCCTTACAATGAGCTGGAGGGGCACGCATAACAGCTGCCAAGCTACCCCGGGATACAAAATCACAAGGCGAAAACACCACAGTTATTAGGTACTTTCCTGTACCTGCGTACCGATTCCACGCTACATCACTCACATGTCCATTACAGAAGATGTGGGGCCATCCCGCTCCTGATCCATGCACTGACTATCTCATCATTCATCTGGAGGGAGCTTTCACTGGCTATTGCCCTCGACTTCTTCTGCTCTGACCTCGTTCTTCGATCGCTTCGTATACAGACCTGCACCTCGCAGCCGCTCGCAAGAAGGCTCCTCCTACCAGCCGCATTCCCAAGACCTGCCCCGCCATCCCGAGCCCTGACCCGGAGCATTTGCACTTGCTGGGTAAAAAGGCCGCCCCGCCTCGACCGGAAAGCCTCAAGCAGCAGCCTGATTATTAAAAAGCTCGATCCGTGCGCGCGAACTGGACCTCGAACCAGTACTCTACCAGCTCATTGTCGAAAAACCGGCGCTCCAGTAAACAAAAGAAACATCCGATAACCGCATCTCAAGATGGCCCTTCCCAAGCGTATCATCAAAGAGACGGAACGGTTGATGGCCGAACCGTAAGCATATTCCTTTCGCAATAGGCGCAATGTCCCGCCCATCGTGTTGACACAGCCTCTGCTGCCAGGGTTCCCGGAATCAGCGCCGTACCGCACGAAGATAACCTGCGGTACTTTGACGTCGAGATCCATGGCCCCAGCCAGTCTCCATACGAAGGTACTTGAAGCCACCATATCAGGCTGGACATATCGACCGCCCGCCCGCTTCCACGAGGAGGGTTTCCCTCCTTTGACTCTCTACCTGGCGGCTAACCAAATGGGAACTTTGCAGGCGGTGTTTTCAAGCTGGAGCTGTTCCTCCCGGAGGACTACCCCATGACCCCTCCCAAGATCCGTTTCCTAACCAAGATCTTCCACCCGAATGTCGACAAACTGGGCCGTATCTGCCTGGATGTGCTTAAGAGTACGTGACATGCCAAGGCTCCTCGCACGCTCTGGGTCGCAAAACCGCTCACGTGTTCTTGATATAGACAACTGGTCCCCCGCGCTCCAGATCCGAACCATCTTGCTGTCCATCCAGGCCCTCCTGGGCGCCCCCAACCCCGACGACCCCCTCGCCGCCGACGTCGCCAAGAGCTGGAAGCAGGACGAGCAGGCCGCCATTGCCACCGCCAGGGAGTGGACGCAGAAGTACGCCGTCCCTCAATAAAAGGACGGGGGTTGCAGCAGCGGGTTGCATAAGATTGGAGAAGCAAGATACCAGACCACGAGCCTTACCTTTTTTTTTTTTGGACTCACGAGGCATGATTCTTATGAAGGTGGAGTTGGGGAGAACGGGTTTACGACTGGTTTAGCTGTTGGTATGCGATAAAGCAGAGAGAACAAACCCGGGGTCGAGGAGCAAAAGCCACGCGGTAGAGTGGGATGGCCGCCCTGGGCGTCGAACTAGATTAGACGGCAATTGCTTGAACACAGGCCACTCCTTCGGAAGGCACCCTCTTGTCGTCGGTTTGTTTGTCGGTACTGTGAGCATAGAACCATGGGAGTTATGTCCTTAGACAAGCTAGAGCTGGAGCTTCGACTCTGCGGTGCTGTCACGGTAGAACTCAGTCGGAGCTTGGAATCAATACATGCTTTTAACATCACTGATTAATTTTCATGGAACGTTTTCACTGCGCGGCGGACCTTGCTTGAACAAAAGAATGTTGACCACAGGGTATCGGTAGACTGATAATTCCACCGTCACGAATTTTCGTATCTACAAGGCTAGAGTACACAAAGGAGACTTGTCCGTATGAAGTAGCGAAAGACACGAGCCCCTTAGACCACGGCGAGGTCGCCAAACTTCTCCTGCACTGGGTGTTAGATGATTCAGAGCCGCACGGGTCGTATCCGGCTGCACATACCTTGTATCCGGGCACCATCCAGCGACCCTTGGAAACGAGCTCGCTTGTCTTCTCATCAATCGACTTCTCGGCAGCGGCAACGTCATCCTATAGTAACGCATCATCAGCACCTCCATATTGCGGTGAAAACTTATTCTTCTCCCGGGGAAGCAACATACAACAGTGAGGTCCTCGAACGGCCGGGCGGTCTCGATGTTCTTGAGGGTGGCGGCGAGGTCCTTGAGCTCGAGGTCGACGGCCTGCTTGGTGGCCTCGGCGTTCTTGACGGCCTCGACCTCGAAGGCGTCGATGGCCTTGAGCTGGCGGCTCACGTCGTAGGTGGACGGCTTGAACTCGGCGAAGCGCTTCTCGATCTCGTCGACGATGGCCTGGTTCTTGAGCGAGGACCGGTAGGCGGCGAAGTCGACCGTGGTGGGCTGCTCCGAGAGCAGCTGGATCTTGCGGCGGGCATCTTCGTTGCGCTTCTTGAAGGCCTGGAGGGAGGCGACGGTCTGGCCGCGGAGGCCCAGCGAGCTGGTGACCTTGGTCCAGTCGAGCTTGAGAGCAGCGCTTCGCTGTTTGGCAGGGAGTAGAAAAATTAGCTCATCGTTGTCGCGGTAATTGGGACGGGTCAATCGGGGGCGGCTTTGTGGGACGTTGGAATTGGAATTGCGGCGGGCTCTTCTGAGGCTATCGGGGGACTTACTGCGGCCATTGTGTCGGTTGTTTTGGTGATGGAAGGGAAGGAGGATCGTGGTCTTGACGGGAGTAGGTTGACTTTGCCGAATGGGTCCGATGATTGATGCCGGTTCACGTGTCACGTGACAATCATCTCCCTCAAGGTTCCGAACGTCCAGAAGCCGTTCCTGGAGCCTTGCTGGTGCGGGGGAGAGCTTGGAAATAAGAGCAGATTGGATTGTCAATTAAATGCTGAAATGAATAAAGTTATCTTCCTCGGGAAATATTTAATCTCAATGAATTCTACGAGAGATTTTCGACCACAATCGATCTCTTGGCAGCATCTATAGCAATTGAACATGGATGGAATGAGGGGCTTCTGCTCCCCGCCGGCAAATATGATATAATCTGCACACAACTTGCGCCGGCAAGTGGTTCCTACCTATGGCATTGCTTGGTAGACCTGTCACTGTTTCACGGCATCCATAAAATCACTAGACAGCTGAATAGAAAACCAGAATGCACTGTTTGTCCCTTTTTTTTGGGCCCAATTCTTATATTTTAGAAGCCGGGTAAATCTCCAGTACTAATACAGAGCCAGACAGACATTTGCTGTTCGTAGCTCGCGGCGGTTCTGGTGTGATTCCCAAGACAAGGAGTCAAAAGCTATATGCCGAGGTGGAGGGTTCTTAGATACTCAGTGCCATGATTGAATTGACAATATCGTTGTCGTTCTCCTTCAGGGCCTTGACGGCCTTGTTGCGGCTGACGTTGGCCTGGGTCATGACCAGCTCAATGTCCTTGTCCTCGATGCCCTCGGCGTCGACCTCCTCGTCGTCATCCTCCTCCTCATCCTCCTCGTCCTTCTTGGCCTCGGATGACTCGCCGGCCTTGCTGGGCTCGGCGTGGCTGTGGCCGGAGTGGTCCTCAGCGTTGGCGGCGGCGAGCTGGGCAGCGGCGGCCTGCTGGGCGGTGGCGTTGATGTCCTCGATCTTGGCCTCACCGAAAACACTGCGATGCTGTATTAATATAATGCAACTCCCGCGTATATACGTCATGTGCGGGGGGAGGGGCTCACATGTAGGTGTTGCTGTTGGGAGACTTGTAGACCTCGGGGGTGTTGATGACGAAGAGCATCTGGCAGAAAGTTAGTTGGCGCTCAACCCCTCATAGCTCGGGCTTCACAAGGCCCCCCTCCAGAATGGTCTGCACATACGTTCTTGGGACGGCGGAGGGTGACGCGGGTGATGCCAGGGATTCTGGTCAGGTGCAGCTTCTCGAGAGCCTTGCGGGCCTTCTTCTCGTTGCGGGAGTGGACCACGGCGGCGGTGCCAGAGGGCGCACCGGTCTCGTTCTCAGACTCATCGCTGCTCTCGTCCTCGTGGTCCTCGACGACGGTCTTCTGGGGCTCCTCGTCAGGGAGCTCTTCAACTCGGGGGTTGGCCATCTTGTCTGTTTTCTGCGGGAAACCCAAGGAAGCTCCACGTTAGCTGGCTGCACATAAATTCGGCGATGAATTTTAACCCCTCCAAGTCACAATCACCACGGCTCGGTTCGTGTCGACGGGGCGAAAAAGGGTATCTGATGAGTGAGCGCTTACAGTGTTTCGTTGAGCCCGGAATGGCTGGAATTGGACCTGATGTAGCTTGTCGTCGTCGATTTGTGATGCAAAACTCTCGAATGCGAAATTCTAGGGTTTGGTGAATTGGCGTGGGTTGGGCTAGATTAGGTAATCAGAACCGCACCCATGTGAGGCGGGGTTGCCCGCATTTTTGCAGCGCAGGAAATACGTGGGATGTGGCAGGCATTCTACGGCGAGGCTCAAGCACGCGGGTTCGACCTTGGATTGGATTGGAATGGGAATTTTGCATGGTTTCATCATTTGCTACTGGTTCACTTTTTAAATGTTTGAGAAATATTAACTTTAAGCCTCAAATTCATTCGGTTTCTGAATTTCCGTATTGACGCCGTTCATCCTCAAGATGAGATGTGACATACAGCCCTCCTGAAAGACAAGAGGTCAGGTCGCCGCCGGCTTGCATGCATATACGGCGCCGATATGCTCTCGCCAGCCCGAAACCCGTTGCCTCCAAGTCTAATGCTTCCCAGCTGCCCCTTTTGACTCCATTTGCAATCAACCAATTTATGCGGATGCCTTGACCTTGGCGAGAGCCTTGCGCTCCTCGAAACGTCGCTGCTTCTTGAGACGGAGGACCTTGAATCGCTCAAAGTCCGTGAGGCCCTTCCTTCGCTCGATCTGATCACGCTTCTTGGCCCAGTTCGACTCCTTCCACTTGGTGTCGATCTCGGACTTCTCCCACTGCTTCTTCAATGAGGACTGGCGGGCGCCGCGGTTGAGACCCTCGACGACGAGAGGGGAGAGGAGAGCGCGGGAGAGGGGGATGACCTGTCGGGGGACGGCCAGCTCGGGGTCTGCGGAAGGTCCCTCAGCGAGAACCTGCAAAAATGCTCGTTAGTATTTCCCTGGGCCCGGCGGATTCTTCAACATTCTCCAGGTGAAAACGTACTCGCTTGTGGTCGATGATCTCGACAACAGCGGCAAGTCTGCCGGCGTAGGGGTGGTCGCCGTTGACGACGATGACACGGCCAACCTCTACGAGGCGCCAGTTGGAACCCTCAATCACTGCTTCGCCCATTTTTGACGGTGGTCTAGAAGAACTGGCGCGTTAGTCGGATTTCGGTTTCAAACGAGTGATGAGGATCAATCGGATGATGAGATTGATTCAGGAGAGAAGAGAGCAGGGTGCAGTCGTACCAGTCGAGAATGTCTACCGTTCGGGAGTGGATGTTTGCTGGATCTTCACACGTCTAGATTTACCAATGACTTTTTTGATGGACTCGGCTATCAAGGTGTGCGGGCTGAAAATCCATTGCCCTAACTAAAATTCACGGACCTTTGTTCTGCCGGACTCCGGGATAGCACCCCATCTTGCCGTGCACGGGCGCCTTGCGATAGCTGAAGTGGGTCTCCTGATTGGACGCCCTTTAAATTTTTCGGATCCCTTTCCTGCTGCAATGTTTCCTTCACCTCTATCAAACATTTTTTCTGCCGGCAGCTGCCCTGCCTCTGCTCATATGAGCTCAGAGGACAATCATTTTCAAAGCGTCAATGGTAAGCATTATCTTTTCATAACTTTCTTCAATTGCGCCGCATCATCTGATGAGGTAATTTGCGTTTGATTCTGCCTGGTGGCACTCTCGCCGGAGTCGCTAAACCAGGTAGATAGATGACATCTATTTCTTACATATTCTGAAAATGTTCTTTCTGTCTCGGCTTTTTTTCGATTGTTCTCTTGATACGAAGATGGCACAAGATGCTAACCGATATAAAGTTTCTACAGATCCCTTGCATCTAAATGTTTTGCATAGCTGCGATTAGCACTTTTTAGATAGAATGGGCGGACGAGGTGAGGTGGCTTCAGTCACTGACAGCGTTTTCCCATCGTAGTTCGTAGTGCGATATTTGCAAATCCGTAGCCTTTTTTTTGTTACTGTTTATTGCTTTTGAAGGATGTTGTGACAACCACTTAATGAAGGGGCCAACCAGGTTCCGTCTCGCCGTCCACTGAGTTAAGGTTTGCCATGTCTGAAGTGCGGTTCCCGTGCGTGTTTTGCTATGGCTCACTTCAGCCGCAGGCCTTGCAAAAGTATCTTGCTCGGTAAACTAGGTGAGCCAACTTGGTCTTTTGTGCTGCTAGCATAACATCACAACATACACAAGCCGTGGCATCCGTCTACATCCCAATCATTGAGTGGACAAAGTATTTCAAATCTTTGAAAATTCATTATATATATCCAGGCCATCCTATCATCTCAAACCAAAAAAAGAACCCGCTTCATACCATACGAACCCATTCCCTAGATCCAAAGATTCTTCGGATGGGGTATCATACCGTCAGACACTAGAGATGAATAATATATATATAATGGAAAAAAAGAAAGTAGGAAAGGGCGCTCAAGTTGACGGGCCCGCGAGAAAAAAGATGCGAGCTAAAAAGCAGAGAAATAAAACAAGATTGAGCGTGTTACCGCCACCTCCCCATGGGTGGAATGATAAAACAACGAAATGCATCTCTTCGTAGAAGTCACAGTCCAATATACATCGTCTCTCCTCTTATGGGTATCTTGAAAAGGGTCATTTTCACTCGTAATCGTCCCAGCTTGCCAGAGTGCGTATGCCAAGCAAGTCAGGCGAGTGTCTTTATCCCTCCTTGTGACCATCATTCAACAGCATTTCCAGGACAATTTGCCTGCCTGGAATCTCGGGATGGGCCATAGCAATCTTTACTGTACCCTTGGAGACATCATCAACATTGGGCAAAGCTCCGTTGCGTCCCTGGGTCTGCTGTGCTTGTGTGGCATTTGTGCCCGTGGGGCCACGGATGCCATAATCAAGAACACGAACATCCCGTCCAGCAATGATTTGCCGCAGGCGTCCATTCTCCGCATTGCGGACCTCCACATAGTCGTCATTGAAGAGAATCAAGTACTGGCCGTACATTGTGGCACCTTTGGCCTTCTTCTGTCGGCCACTGTACTCCATAATCAGCGTCCTGCTGACTTCACCATGCTTGTCAACGTAGACAGCGCAGTCCTCGTAGGTGAGAATGAACTCGTTCTCATTGAGCCTAAACATACCCATGGGCTTCTGACCCTGGATGCGGCTAGCAATGTTTACGATCGCCGGGGCCTTCAGATCGGGGATGGACATCGGCTGCTTTTTATCCAGCGTGAGCATCTCAATTCCCTTCGAAGTTGAAACAGCAACATAGGTCTGGAATAGACTCAAAGAGTAACACTCAGTCGGGAAGAAGAACTCGTCGAAATCACGGAAGCTTTCCGTGCTGCCGCTGGTGGTCTTGGACCGGCCAAATAGACGTCGCTTCTCGTTGGCCTTGTGGAATATGGGCTCCACTACTTTGAAGGTCGTGTGAAGACCTTCCTTGCGCTTGTAAAAGACAAGCATGCGATCCTTCATTCGAGCTGTCGCAAAGTATGTGACATCCTTGGCCAAACGTTGAGGAGCACGGCGGCTGTTGTCGTTCACCGGAGCAGCGAAATCGGACACCGGCGCCACCACATCCAGTGGGTATGAGATCAGAGACCTGTCTGCAATGACCAGGCACACAGAGAATTCTTCGAGAACCGCTATTTGGCTGACTCTGGAGACCTGGATAGTCTGTAAAGATCAAGTTAGCAAGACGAGAGCATAAATCGTCATCAGGACGCAGCACTTACCCTAGTCCATCCACGAGGGTTTGATGGTGTCGAGATATAGACACCATAGTCGGTTCCGATTGCGATTACCGACTTCCCGAAGGCTGAAAAGCCAGTGGCGCAGTTGACTTGTGCGCGGCAGACAGGTGCGATGCCTTGAGCAGAACCAAGCACACCCTCTAGATCCTCAATTGCCTTGTCAAGGGGTGTCCCCTTGACATTCACAGCCGTCGTTTTTGCGAATGTTGATGTACTCTCATAGTGGAACGCGGCATCGGCAAGGACTCGGAGATGGAATGGTTCGGCGTTTTGTGAGAATAGAGCCTTGGCGTAGTTGGTTTTCGCTTCAATAATCTTGTTACACCACTCCATCCGGTCGCGGGCAGATGACGCATATAGAGTGTAAATCTCGTGACCCAGATGCTTGACTCTGAAAGGATAAAGGATCTTGCCTTCGCCATCACCCGATCCGTTTGAGGCTAGGGTTCCGCCAGTGGGCGTATGTTCAAGTACTGGGCGTCCAGTGCCGTTTGGTGCCGGCTGGGCGGCGGCAGCACGCGTTAGAGGAGATATACCCTTTTGGCGTTGGACAGGCTCGTCGTTCATGCTCTCGAGGAAGAGCAGACGCATATGGATAGGCTGTGTGCGTTAGCATGGTTCGGCATCGTTGACTAGAAACACTACATACCTCCTTCGATACATCGTATTTCTTCTCTTTGCCGTCCCGTGAGAAGACAGCCTTGGCCAAGATCATGAAGTGGTCAAAGAGCAAAACTTGAGTATCAACCCATCTTAGAGCCCTGGATCCTAACCGTGTCAATTCACCCTGCATCAGGAGCTGTCGTCCCATGTGATCGAGGTTCAAGATCGAGTGCAGACCAGGGCGCAGAACAAGGATACGGCCCAGTTCAATCATCTCCACTCGCTTATTCGTCTCCTCTACCTTGGCGTCACACTCCAAAGTGACGGTCTTGATCTCCTGAATGGCCTTCTGAAGATTGGTCTTCTCTTCGCTCTCTACAAGCATCTTGCCATCGGTACTCTCAAGCAAGAGGATGTAGCGCTGTAAACGCTGCAAGGGTGTAATCAAGAAATGTGTCCAGTCCTGTTTCAGCGAAGACTTGTGCTTTTGCTTTTCTTCCAGGAAGCGTTTGAAGAGAACGTTCCTATCAGCCTCCTTGCGCACCATGTACTGGGCATGGGGGTATGCAGTAGCATATGCAATATATTCCGATTTGGCCTTTCGAATCCACTCTCTGAACAAGTCACTGAAACCCACAATCCAAGGACCCTGCTCCTGTTGGCGATACTTGAGCTGGGAGAGAAGGTGGTCTTTATTGATGCGCACAACCGTATCAAGCTTACCGAAGACCGCGCTCAGGAACTTATCCTGGCGTTCTGGATGCAGAATGGGTGGTTTTCGAGCACGAAGGTCGTCCCGATACAGGGTTCGGAAAAGATCGAGCTGTTTGATGTAATTCTCTTCTCCAGTGACGATTTCGTGAAGAATGTTCTGACGATCAACCTCCTTCTTAGGCTTCGACTCCCAGTCCTCCTTCTTTAGACCATAAAATACGTGCCATTCATCGGTAGGCTTGGTGCTCTCGGCACCGAGATCATCAAGATCCACCTTTTTGAGAGTTCGACTGCAGTGGTAGGAATAGCATCGTCCGGTGATCTCGTAGTCGTGCAACTTCGGGGCATAGCATCCTGTTCCGCTCATCTGCCAAAGGACACCCGAGATGTGGCCAGGGCCGAATTTGACCCATTCTTCTTCAGGGACCAGGACTTCGGATTTGAGCATATCGGCAACGACACGGCCACTCAGTGCCTCGGCATCAGCAATATGCATCGTCACTACTTTGTTAGTGAAAAGTGCTACCAACCCCTCCTCGATGATCTTGATCTTCAGGTCCACCTCTCCGTCAGCCAGTTCCCGGATCCAAGCTTCAATGCCGCTGAGGGCCCAGGGCTCATAGCACCTGCGGAAATCCCCGGGGCTTAGTTTTCCAGGAACAAAACGCCTCTTACGTCCGCTGGGTAAGGTGATCGTATCAAAAGCGCCTGCATCAGTAGATTCGTATTCCGGAAGAGGCCCACTCTGGTGAACAGAAAGGCCTTGCTGTTGACGGAGCTTTCGCCTTTCCTCTGTAGCATCGGTTCGAGATCGAGTGGGTGGAACCACCTGTGGGTTTGTAGTATGACCCGACAAGGATATCGAGCGTTCGGGAGGAGGCACATTGTATGTTGCACCGGCGGAATAGTACTGATCGGGAGTTGAAGGTTGATAAAAGCCGGCATGCCCTACACTGTTGGAATGTCCATGTTGCGCGTACTGCGGCTGCTGAGGGAACTGTTGCTGCTGGGCGAACTGCTGCTGGGCGAACTGCGGCTGCGTTGGCTGAGTCCTAGGATTGGTGTTGACAGACACCATGGAGCTGCTATTTGACACGGGCGTGGGAGGAACAGCCGGAAGCGGGCGGTTGGTAAGGCCAGGGTGATAGAACAGATCCTGGTAGTCGTCCTTTGGAGGAGATTCGGTGCCACCACTGTGCTGGGAGTGGATTGATACTGGCTCGTCCCCCTCATCAAAGCTTAAGCGTTGGGCTTTGGGGGGCTGTAAGCCTCCAGTATCGCCGCCGTCTAATGGTGTCATAGACTTGTAACTGGATGAGCGTTCAATGGCTGTGGTCGATGTACCATTGTTGTACGAACCGGGCGAGGGTAATGGCCGAGCTGTTTCCTGAGACGCCTCAATTGGCGGAGAGCCAACATCGTCTCCATACGAGAAGCCGCCGGGCTCAAAGCTGCCACCGAAGAAACTCAAGTCAACCACCGCACCTAGCGCACCATCTGAGCCATGTGATGTCTCCTCGGGGAGAGCTGGGGGCATAGGACTTGAAGAAGATCGCGATGAGGCACGGGCAATTTCGGTTTGCCTCAAGGATTGAGCCCCGGAGGAACTATCGTTATCGTCGTCCAGGAGGAACGAGCCCATTCCAGGAGGGGGCCCAGGCGGCGGAGCCACTGCTGGTGGTGCGCTGCTGTAGGAACCGTCAGGCTGCTGGCTGTTGGTTCTCGCTCGTTGCCTGGAGTCAATCGCACCAAGCTCGGCCTCGATATCCTGCATCAAGAGTGCTTGGTCTTGATCGTAGTTGTCTTCCGAGATTTGCCAGTCATTACGGGTATTCTCTACAGGCCGACTAGGCAACGGGGCATTTGTGGGGTGCCTCTGGAGGCTCGTGCTGGACTGCGAGTACGTATAGGTAGTATTAGTCGATGCAGCTTGGGAGTTCGACCTTGATCCGCTGAAATAGGACTGTTGATCGTTGGAGAAGGCCGAGTCGCTCGTGGTCGGGGGGCTGGTAGGATACGGAGCCGAGGAATAGTTTACACCGTTTGAAATTTGTGGAACGTAGGGAGCGTTGGCATATTGAGATGGATCATACGTTGCAGGAGACGGCTGAGTACCGAAGCCACTGGCTTGAGCAGGACTGGGTGTGTTGGATTGGTAAGTGGAGTGAAACGAGGCGGCAGTATGGTTTGGCTGTGGTGGGAAAGTGGCAGTGTAGGTCGCACCGGGAGATGCCCCATGGCTCAAAGCCGGAGAGCCGTGGGCGGACACATTGTGGTGATAGCCCTGTTCAGCGCCATAGCCTTGATATGCGTGTTGCCGTTGCGGCGAAGCTGTATTGGCATATGCGGCAGGATTGTAGGTCTGAGGGGCAAAGCCGGTTGGTGGGGTTTGAGCCGGAGCGGTCGAATAGTGTGGCGAGGCGTCCTGGCGATATGAGACAGAGTGCCTTTGCGGCGCGTACATTGTCGTCGATGTTTGGTTGAAAGACTGCGGGTTATAAGAGTGTTGAGGCGTTGGCGGGGCATCTTGATACTGATGCTGGTAGCCGGACATGGCAGGGCTCGAGTGCTGGTATGCGGACGCCCGCTGAGCAGCCACGGCCGCTTGGTTCGACAGGAACATCTCGTCCTCACCCGAGGTGGTGCTTGCGAAGCTGGTAGCGTGAGGTCGCTGAGGATAGTTGTGACCGCCGTAGTAGGCACCGTCATCCCCGCTATTGAAGCTTGAGCGTCTGCCAAGATCACTCTGCTGAGGCTGCTGCGCCTGACCTGAAACGGGATATTGCACTGGCGGCACATGGCCATACTGATGCTGGCGGTCGCCTCGGAACGACATGGCGACGGTTGGCGGGCTGCGCAAAGGGACAGTCGCTCGAGGGGATTGCGCTGGAGGCCCAGCGGCGGGGGGAGGGACCTGGTGTTAGGGTTTCAAGGTGACGAAAGTCGAAAGTTTGCAACTCGGCCGGGCGCCAACCATTTAAGGCGGCGAGCGGGTTCACAAGGATGCCAAAATGGCTCTCATCCGCCGTGTCGAGGGCAAGATCTTGGTGCCCAAACGCATGCGATCAGGGAAGGGTGGTTCGGAGTCGAGATTCGTAGGACTTTGGGGTGTGCGGCAGTGGCAGGTTCGCTCAGTCAATTCGAAAGGCCAGTCGAAAGGCGTCGGCAGCCGATGTGAGGTGTTCTACGTTGGATGGAACGGTCGCCGTTGGGGAAGGGGAACGGCAAGCGGCAGAGAACCAGGGCGGATAGACTTGAATCGTGAGTCAGATGGAACGAGTGAAGAGCCGTCGAGCTGAGAGGCCGTCAGGTGAGGCTTGTCAGACCGACTGTGGTCAATCAGGTGGTGGTTGGAAGAGCTCGAGTGCTGGTGAGGTGCGAAAGAAAGGTGGGGGGAATGAGGTGCAATGGGCTGTGGCTGGCTCAATCGGTACCGTCTGTACCGGTACCAGACCCTACCTGCCTGGCTGAGATACCTGGCAGGTACTTGGGTACTTGCAAACAGGCAGGTCCAAGATGCCGCTCCACAGGTTCTTCGAAAACCCCTAATTACTCCACGATAGGCTGCTCGAGTCGTCTGCTGGTCGCACCTGGAATTTGCTTCCCACGCCCTCGACTCGACTTGGTCTGTCGGTTTTGCCCGGTCCTCGCCAGCCACACGGAGGCTCAGCTCAAGTCCTACCTGCTTTCTAGCAGCGATCAGGACGCCGTTTGGGGCAAATCAATCCGCCTAATCGCGGTGGTGGCACGGGTGGGCGGTGTACCGCTAGCACGTCTGGTCCTGCGGGTGGTCGTGTGTGGCGGTGGGGTCTAGAGGCAATTGGGCACCCTCCAGAATCTGGGTAATCACATCAAGTACAGCGAGGTACCGGCTTATGCGCTTGCAAGGCTAATAAGGCTGGGCTGGAGTCGGGGCACCCAGCTGGTATTTTAAGCAACCAGCAGTCGATGAGGTGCAGTTGGCAAACTTTCGGCAGTGAACAACCGCTGCTGTTTTTTACTAGTGATTCTTTCTACCCTCCCCGACAGCTAGAGAAAGGACTTCTCACTCATGATGCCATGCACCCAAGGGGGACGCCTCGTAAGATGATAAGCTACCCACTGAAACGGCCAACTGCAAAGACGGCCGCCCGAGCAGGGGACACACAATTTCGGATGAAAGTGTCGACAGAGCAGCAGTCCGGAATTACCTCTCAGCTGTTCATCGCTGCTGCAGTACTTGGCAATGGATCAAGGGACCAAAGGACCAACCCTTCAGGCACAGTTCGCGCTCCCTGGACCCTAAAAAATTACACGTACTGAGGCATAGATACTACCATATCTTATTAATAGCACAGGGCATTGGAGAAATCGGAGACCAGTCACTTGTCCACCATCAAACCCTGGGGAAGCCAGTCCGGGATTGTCGGAGGTAAAGTACTCCGTACCCTACCGACAGAAAAATGATACCTACCTACCTACTACTGTACAAGTCGCGACTCGCATTCAAAGTCTGTCCGGGAAGATGGAGGGTTCAAACTCGATTAGGAAAATGCCCAGAATGCAATCCACTGTGGCCTGAGTTGTTTGGTTGAAGACTCCAGCGCCCGGCCATGTGCAATGGCACACCACCTACAAGCATTCCCACATGTCGGGTGCTACCTAGAGTCGGCAACTTGGGGCGCTGACAGTAACCTTAGTGCCTGGATCTTAGAGCCTATATCGTCGATCTTGGTGCTCAGCTCGGATATTGGAAACAATGCACCGGCTTTGCAGTCCAGATCTCCTTGTCCTCAAAGCACTTCTTGTAGACTGTCAGATCTAGGGGGCAATCCAGCCTGGACAGCTGGACCACCCGCGCGCGATATACGGTGCCAGACACGAAAGCGAACCAGCCGGCCGCTGGCTGGCCCATGCGCGGCCAATCGCGGGTTCATCTTGGGTGGTTTGGTGTGTGGTGTGTGCGAGTTGCATGTATGATGTGTCGTCGTATTCATTTGCTTTCTCTACATAGTACCTATACCATCAAACATCGCCCTCTTGGCTCCCCGCTTTCTCGTCATCTTATTCCTGGGCGATGCGGAATAGCAAATCTTGCAATGGTCAGTATGAAGTATAGTGTATACATGCCTTTCCTTTATTAGAGATGAGACAAGTGCAGAAGATCATTATTTGCGATTATTTTCCCAGGCTGAAATGACAGGCCTCGGGCCGTCGTGGAGGGCTGAAGACGCGATTCCAGGTCTTGGCACTTCAGCTTGCGTACCACGTTTCTCCATACAAAAACTGGCCCTCACGCATGTCAGCAAAGGACCCGGCTAGTGCCTGCGAGAAGAGAACAACGGTGAGTGGCTCGTAAAATATGCCCAGACACGGTAAATGGGTTGCTCGACAGGCCTGCATACAGGAACCCAGCAAGCTCCAAAGGGCTGATCTTTTCGCTTTCAATCAATCGCAATAAGTTCTGAACAAATTGCAGATTACGAAATCAGTTGAATATGAGAATCCAAGAGTTGTGAATCAAGCATGTGTACGAACCAGGCGATAGTATCTGCCTACCAAGATACATAGTGGCAATCTTCAACAAAGATGGGTCACTTCTTTGTTCTTATTTTGTTCTTTTCCTTCCATTGTGCTTCCTTCATTCTATTTCAATCATGCAAACCTGCAGTGCATCCCAGACAATAACCTAGCCTGCGGAGAGTTTGTGCGACAAAGCTTCCCCGTCTGTCAACCAACAAGGTCTTTTGTCCTTGGATGATGTGAGACACAACCAACCAGACCAGTCAATACATCCGTGTTGAAAGATTGGCACTCGAGCGGAGAGACACAAGCAGCTCGTTAGGCACCCCGGCTTCTCAACGAACCAGGTAGGATTAGCCTGGACATAGGGCTGGCCATGCACTTTGAGCATGGGCGGGCTGAAGGATCCGGGCCGTCGTCCTCTTCCCAAAATACACATTGATTCTATATTTACTGAAAACATCGTGGCGATTGAATCATTGCGTTCTTTGCTGATTTAGAATCGCCATGTCCTCCACCATGTCTGTAAGCTTCTTCGCAATTGATCCGGCTTTAATCTCACTCTCAGTCATCTCAATGAACATGGATGATAGCCATCAAATCTTCAATGAGCATGATGCTCCGAGTCATCTGCTACCACTTATTTAGCGTACATGATGAATTAAACCGCCAAGTCAGTGGGGAAGGTAAGGTATTTCTGTCTTGACTCTCACTGACAGGCGTATGTAGACACACATGGCGCTGCCACGTCACAGAGTATGGCTCATGCGGGTTTTAACCAGGCATCAGCAGTCATCACTGTGAATGACTGACCATTCTCCCCATTATTTTGTGTTCCCTAGTCATGGATATCACCTTTTCCTCGTCCTTTGTGAATTTACGTCTCCACCGCGGTAGGGCAAGGAGTGTTCCCTGCATGCTGCGACCCTGGACAAACAGCCTTACCATAACATAACCTAGACAAGCGAACGAGATGGCATCTGTAGATATGAGATGTGTCCGTATGGGGATATCATTGAAGAGGGTGTGGTTCCAACGCCTTGCCTGGCTCCCCCGAGGACACAGCATCTGCTTGCTTCGAATAATACCCAATTTGGCCTTGTCACTGCAGCCAGCACAGCCAGGTCCAAGGACTGCTGTCACACAATGCCATTACAGAATCTGTAAGACTGTAAGATATGTAGCCTCTTCGACGAACAACTACTACTACACAGCATCAATTGTTGCTCTTCAATATTGATACGTGTACGTTGCTGTTCAATATTGATGCATGTACGGTATGTTCTTAAAATACCAACTCTCGCGACACAATTCCAGCTATAAGGTTCTCAAAAAGAATTCTTCCCGTCATTATTTCCATTACTCATCCTTCGTATTCTTGAATCAGACGCCGGAGACCCATTCCGCGGCCTTGAACCGGCTCGTATACTCAGGAGGCGACACTAAAACCGGGGCCTTCCTTCTCCCTAATCACTGCAGGAAGTCTGAATTATATGCTAGCAGAAGGTAAAAAGCCAACTGGGTGATGGAAGAAATGAGACATCAAATTGGAGAAAACAAAGGGGAAGGTGGTCAGGAGCAGGTCCTTTTCTACGATGGCTAGAACAGACAATGTTCATTGGTTTATCTCTGTAGAATTTATTATTAGCCCTTGATACTCTGATAAGACCACTCGCAGGCTTGACAATAAGCGATATAACGTTTGAGTGTGTTAAAGTCTACACCTCGTAGATATCAACACGAGGATGCGCAGGGCAGCCTACCTAGTCCACAAGCCATCCGTATCCCAAGGCCTCGCAGGAGTCGGCCACGTGGGTGTAACACCGCATCCGCAGTGAAGTGGCGCAAGGCGTCCTGTGTCCTACTGCAGAGCCTCCGCGGTGCAAAGAAGACTGGAAGAAATAGCCACAAATCTGGAGAATTTGACAAAATCCTACGTCACCCGCCCGCTATCCATACCCTCGAGTCGTTCTATCCGGCCGCCGTGAGGAACCTGAATGAAACATGTCCCCCATCGTGTATAAGAATCATCATCTAGGCAGCTTCTGAATGATTCACCCCATCAACAGGGTCAACAGGGTGCATCAAGTTTCCGCCCCAAGGGGCAAACATATATCCATCTCTTTGGCCATGTAGGGTTGCATCAACCAGCCCGGCGAGATCTGTAGGCGCATTTACCCTTACATTGTCCCATCTCCCAGCCCCCCCCCCCGTAGTGACGTATTCCATGGACACCCGATGCAACGCACACACGCGCCGAGCTACAATGTACGATGCGGTAGTCGTGCGTGCATGACGCTGCTGCTCCCACCTGCATGGCGGCGGGTGTGTCAATCCCGCCCAGTGTGACCATTAGGCGAACTTTTAACCTTAGTATGAGGACAGGGTCAGGCTGACAATAGCGTTGACCCTTTTGACGCTGTAATGTTAGATCTATACGGTAAGAGGACATGAAATACGCAACATGGCATCAGCTGGCGGGAATGTGTTGATCGTGTTGTGACGATGGGATAGAATCAATTTATCGATTTCTTGGGGTTTCGATACGTGTATTTCTCTCTCTTATTCTTAAAGGAAAAACTGCTGCGTAACTTACATGATTGGCACACTTTTCAACATCGACTGGAAAGGTATTCAATCCCCCTGGACGTCCGGACCACTCAACCAGCCCTCACTAGGACCACCACAAAACCCATCCTAAATGAAAGCCTCTATCTCCATTTCTAAAAGTTCGTTTGCATTTAAATGAGTCGATGCCTTGCCAAGCCTGGACAGCTGATTCCCCGGGGGAAGCGCGTTAAACAGTTCACCCAGCATCGCATCAGGCCTCGGGTCCTGGACCGACGTCTGATATCTAGCTCCCGGCCCTTGCTGCTGGAAATGATCCGGCGCAAATGCTTGTGACATAAGCGGCACAGGCGTCCTATACACTTCACTATTCGATGTTTCAGGAGCCGTGTTGAATGGGTGCTGCTGGGGGATGTCGACATCTGTGCCAGGGCTCTTACTCTGCACTGGAGTGGCGATGCGCTGCAGCCCCCTTTGCCACTTCGAGCTCGTTGGCCAGGAGAGATAAAGCTCATTAAGCACTTCTAAACACTTTTCGGCCATCCTCTCTGCTAGGCCGTTCGCTGCGATCCTTGGGCAGAGGGCAGGATATCGCATCAGGTGGGAGCTGAGACAGCCACACATGTACACGCAGAAAACGAGGATCTGAGGGAATCCCTCGTTGGCGGAGCGCATATTGAAGTAGGCGTCTATCTGTTCGTGGATTCTCCATACATCCTGGAAGAGTGTATCCGAGAGGCTTTTCCAGAACCCTGGAGGTGAACCCCCGTATGTTGGGGCGATGTAAGGTTGTGCCCCCTCGGCAAATGGACTTCCGCTAAGAGATGGTCTTCGGCTGTCATTTGCATTGCCCATTGTCGGCGTCTGAGGCTCCAGAGGTTCGTTTCCATCATTTGGACTGAGCTCAGCTACCATATCCTCGAGGTAAATACGACGAACGACGATGTTGGAGAGACGGAGGACCATGGTAACAGATAGATATGCCATTTGTAGAGACTCTCCCTTCCAACCCCTCAAGTTCGCCAAAGAAAACGTATGCCTGGCGGGTAGAGTAGCCTCCCAATTGTTCAATTCGGCGGTTAATTTCTGGAACTCGCTCTGGTTGTCCCATGGCGGGACTCTGCACATGATTTGATCCGACCGACGTGCCCTTCTGGCCACGCGCCCCCAGAGACCGTGAACCTGCACTAAGCTTGCGAACAGGCATCTTGATGGAGAATAGACAAGGTTTGGATCTATGAGAGCAGGAGGTGTACCTGGCAGGGCAGATCGTTCAACGGGTATAGTCCCAAAAGCAAAGTCTACCTCGTTACAGGGAAGCAGCGTGGTGATGGTCTCGAGTGGTACCGGAGTTGGAGTGTTATATCCGGCATGGAGGTTTTCCTGGCTCTGTATCATCCAGAAGACGCGCCGAGCACTCTCAGAGCGGATCACCTGATTCGACGTGCTATTCGGGCCCACGTAATATGTCTCCTCGCAGTGAAGTTTTAGAATGGCAGACATCCTCACAGCGATCCCCATATCTATCATGGATTTATGGCGGCTCCCATTTCCCCACTGGGATATAGCTAGAAGGAAAAAAGCTTGGATGCGGGCGAGAGATGGCTGGTACATCTCCGTGGGAACCATAGCGTCGGCAACTTCCATAAAGTGATTCGCGGCGTTTGCAGGAGTTCCATATCTCTGGATTAAGGAAGGTGTGAAGCGTGCAGATATGGACAGGATACATGCCAAAAGGAATTTACTCGCCGAGTTTGGGTCTTTTCTAAGGCTTTCTAGGAAGATGGTCTTTGGGATGAAGCCTAGCTGGAAGTAAGATGTGACAAAGATGCGACACGACTCCAGGACTTCCACAGGTGGCGGCAAGACATCATCACGGTCCATCCCGGGTGTTAGGAGACCCAAGGGTACCTCAATCGAGGGCCCTACTGGGGTCCTTTGCTGCTCCCGTATTGGCCTTGCGAAGTTGACTGTCCCAGCTCCGCTAGCAGCTCTGTGAAGTCCAGCAGCCCCATGAATCGGACCTGGTTTTCTTGGGGACGAAGCGGCAGAGGGACCTATGCGCCTACGAAAGGCTCGGTCCACATCCTTGTCCCCGCGCAGAGGGAATGAGCACTCATGCGATAGCCCGGCCTCTCGACATGCCTCGCAAGGGGGGTCGTGTGTCTCGTGAACACATTTGGAGCGAAGGCGCCTGCACCGCTTACAAGCGACCGCGCTTCTGCGCTTGACAGGCTGAGCCGGCGTCCCCGGCGAGTGTCCTAATGGCGTCCTTGGCGATGGTGTGGACTGTGCTGGGTCCAGAGGAATTGGGGTGGGATGATGATATTGCCTGTGTTGGCTTGGAGGCGCCTGATGATATGGATTATTCGGATCCATTGGAGGCCAAGTACTATTGAGGAACCCGCGGCTAGATTGTGATGCTTATAAAGATGGAATTATGAATCCCTCGTAGCCGATCTCTGAGTAGAAACGGTCCAAACACCGCGACCAGAGTCATTCGGGAGGAGAAGGGTGGATGGGAGAGGAAGAGGGTCAAAGCTTGATTTCCCTACAAAGAGCATGTTTTGCTCACGGGCGGCAGGCACTACCGACCGCCAGCCACTATTTTCCCAACGGTAGTATCAACTCGCATACAGAGGGAAAGGCTACTTGCCTCCACGCAGCTTGAGGGATGTATGTCGTTACTTTATGAGCTACCTACGGCTGGTTCGGTGATTAGCTAGCTACCTGTGAGGCAACCACGCGGTGACGCCTGTCAGAAAGTTTCGCCATCAAAACTCAAAGATCCTCTACGTACCACCCAGCACAAAACCCAAGATTGACTCTTCGTCTGGAATGCAATGGAGGATAGCGCAATGGCCACAGCCACTAGCAAAATAAAGAAGCCTCTTATCGAATAGTCTAGCCTATAGCGAAATGAAGTTGACGAAAGCAGTGCTCTCAAGCGATTGAGTCTGCATCTCGTCTTTATGACCCACTCGACTTGGTCAGGATAGAGCGAAAAAGAAGGGGGAGGTTTCTGGGGGCGATCGTGTATTTGTTACCTCTTCGCTCCGTTGGAGGTCAGTGAAGGCAGACCTGCTGCTTTGAGCTCCAATTTCACGTCTTCCAGGTGGTCAAGGAAGTGAGGTTGAAAGCTGTCCAAAGGCTCATCATCTTGGGAGCTGTGACTATGCCGCGTCTCTGCGTCTTCGCCCCCAAAAACCAATTTTGTCAGGAAGACTGGTACACTAATGTGAAATATGAAGGCGGCGATATCCTCGCAGACCCTCTCAGGTGCTAGCTCGCTGGTCGTGACATATCTCCACGTCTTATATGTCTCCCCATGGAGCATGTAACTAGCTTCGTATCTGAGCCCCCCCGGCTCTAGCTTGTGGCTACTGCGGCCATAATCGCTATATATAAGGCCCATGATCTCTGTGCTCATGTTGCTGTGATAGTACAGTGGCTGAAAGGTATCGGATATCGTGATCCACTTCGGCGTGAAGATGAGCAAGTCTGTCAGTGACACACCTGGTATCTTGGATTTTGCAGTCAACACGCGATAAACGGTGGGATCGGCTTGGTCCTTTTCTGCATTTGTGAAGTTGACAAAACTTTGGATGACATATGTGAATGTCACGAGGTTGCCCTGCGACGCCACGACGTCAAATTGGAGGCGTGTAGTTCTAATTGCAGACACGCAGCTGACGCCGGCTTATACACAATTCTCCAGTTTGAATTGCCCATATCGAAACTCGCGCATGGTGATTGGAAATCCTGAGGCAATGCCACTGGGCCAAGTTCGGGAAGGCCATAATGACCCCGAAAACCTACTGGATATACCAACGAGATGGGTCACCAGGAAGCAAGACGCGAAAATGATCCCAGCATGGATGACTGCAATTTCGCCTGGATGGACCATAATTAACCCCGGTTTAGTCTGGATATTCAGCCTTCCGGTCTGTAGAATGTGGAATAACCAAAAGATCACCATATTGTTGCAGAAAGCACTGTTGGCCATGGATGGATCTGCCGAATAAATATGGACTGCCAATCCTTCACGGAGTGATGGGTCTCCTTGGCCACTAACAGTTCTAATCCCGCGACTAAGTCCATGCCGTCACTTGTATGTCGGGAGGGTAGTGGAAAAAGATCCCACGACTCTTGAGTGGCTAGTAATTCCACCGAGAACATGACCGCTTTATGTACGTACGTGTGTATTCATCTCTAATGTTGAAACATGCCCATGGCTCGTGGAAGGCAGTATTCGATACATCCAGACATGTCGGATGTCTCGCCTGGACGTTCAGTTGCTCCGAGTATAGATCGTATTTAACCCTTTGAGGCGTATTTATGCCTTTCTGTAGAACATTTAGTTGATCTGGCCTCGGAAGAGAAGCAGTTTCCAAAACCTGCTTGATAAATGAAATCCTTGGTGTTTGCCTCCGCTGAAAGAAATGCCTTTGATGTAACGTCTCTTAACATGCCCCTCGGGGGATGAGGATGAAACAATATGACCCCCCTAACTGGCGGGAGGAATCTCGAATGGCGGAAGTTCCTATTGATCGAGCATAAGGACGGTGAAATATTATGGCATTGACTGCAAGTTCAATACAGAGTCAACGCTGAATGGCTCGTTTTAATACGAGCTGTGCCTTTCTTTGCCTAAACCTACTACCACCGGACAATTGGCCCAGTATACTTCATCACCAATTGTAATAAGGTTAGAACTAGGGCTTGCTAAATTAATGGCTAGCGGATGTACTTGAATGCCAACTCGATTAAGTTGTCACTAGGTCATCCTAGTTTCGATTTGATATGCGAGAATAAAAAGCAATCAAATGATGAAATGATGAAGAGGGCTCAGTAAGAAGGAGGGGCTGGTTGTGAGACATTGCCTAACTTGGGACAGCCCAACGATAGCTGTACTGTCTCCACCTCTGCCGCACAAGATATGGTTCTCCACCTGTGGGAAAGGAACCTCATCTGTTGATAGTCTCAAGCCTCTCCCTCAAGTATCGAAGTATCTTTGCATGGGCGCAACACGATCTCGGATCGCCCAGCTATCAACTATTACGAACAGCTTCTCGCTTCGAACCTTGAAGATTTCGTTGGGATCATGGCCCTGCGTCTAATGACTGCCGAATCATTCAGCAAAGCTCTGGTGTTATTCGTAATCGTGGTGTTCGCCCTTTTGTCCCAACTCACGAGAAGGAAGAAAAGCCTCCTCTCTTTACCCGCTGGGCCTCCGGGGGGACCAATCCTTGGACACCTCCATATCGTTCCCACAGACAATTCAGAGTATGCCTACATAGGATGGTCAAAGGAGTATAGCTCGGACAACTTTCCTTCAATGTCCTGGGCCAGACCGTGGTGGTTTTGAACTCAGTTCGGGTAGCCTTAGACCTCCTGGACAAGAGGGGGGCCAATTACTGCGACCGGCCCCGGTTCATGCTGTTCGAAGTGATGGGATGGGTGAAAACGCTGACATTCCTACGATGAGGCCCGACATTTCGTACGCATCGCCGCATACTGTAGCAGGGCTTCCAGAGAAGGAACATTGTGCAGTACCAGCCGCTGTAGGAGCGCGAGGCGGCTGTAATCCTCAACGAGCTCCTCGAGAAGCCCTCGGAGTAGGAGAATGGGATGAGGCGCTTCGTCACAGCCGTTGTTTTGAGTATTGGGTTTGGAACCAAGATCGACAGGGACAGCGATCGGTTTATTCAGATTGCAACGAATGCAAGCTACGCTTTCGGCCATGAGCGGGCACCGGGTAGTACCCCTGTGGACTTCTTTCCGATACTGAAGAATCTGCCGATGCTGTTCCACGACAGATCGCTTAGGTTTGTGCGCGAGTGGCGCTTTGCCATTCGAAATCTGCATGGTGAGCCTTACGAGGCAGTCTTGGAGTCACATGAGAGGACATAGTCCCTAATCCAAACCCTTCTTGACCAGAGACAGGGTCAACTGGAGGAAGGAGAGCTCCCGAGCTATCGGTCGATGACATAAGGAGCGGCTGCGGCCGTGTATGCGGCTGGCCAGGATACGACCTGGAGCACGCTCATTGTCTTCATATTTACCATAGCACTACACCCTGAGATCCAGGACAGGGCGCAGCACATGCTAGACCAAGTGGTTGGGAGAGAAAGGCTTCCGACATTTGACGACCGGGAGAGCCTTCCATACTTGGATTACATCGTCCAGGATACACTGAGGTGGTGTCCAGTGTCGCGATCGGGGTCCCTCACCGGTCGCTGGAGGCTGATGTGTACGAAGGCTACTTTATCCCAGCTGGTTCACTCGTGTATGCCAGCGCGAGAGCCATGCCGCATGACAGCAGAGTCTACAGCAATGTGGACGAGTTTGACCCGGACAGATTCCTCCCAACAGCCGAGGGTGGGAGGGGCGAGCCGTTGCCTGCTGGGCAGTTTGGCTTTGGGCGCAGAGTCTGCGTGGGGAAGCATGTGGCCGAGGCCACTGTCTGGATTGTCATCGCATGCATGCTCAGCACGATGCGGATTGAACAAGCCAGGGACGGTGCCGGGAGAGAGCTTGAGCCTCAAGTCGAGTTGACGAATGGGCTCACGAGCCATCCGAAGAAACTCCCATGTCGGATCGTGCCGCGGGATGGCCGAAGCAAGTCTGCCATCGATCTGAGGCTATGCTCAGCGAGGACGTAGTCACGGCTGACGTGGAGGGCTGGAAGCAGGGATGGATGACTGGGCCGGTGATGTGGGAGGAGGGTGAGGATCCGTGTGGGAGGACTAGATTGATCAGGCTGCAGGGGAGTCAATAGTCAGGTCCACCAGGAACGGGAAAATGAGACGGTGCATCGCTGTAGGCGCAGAGCAGTTCTTGTCATATGCAAAGCATACTTACTTGCGCAGATTGATGCCTGCGCTATCCCACAAAAGTGTATTTACCAGGGTGCCACGGGACGATGGAGGCTTGGCCATCTGATATGCACCTCATCCGGTTGAAAGTGGATGAGGGGCAGTCCGAGGGGTCACGGCAAAGTCATCACTTTATTACACTTTGCGACGTTTTCAGCTCCGCCGGCATCGAGTTTGTTTCCATAGCCTTCTCTCTCTCTCCCCATGTTTCCGGTCCAGCCTTGCTTTGCCGCACCCTCGCTGCCTTCTCCCATTCCCACCCTCATAATATCGCAGGCTTGGCTTTGGGCATGAACCTGCTCAGCGCCGTGGCTGCTCCTCCATGAGGTCATCATGTAGGCCCAATTCAAGGCCAAGTGGTTGCATTACTGCCTGTTGGTCCTGCGAATGGGTGTCCTAGACCTGATTCTGGACCCCAAAGCCTTGCGAGAGTGGCAGTGTTGATTGGTTTTTCCCAAGCGTGACCACAGTGACTCCCACCATCCCACAGCGACGACAATGACCATAAGGCTGGGCCAAGCCTGTCCTCTTCACCGGTCTTGCACAAGGCTGTCTCTTTTTGCTGACCCCTCCGCTAATTGCCACCATGCGGCTGGCCATTTGGGCTTCAGCTGATTGCTTTGCCTCGTTGAGATTTTCCATTTTTTGGTCGCCGTGTCTGTTTCATACACATGACCTCTCTGCCTAGTTGTCTAAATACTGCATTTGTGGAAAATGGCTTTTCCATCAAGTACAAATAAAGCCCAACTCTCCCCATTTCCCCCCCAACTGCCTACAACAATCACCAACAACTCATCGCTACTACCTATCAAACACAAAGTAACCTAACTTACTATCCAACAACTGCAAAACCAACCAACTTCATTTCAATCGACAAATAGCTTTCATGATGTGCAAGCACGAATATAGCGAGCGTTTCAGCTCGCACTACCGCATCAAGTACTGCAAAGAAGCTACTTACGATCGAAACTCTGGAAAACTGTGGGCTTGCTTTGAATCAAAGCCATCCTGGGTCCCAAAAATCCGAGACTACAGCAGCTCTTACCGCCATGAAAGCTACAGAGAACGCTACTGTCGTATCGAAGAACCCAAAGTTGAAGAGTACGACAGCGAAAGATGCTCAACTTGCAAACATCGCCGTTGCCGCTGCGTCGAGGTGTACGAATTATACCGACGTCGCCCTTCGCGCAAGCGAGTTGAGATTTACTACTAAACGACTCAACCTGATACTCATTCTCACACCTTGATACCTAAATTTCGGCTACTGGTCTTCGGTTTCGTTCATTATTTGATTTAATTTTCCTTTTGTTGTGGTATAACAGCGCATGGAACAAGGGATAACAATGACTTTTCTTTCTTGATTTATTTTCAATTTGTTATAGACTATCATGCTCACGCATAGCAATTTGTTTACATTTGTGCCCGAAGGGCCAACATATATTTGTATTTTCATAGTTTCATGATCTTGCATTACGCTTGTTTGCTCATTAATGTCAATTTTCCTGCTTGCCTGCGCATTTGGAGGATTCTTTTTTTAGTTAGGATTTGTTATATTATGGACTGATTCGTACTGGAGGACAGGGTCACCAGAGTGTTTCCAATAAATTATCTCATTATCTTCTAACTTCAACCTCTCCATGAGACCGTGTCCACTTACCATGTTGCAAAACTAGTGCCGCAATTCAGATCCATCAAGTTAACCACAAGTGAGAGAATTAATGTCTTCACCTCTGCCTAGTCCGTAGACGTCATCACCATTAGTGGACACGTGTGAAGGCATGCCAGGCTTTGACGGAGGAGTGTCCAGGCTGCCACACGCTCGATCCTCAGCCTTCCCCAGCCCACAGTGCATAAACTGGGCGCCGTATGTGTCATTAAGATCAGCAGACTATTTCGAAGCCGTCCACACCAAGATGATGACGAGTGCGTCAAGCGCGCGGCAGCCACGCGACATATTGGTCGCCTCGCTTACCATGATGCCCAACCGCACACTGGTGCTAGATCATTTTATCACGTCAGAACACATACGTTCAAGTGGCCTATTTGTCATCGATGAACTGAGCCTTCTTACTTCAAATTAGTATTAATAATTACTGCCACTGGACTCTCCAATGAATGAGGTACTTGACGAAGTTGAACACACTATTTTTAGCCTCGCCGTTGTTCTGTCAAATAAGGTTCTTCGATTGAATGACACACCGGCCATCTTCCTGCCAGCACGTTCTTACACATCACGAGTATGCCAGATTATAGAAGCACTGAGAGATTATTTTCTCAGTAGAGCATTTCTATAAGCCTGTAGTATAATTTTCGCTTCTTATTGAAATCCATGGCAAGTTTCTTCCACATAGCTGAGAGACTCATGAGATCACGATTAGAATGCTGTTCCGGCGCCGAGTTGAGGACATCGCTAGAGGAATCAGCTATTGACCCACTGCCAGGGATGGCTCATGTTCAGCTTACCTTAGGTACATAGAGCGAAGCAGCTTTACTATGCCCATCGGCGTTCATAGTTGCCGTGATCCGTGATGGTTTCATCATGGAATTTAGTGAATCCTTACAATAAAAATTAAGTTGTACGATCACAAACTGCTGCTGTCACGAACACTATACTATTTAAAAATAATTGAGAGGCGGGGAGAAGGTGGCTTCGTGTATTTCCCAAGAATTTGAAGTGTTTCTTTTTCTCCCCGATTTGATGGACTCTTGAAACAGGCTATCCCGTCTCGGCAAGCTCAATCTTCCAAGGTCGAGTGACTTTGATTCGCTTAAGAGTCAACGGCATTGATCTTTTTGAAAACTCGGCCGGAATCGGTAACATGTTCGAGTCTAGATATTTCATAAAAACCAGATCAGCTCCCGTGGAGGTGAGTGCATTTCGACCTGTATATAGAAGGAGTTACGGCTCAATGGTCCATTTCGCCAATATTCAGGGGCTCTCCATAGATCCAACGAAATGTTCATTAGGAAAGGTGGATTCTTAACCATAAAATGGCTAATTACTCTACGCCAAGGTGCGAGAAATGATAGCATATATTAAAGGCAAGGGAATGGGTTGATCGCTACGGAATTGTTTTCGGCAATTGGTTTGATCTGTTCATCTACTGTGATCTACTGACACGTTGCTAGCGACATAACAACTACTCTCCTAATGACTCAGTAACAAATTAATCAATGACATTCGTTGATGAAATAGAATAGGTCACATGAAATCAGTCATCTTAACACCAGAGTTAAGCCTCCCTCTTCATCATCATGCTGACGAATTTTAGGTTGGTGTAGCAATCAATTCTGGCCGACCTCTTCCTTCTTCTCATTGACGATGTGCTCACCCATGAACATCTCCTCATTGTTGATGACATACTTGGCCGATTTTCTGGCTGACACTCCCTTCTGGAACTGTTTACGATGTTAGCGAGCTTCGAGAGTAAGGATTTGGAGGCTAGGCGACTTACCATAATATCCAGTTCACCGAATGTTCGGTCCTTGGTCTCAAACAAGCGGAAATAACCCCAGACAAAGGTCAAAGTAGCAAGCACAGACCAGAAGAAAGCCTAATGGGAATCATTAGCATCAGTCTAGCGCTCTTCGGCAGCATCATAATTATTCAACTTACAGTCTTTCCCTTCAAATTCCAGTCACCGGGAGCCAGCATCTTGGGCTGCAAGACTCCACCGCAGATGATGTTACCCAGGTAGTACACGCTTCGGCCAAGGACGACGGTCTGGGTTCGGAGACGGGTCGATCCAATTTCAGATACCATGGTGTAGACGATCGGTCCGACAGACATGGAGTAGACACCGAGCCACACAACGCAAAGGATGGACTGACCCCAGGCGAGACCCAAGGTCTGGTGAGGCAGGGCCAGGAAACCAACAAGCCAGAGAAGGATGACCAGCGTACCGAAGCCCGTGAGCCAGATTCTCCGGCGCCCAAACTTGTGGATGTAGAACCAGGAGACCACGGTGCCGATAAAGGAGAGACCCTTGCCGCCGAGAGTGATGTTGTATGCTATGTCATCGGCGATTCCGGTCTGTTGGAAGAAGAAGCTTCCACTGTAGCATAGCGCGCCGCCATTTGTAATGTGCGAGAGGAAAGCCATGCACGCAATCTCTGTTCGGCGAAGGTTCGTGCCCCGGAAAGCATCCCAGTACGTGGCGCCGGAACGCTCCTCCATCTCCAGCTTGTTGGTGTGAACCATCAGCGCGACAGCGGCATCATAGTTGACGTTGTGGCTGGGCTCCGAGAGCCGCTTCAAGCTGTGCTTGGCCTCGTCCAATCTGCCCTGACGGACGAGGAACCAAGGGGACTCAGGCGCCAGATAGGCAAAGATCATGAGGGGGATTGGCCAGACCCATTGGATGGCAAAGGGGATTCTGTAGGACCATTCCGACTTGTTGTTGACCAGCCCCGCGAGGACACCGGCGGAGATGAGCTGCCCGATGACCCAGCAGAGGTTGATGTAGGCAGTCAAGTATCCGCGGATAGCCATTGGCACGACCTCGGCGGCGTAGGCAGGGCCGGTGGTTGCGAACACACCCCAGGGAATGTTGGAGAAGATCTCACCCACGAGGATGATCTCGATGCTGGGGGCAAAGAACACAATGAAGATGAAGCCCGTCAAGGCGAGCAAGCTGACTATGAGCACCTTGCGGTGGCCCCATCGCGAGGTAGCCCAGCCGTTGAGAATGGCACCGAGAATGTTCATCACGGCGGCGAGGGCATTGAATCGTTGCTGCCAGGCGGAGGAAATCTGGTATCCGCTCTCTTCGTTGAGGTATTCGCCGTACTTCTCTCGAAACTTGGGGTAGCCGTAGAAGGAACTGAGGAGCGTCACGTCGTACCCTTCCATGATGACGGTCAACGAGATCACTGCAGAGGTCAAGCGGTTAGCAACGGCTAGTCTCCCATGTTGTCTTTATAGTCTTCACATACTAATCGACCAAAACGCTGCGCGCTTATACGTCTTCATGGCCTGAAGGAAGGTGAGGCTATGCTCCTGTGCGTTACCCTCGAGGGCTTCAGCATTGAGCCCCTTGTCGTTCAGGTCAACATCCTGAAGACGGTTGAGATCAGCCTCAGCGCTCTCGATCTGAGCGCCAGTCTTGGTGTTGTCTCCCATTTTGCGGATTGCTTTCTACTCCAAGAATTGACAATGCTGGAGGATTGAAATGCAAGGACGAACCGTAGAGAGAATCTTCAGACGGGCCAGGTGAAGTGAGGGGAGCAGACGCCCTTTAAGATGCAACCTCAGGATGCAGAAGAAACCCGTCGGTATAATACAAAACAGTATAGCTCCCCATTCCGTGGGACCATGAGCTGCATTGGGTAAAAAGAGCTCTCTCCCACCGGGATCTCATATTGCCATGAACCCCTCCCCCAACCCCCAACGTGGGCGTCGATTGTTCCCGATCAGATGTCTCATCCAATGTCCCGTGAGAAGGAACGTCGGGCCGTAAAGTCGATGAACAAAGTTTTCTTGATGGGATTCGCAAAGGGACCCCCGTCGAAACGGACCATTGGTGGAATATTGTGCCGAGCTGTCGCTTTTGGAATTCGCATGCAGGCCAGAGCCTCTGCTGGCTGGTCCGCTTGTTGAGGCTCACACATGGCCCAAGGCCCCCAGGCGCATTCGACCATTCACAAGACGAGAAGACACGGGAGAAAGAGGAGGCAATGGCTGGGGTGTCATACACAAAGTAGGGGAGGGGCCGGGGCTGGCCAATTGGATGGACTGAGGTGTCTGGGGTAAAATGGGGGAGAGTCGCGTGCATGCAGCTCTTTCCGGCGCGGGTTCCGGAGAGCCAGAGCTACCGTGCCATGGTTTTCGAAGATTGTATGGAATCTTGGAGATCAAGGAGATGGTGACGCGGAGTGGGAGATGACTGCATGCTGTTGGCTGGCTTATGTTGCCTTCAACCAGAGTCGTATTGTGATCGCAGAGAGCTCTCCAGTCGAGGGACCCTGCATGTGTGATCTGGTCGAAAGGCCTGCAGAGGTCACTGGTGGGAATGGTAAGCTGGCATGTTTTTCAATTTAGCCTGATGTTGGATGTCCAGGATGGAGTGAGCAGCCAGTAGTGACATGTAGCATCAGGCCGGCGGTTGGTGTCTCGCTTTGCGGCACTGTAACCATAAACCTGGCCAATATGATCCGACAAGGTCGTATTCAAGGGTAAATATCATCCGAGAGCAGCGAATTGCAACCCGAAGCTGCAACTTCTAGATCTCACATGAGCATGCGACATGCAGTGAAATGCTTGCGAAGACTCGGAAAAAATAGCTGATTGGCGAATCCCAAAGTGCCTCTGGCCACAACAAGGTGAGGAACGGGATTCCTCGATAGCTTCAGGGGTGCTTTCCTGGCAAAAGAGAGGGATCTTTAGGTCAGTTGACTGGATGACAGGAGGAAACAAACAGCCCTCCCCCTCCTTGCAGAAACGAGACGAATTAGCCTGCTGACACAATATTAAAAAATTTGTGACCAATCCTATGTCATCCCCCAAATCAATTGCAAGGGACGGATCACAGCAGCTGGCAATTCAAACCAAAGAATCCCAGTTTCCTAGTCAGGGCAAGGCGAATGGCAAGCTCATCCAGTCGGCATCTAGACCTCGAGATCCCAGCGGCTCGCGGTACCGACCATTGGCCACAAGGAGACAAGCATCCCGGAATATTGAATATGAAATGCCGGGGGGGGTTGAATTCGACGATTTAGGGAAAATTGCAGGACGTACTTCTCCCAGGTAAACATTCGACGCGTCAAATATCTACCATTGTGTCGATATCCATCAATTCTGAGAGTATTCCCAGAAGCAAAGCGGCAGCCTCGATTCAGTGCAGTGGCCAAAGTCCATAATATCTCTTTTCTTCGTTTTGAGTCATACAGGAACGCAGGGTTTGGGTACTACATGCCAGTTCCTCTTTCCCGACAACCGACGCGACGGTCATGGCAGGCCGACGTACGTAAGAGAGCTCGAGTATAAAGTTAAACAACAATGAAACATGCCAGAGCCCAACATCTCAACACAATGAATAACGAAAGTTTAACAAAAGCCTTTGCTAGCCTAAGATATTGTCATACGGAAAGGAAAGTCAGTAAAGCTTCATACCGATGACTCACTTACCGTCAGGACGAGCTGCTCGTCAAATGACTATAAGTTACCCTCTTTCACCTACCTAGCTTCCTTCGTACACTCGCCTTCAGTCCCAACACTTCAACACACCAAGCTCGAGGCTTTTGGATACCACGGATGTCTACCAACCAACCCAGCGAGGATCAGTAGCCCCTTGGCTAAAACACCCATACTGACACGTCCGTAGGATACATCATGCGACATAACCAATCTTAGCGCCTTCTCTCGAAAGCAATCGGATTATATGGTCTGGCATAGCCGAGTCCAAGATCAGTACCAGAAATCCGAAGCTCACTGGCTTTACCAAGGCTATCTCAATTGCCGATATTGATCAACCTAATCATACTATACTGGATAATCTGTCTACGGAGCAGATCATGTTATAATTCAACTTCGGTCAAGATATACACCTAAGGATCAAATTGGTTAATATTAGTTATTGCGATGGCCTTTGCAAAACTGGCGAGCCTTGGGTTACTGGTGCTGATCTTGGCTATTGTGATATCAGACCATGCGATCTTATTGCTGTCAAGAAAAAGCGCTGAAAATTGATGGCCGACAGAATGAGTCTTGGCCGTTAGCGGCGTTCAGACGTGATCCTCAAAACAAGTCAAACGTGTTGTGGAGGCTTCCATATCATCCGGAAACTCCTAAACTGTGCCTTGATCTACAGTGAATCCGTCTAGAGCAAGCGATTCTTGAAAGCCCGGAGAGGGTGCGTCTAGTCACCAGAAGTCACACTTCGGCTCCCACCGACAGGAAGTATTGGAATGGTGTCATTAACATTTTGGTCTGTATGCAAAAAGAAACTAGGAAATAGCAAGGTGGTCACCACGTCGTGTGACACCACCGTTCTCCAGCAGCCAGGCCAGAGCCGCAGAGCCATTGTTCCAGAACAGTAGCTATCAGCCCTCCAAGCAGCATGCCCGCAGGCTCTCCGACACCGACTGCCCCCAGGGCAAACTCAAGATCCGCGCCAGACTCGTGGTCTCTATGCTCGACAAGTGACGCGAAAACGTCGATGTAAATGGCGCCGGTAGCGAAGCCCCCGATGAAGACCAGGGGGAACACCAAGACTGGCGCGGTTGCGATCGAGAGTACGCTATTGCACAGCAAGGCCAGGAAAACGAGTCCAAGAAGAGCGAACATCAGTCTCGTGTTGCGAAAGCGAATCAATGTCAGACAAGAGCGAGCCATGCAGTTGCCGAGCTGGAAAGTGAGGCCATATGCGGCCAAGTAGCTTGTGTACCGGTCAAAGGAGGGAACGATTCCCATGGCGCGGACGAACCCGGGGTATAATACCGCATACCCGATAGAGCTCATGAACAGAGGAATCACATACGGTGATGCCAGACGGCTCAGTATTCTGTTATTCGCCCCGATACGCTCCATCGCCTTCATAGGCTTCGTCGGGGCGTCAATTAGGGTCATTCCAGCAGGCTCATACCTCTCCAGTTTCTCCTTATCATCCTTGCTGTGCTCGGCGCGGTCGCGAGCCTCCGAGGTAGGAAAAGGTGGCAGAATGAAAAAGTGTGAGACGATGACAACCGGGACCAGGTATATAATATAGCCGACGGCGTCTCGAAGGAACATCTTCCGTGTAACGGTGACAAAGTAAGGTAACACGGCGCTGACAACGGAACCGACTCCAGAACCAATTCCCCATCCCACCAAACCAGCCTTGCCATAGTGTCTCAGGTTTCCCAGCCAGGTAACATCACCTCCGGCAGCCTGGATAGAGGCGAGAACAACGCATAAGACCCGCAGCCGAGGGTCGACATTGGGCGGCGTGGCCTCAGCAATTAAGGCAGAGCCAATCCAGCCAAAGCAAATAAGCAAGGGACGGAACCAGTATGGAAGCCAGCTTCGCAGCAATTGTGGGAGAAGAAGTTTGGCAACAAGGGCAGGGACAGTCTGTATCAGATTGACGATGGGCCTGGGAAAACATATAATCAAATAGGCCGAAGAGTAAATAATGAGTGGCATAAGCGTGTTGGCAAAGGCTAAAGTCCCAATATGTCAGTTGTTGGCTCGCTCAACGAACACATCGACGGATTGAATGCTGACGGGCTGCAGAGCATGAACACCACCACGGGATGACGTACCTATCAGAGAGAACCCCAGAACGGTTCTGAGAGTGTCACCAGCCTTTTGTCTAGTTGCTGCCATGGTTGGTGCGAAGATTCGACCTGGCAATGCAGGTCTCTACCGAACAAGAACTCAGCAGCAAGACGATGAGACGAGCATGAGATAGGATGGCGCTCGAGCAACGGCATCAGCTGTCATATGAACTGGAGCCAAGCCTGAGAGGCAACCGGCCTTGAAAAACAGAACATCGCCAAGAACTGCTGATTTGCGAGGACTACATGGGACACATGGGACAGAACCACAGTTGCCCACGGCAAGGGCCAATGGCGGCACGGCGCTCGCGGCCATCCCACATCAATGCTTGTTGGTTGCAGGAGTGTTCCTGTAACACATCCCACTGGACCTGAGGTACGTAAGCACCGGCGAAAGGAAGGGGCTGATTCAATGCAGACCGAACTAGAGGCCCCTAACTGTGAGGCTGCAATAGGCCCCGTTAGGCCCCATGAGACTTCAGCGTGAGCGGTGCCCCAGCGCTAGTACGCACCGGGCAGCACTACGTAATCCCCTCGCATCGCTATTTTGGGCCCTGGCTGACACCACCGCAGCCGCTGCTACCCACTACTGCAACGCTGCCGACGTATGGGCGTGCGCTTCAGCCTCCCGTGTGCGCTGGCGGCTCGTACTACAGGCGCTACAGGGGGCTACGTAATGACACAGCGGCCACTCTCACACCTTATTCACACCGCATGGCCACTCATCAACCTCCCTCATCATCCAACACCATCACCAATGAGGCTGTCCAGGGTCGCGCACCTATTGCCAAAAGCAATGCACACGTACCAGCATGGCCGATCGCGTTCACTTGATTTGGTTGATTTACGGCCAGGCCCCTTGTCGTCGACCTCCCTGCCTCCTCCTATGCCGCGGCCTGTCTGTCAAATAGTTCCCTCGTGCCGGCGATCGGTAGCTGCTAGTTCCGAAGGCCATCCAAGCTTATTCTAAAAACATCCGGACAATTTGCCCCCTTTCTCCCCTGCCGTGGGCTTTCTACCCGCAAAAAATCTCCAGTATGCCAGGTATGAGATGGAGCTAGTCGCATCAGAACAACGGGGCTCTGGCCATGACCGATTTTTTACCCACCGGGGCATGCGTTTCCCACCATCTAAGCGTCGTCACATCCTTGCTAAGCCTTGCTTGGCTTTGCTTGGCTAGCTTCTCAAACACCCTATCATGACCAGATTGTGCTGTGATGTCTCCTCGCGGTTTTGCTGACCGGCATGTTGCGTTGCTTTGGTTCTTCCTCATAGGTAGCTGGCCATCCAAGCATCTTGCTATGCCTATCCTCCTCGCCTGGAGAACATGAGTTGCTTTCCTCCTCCCTATCTTCCCTTGATTTGACATGGCCACGAGCTTACGAGGCCGCCCACGGCTTGGCGGGGCCAAATTCCATGTGACACTGTTTTTTGTTGCCTCTGCCGTCTTCCTCTATCTTTCCCTTGTAAGATCCTCCAGTCAAATTGTGCTTCAAGATACGACAGAAACCCACGGAGGAGCTAATAAGAGCCGCAGTCATCATGTAGCATTCCCAGCACGAGTGTCCCGAGCCCCTCGATATCCAATCATGTCACACTAAACCAGGCCGAGCTCGAGAGCCTCGTAATTCGTACCGAGAGCCATGGACCGACCTCGACTGAGCGACGGCTGCGTGTATTCATGCCCGCCGACAACCCGGGCATCAACCTCTGCAAGGTCGTCATGTCCGGCCTCGCGCTCGGCTACCCCCTCCCCGTCCTCCTCAACTGGGACGGCGACTTCAACAGACCCGAGTGGCAGTTCGCCGGCACCCACATCGCAAAGCTCGAGAGCCTGCTGGCAGTGATCGAAGAGCTCCTTGACAACGACCCAGACGCGCACGAGGACGACCTGGCGCTCATGATAGACGCGTACGACCTGTGGTTCCAGCTGCCCCCGTCGGTCCTCATCCAGCGGTTCAACCAGCTCAATCGCGAGGCGAATGAGCGCAACCGCCAGCTCTGGGAGCAGTCCGCTTCCCATCAGAGCTTCCCGATCCCTCCCCCAGAGCAGTCCATTATCGTGACCACCGCCAAGGACTGCTTCCCCCTGGCTGACTCCGGTTCCGATCCGCACTATGAGCTCTGGCCGCCGTCGCCGATGCCGACAGACTTTTATGGGGAGGGAACGGACACGCTGACACCGCCGTTGTGGGATTCTGCACGTAAGTATCGCAAGATCCGTCCTCGGTGCGTAAACAGCGGCTTGATCATGGGCACGATGGGCGCCATGCGGGACTCGCTGCGCCGTTGCAGAGAAAAGGTCGAACAAGTCGCAAGGGAAGGCCGCCAGCTCTGGAGCGACCAGGCGCTGTTTGGCGAAGTCATTGGCGATCAGGAAGCATGGCGCACATGGGTGAGGGAACTGGCGTCGACCTGGGACGGGAACATGGCCGAGAGCGTCAACTCAACGTCGGACGAGCACGTGCGCCGCATCGCCGAGGAGGCACTGGGAGGGGCGCGGTTCGACTTCGGGATCGGCTTGGACTACAACTTCACCACCGCCCCCGCGACGTGCTCCGCAGAGGAGGATGGGTATTTTGTCAAAATGTCGGATGCGGCCGCCATCAAGGAGCTGTCCGAGAAAGCGGGCGTGCCCGACGGCGTGCGCGTCGAGGGAGTGCCACCCGAGCTTTCGAACTCGGGACTGGAAAAGGACAGGTTCCGCGACGTCAATTGGGAGGACCAGTCGCTATACACTGATTTCTTCTTCGGCATTGCTCCGGTGGGTATCCACCACAACGCCTACATCGATGGTCTCAAGTCATGGCGGTTGAAGAATTGGTGGGATAAGATGTGGTTTTACCCTCGACTCCGCGAGCTGGTCACGGACACGCTCCAGTCCAGCCCCGACTCGCCGCGTCCTCTGGCGAGGGTGGACGACGGTGGCAAGCAAGTCCTCTACCAGGCCGACAAGGGCGCCCGTGTGACAAACTACAGCCCTGCGAGAGGCTCCCTTCCAGCCCGCTTTGACTCAATGGAGTGGGACGAGATCTGCCAGAAAGGCTCGAGGCCATGGTACAATGAGCTGTTTGGCGACGACAAAGGGCCCTTGAGTGTGTGATCTCTGGCAGATCTACGCCCGTTGTCTTACTTGAGTCGTGTATATATCTCACGATGCCAGGCATCTACGAATTCCTAGCGGTTTATCGCGTATGCTCAAACCCCATGGGAATGACAGTCCAGTCACATTGTGAGCATTTTTCATCAACGACTTTATGACATCTTGCGTTCTACACTACGGTGTTTTGGAACTACATCTTAATATTGCATCCAGGCATATTCCTAGGGGAGACTACAGCATGAAAATATCAGTCAAGGTGCGACCTAGCAAAGCCGGATGTGCTGCTTGCCCTTCGAGGCTTGGCAAATCCTGCAATGTCAGACATTTTACTATACACGCATACGTGTACTTATCAATATCAATTGTATCCACGAACTCCACTAGAGGTCGTCGCAAATAGATAGATGATCTTGGCCGATGGGCCTCTTGTCACGATACTGGCAGTGCTTATCACTGCATTACATACAAGCTATATCACAAACATGAAGAAAGAAAGATTAAATTTAGATTGGAAACAACTTCAACTGTAGTTCCACATCTTGACATGGATATATACGCGTATAGGTACCTTACATTGTGATCTTCATCACCGTAATACATGTGATTATCTCTACAGGGTAGTGGGATGGGTCATCGCCTTGGCAGAACTGCACCGCCGCAACCACGTAGCATCCTACGACGTTGTGACCTGATTATCTGGGAGATGTTCTAGTCCGGGTACTTGTGTGCCAGCTGTCCCAATGAAAACCCTCAGGCATCTACCCCAATAGCAGACTAACCACTGAATGGCTCCGAGCGCTGGAGACATCGGCCTCGAACTCGGGCGAGAGGCGCTTGCGTCTCGATTCTACGGCCCCGGGCTCATCGCCTGCTGGTACGTCCTGGTCATATCCGTGGCCCTATCCTGGGTCTTCAACACATGGCAGCGTTTTCGGATCACAAAGGAGCTCATCGCGGTGGTGGCCTACCCCGTCGCCGCCAGCGCTCACCTCCTCTACCAGACCGTCCGCTTCCCGTCAGCCAGGAGCCAGTACCTCGCCAACAACCTGGCCAACATTCTCATGCCCGAGGTGAATGGCCCGGTCTCAGCGGGTACCGAATCCGGGGTCTACGTGCTCGACGTCTCGATGGAGGGCCGAGAGAAGATCTTTCCCCTGGTCGCATCCATCAACGCGGCGCTGCGCATCGCGGACAACTGCATCTATTTGTGTCTCGTCTCTCTGGTTCTGGTGGTCCTCGCTCACCACACACCCCCGAAGCCACCGCAGTTTCCCCACCGTCGTCTCCTCGGAGTCCTGCTCGTCAGCTTATTCTGGGCATGGATCGCGGAGGCGGTCCTCTTCGTCAAGCTCCTTGTCTATGCGAGCCACGGCCTGTTGCCCGTCCACTACTCCATCTTGCATCATCTCACGTTCCCCGTGTACCTTGCCGCGGCCCTCGTGCTCGTGCCCGTGTCGCTCATGCCCGTAGCTTTCGTTGTGCAGTGTCTGGTAGTGGCTTCAAAGCAACCAAGCCCATGGATGTATTTTGATCAGCTGCGTTCGGATGCTATGAAGTCATGGAGAATGGCGAAGGGAGAGGGGCGGGACACCGCTTTCCGGCTGGTCCTGGATGTTATTCAATTCACGTGCGTGGCGGTCTGCCTCTACGGTGTCTTGCTGTTCCTCGAGTATACTGCATGGGTGATGTTTCCGATACAGATTCTGTTTCCGGATGTGAGAATATCTGTGGCCGAGTTTGACCAAGCTGCAGTTCTTGCGGGGGGTGTACTAGTATTATCAAGAAACGTTTACAAGATCACAACGGCCTACGTAAGGGAACACGGCAAGAGTTGATGTCAAGTCTCCTTCAGATTGCGACCTAGCCTAAATGACAAGCTTTAAGAAATCACAGCGAGCCAATGATAGAGACATGTCACACTTCCTTGTAGAATGAGCAGAGACCAACAGACAAGCCAGACCAAAAATAACAACAACCTGTATGCTCGAATCTCAAAACCTGCTCCCATTATTCGAGGCTTCTGCACCTAATTGAGGCTTCCAGCAGACGCCATGATGTTATCGGATGGGAAATTTCTTGGATTCTCTGCTCCTTCAGCAAATATTGATGAAGGCCAGAATCTTGTTCGGGCTGGTCATATCAACGTTCTGCTTTTCAAGTTGAGCGTACAAGTCCCACTCCAGCGACGCTATTATCATGTACAGCATCTGATCCTTGTTGAGGTAGATATCAGACAGCTTCATAAGGTGCTGGTACTGTCTGACCCAATGCTTCTTGATATCCGTGGGGGTTCCAGTAGAGATAGTGGCCGGCGATGGCCGTGGGAGGTCAATTTTGAATTTGGGGTCCATCTTGACTTGATTGGATAGTTGAGCGTATTGGAATCTTTGGATACTGGCGCGGGGATTGATCTCGGTATTCGTTGCTTGCAAAGACTGGTAAACCCGTTGGATTCTGATGAAATTGTTGATGATGAGAATGAGAAGGTCAGTTTTCATCACGACAATGGGCTATTTATCCTTTTTCAAATATTGGCTGAGGCCGTGAATCACAGGACCTTGCTCATCACGGAGAGTATCATGAAGTTGGTCATGGCCTAGTTTGAATATCAAGCATCAATCAACAGGACAAGCCTGGAGGCATCACCAACTGCCCACCCACCTATGAATTGGCTTGCACGGGCCAAAGTTGACAAGCTCAGTCACTTGATTGGGCACGCCAACATTGTCTGGAACGACTGGCCCAGATGCACGGATAACAACCCATACTCTGGCAGCATGGCCGGTTGGGGGAACGTGAAGACCGATTTTGAAGTCCATGTCCTAGAGACGGCCAGATAGAAGAAACTTGGACAGGGCCCGTGATAGATGTAGATTACGACGCATTGTAATCTAACGGTTTTCTTACAAGCATGTCGCGTTTCCTAATAATATCGCGTCATAGCATAATGGTGGTAGCAGAAGGATCGAGGCCTTCCGACTTCATATCCAAGCATTCCAAGCGTATTGACCATGATGTCGATGAATCAAAGACGGCACACCTGTTTGTTTGTACCGATCACGTTTTGGGAGACGCCGATTTCCAAAAGACGAACCCATGAATCTTCTGGACAAACACCAGGTCAGACCGTTGCCCTCCCGGTCGATCAACAATCTGATAGTTTCAGACTTGACGATACCCCCTAGATGGAAGTTTGCCCACGCAACCGTTCGGACTACTGGTTACGGCCCACGCACGTATTTGCATACCTCTGCGAGCGTGCCGTTGAATGATCCGCAAAGATTGAGTTGCCTCTCGCCAGAAGTCTCAGTCGCCCTCCGTCTCACGATCGACGGTATCAGGGGGTGAGACAGTTCAATAAGTTTCCGAGCTAGGAAAACGGGTAGCTTGCTAGCTAGGGGTCGGGACCAACGGCTCCAACGCTTGCAGAATCAAAAGGGGACCATCAAAAAGCAAATGAGCATCGCATTGTGGCGACGGTTGACTCACATCCGCCTGGCATGTGGAATCACGGAAGACGGTTTAAAGAAAACATTGAAGCATCCACTCCGAACCCTCTAGGGATGCTGTCCCGTTCCGCCCTTGCGACTCATTCACAGTCCTTCTATGCATCCAGCATTCCTCACTCCTTGACCTCTCCCTCGAACGGTGGCCGCTCCCTGGGGTCCATCCATCTAGGGAAGATCCAAAAACGTTGGATATGCAAACGGGAATCGGAGACAACTCACACTGGATCGGAGACGTGTTATGACGCCTCACCTTTGTGTATAAAAGAAGGCTCAGATCTCTCCTCCATCTCGACTCTTTTCTTCATCAGCATCAATCAACTCTCAGACAACAAAGCAACAGCTTCTTCCTTCAACCTTCACTCCACACTCTTTAACCAACTTTTCCGAGTTCAACTCTCTCTTTCAACCACATTCAAAATGAAGGTCTTCGCCATTGTCGCTACTCTCCTCGCTGGCTCTGCCATGGCCGCCCAGCAGGCTGCTGCCCCCAAGGCCGATGCTGCCAACGCCCCTACCTTCGGTACGAGCTCTCACCGCGAGTGATTCACATCACCCCTGTTTGCTAACCAAGAGCCACCTTCTAGGCAACCTCCTCGACATCATGAGCAAGGTCGTCGAGGCCATCGGTGAGCGCGTCCCTGAGCTCCAGAGCGATGCTGCTTCCGTCAGCGCCTCCCTCGACGCCTTCAAGCAGTCTGCTGCCTCCGTCAAGGTCGGCTCCCTCGTCGGCGAGGCTGCCGCCGCCGCCTCCCCCCAGTAAATGGGTTCTTCTCCTCTAGAGTCCGCGGGTTGGGGTCTCACTGAAGAAGACCCGGTTGGGGTTTATGGTTCGGTAATAGGGGGATAGAAGGATGGCAGTTGGTTCTTAATTGGTTCTTAGATTTCGGCCTTCTCGTTTAATGTAAAGTTTGCTAGCTTTCTCCCAAACAATAAATACTCTCTCAACAAATCTCTCATTTTCTAATTACATAAATCATCTCGTTTCAATAAGCTTGATAGCGGCTGGGTTGAATACAATATCTCGGGTATGAAACACATAAAACATCTCGCTTTTGCTCCCCTATATCCGACACCCTTTGAGGGGTTTAGTCGAATACATCGGTCACATACCTCGTGTTCCTCAAACTCTCAAACCAATCCTCCGTACCAACATCGACCTCATGGTTCTTCTCCCACTCTGCCCTGATCTTAATGACCACCGATTGCACGGACTGTGCGACGCCCCGAGATCCACACACGTAGATCTTGGCATCCTGCTTCCACAGCTGTAGAAGCTCATCACGGTGCTCCCACATGGCATCATCAACATGCTTCAGACCATTGCTCTTCTCCGCAGCCCGACTATACGCCCTGTAGACCTTGACGGCCCCAAGCTTCTCCCACTCGTCCAACTCCTCATGGTACAGGTCATCCTGGTCGGGCGAGCGGCAGCCGAAGAAGAGCACCGCCGGCGCCAGCTTACGGGTGCTGTTGTGCGACAGCATCGTCGCGCGCTCCTGAATGAAACCGCGGAAGGGTGCGAGGCCACTGCCGGCAGCAATGTAAATGACGGGCGTGGATTCAGGCTTAGTGGGCATGCTGAAGGCGGCGTGTGATGGCCGGACAGCAACATGGATGATGTCGTTTGCGTAGAGGGAGTCGAGGTATGATGTGGCAACACCGATGTAAGAGCCTTGGCCGGACAGTGCGGGCTCGTTGAGGACGGAGAATGTCACCGTGACGTGGTGAGGGTTCCAGATTGGAGAGGAGGAGATGGAGCTGTAGGGGTCATTAGTCTTCTGTCTGCATTATCTAGTAAACAGCAACACTTACTATTGCCTAACACGCATGGGGGGCATCAGCGAAAGGAAGATGCCGATGGGAAGGTCGACGTCAGGGAAACGCTCCAGTATGTCAAGAACGGAAAGACGCTTTGCCGTGACTTCTGCGTCGAAAGATTCATTTGCGAGCTTCTTAAGCTCAGTCTTCGTGCTCTCCTCAGTAGTGTACTCTACTAGAGAGTTGATGCTCTATCAGAGACGGTTAGCATTGTAAGTCTAGGCTTATATCTATGACATTTCTTACCCTCTTAGTCGCAGGCTGCGACAGCTCCACGTACGACCCTAGAATATCGTTGGCCGAGATGGAGTTGCTGCTTGGCAAAGTCGAAGCTCCACCAGCTACATTAATCTCCAAGTGAGCATCCCGCGGCAGCTTGAATCGTCGGAGGGCGCGGTGGACGCTTTCACGAGGATTCATGGGAAGGACGGCTAGATAGTCACCGGCCGCGTACGTCATGTCTTCTGGGAGCTTGATTTCAATATGCTTCTTGACTGCCTTTGTTTCATTCTTGGTGGTGAGAGTATGCGTCTCAACAACAACGGCTTCCTTGACTTCTTGACGTAGTGTCGAGTACCGAGGGGTAGAGAGGGACACCTTGACTCCCGTCTGTGTCTTCTTCAGCTCCTCTGCATCTGCGCTTGAGACGTCAAACTTCTTGGACAGAGATGGCCACAAGACGTTGTCCTCCCAGGTTTCGAACTCAGTAAAGAGATTGCCGCCAGAGGCATCCGCCAGGCCGATTTCAGCAACCCTGTTGGCACCCAGCTTCTCAAGCTGGCTGTCGACAAACTTGGGGATTTTGTGGTACGTGGCCGCCCAATCTTTGTGGCCGCAGCCGAAGACTGTGTAAGAAACATCTTGGAGGGAGTTCTCTGCCGAGTCTTGGATCCAGGCAACGAAGTGGCCGGCATTGTCAGGGGGCTGTCCCTCGTATGAAGCGGTGACAATGACAAGAGGTTGGTTCTTAGGCAGCTGGCCCTTGGCACTGTCCAAGCAATCAACCTTGGCAGCACGGAAACCGTGGGCTGGTGCATCGGTTGCGATTCGCTGAGCCAAAGCCTCGCAGGTTCCGCTGTTGGAGCCGTAGAGGATAGTCAACGGCACGCCAGCAGCATTCTTGTCGTCATTGGCACCATTAAACGCCACCTTATCCTCGGCCTTCTCAGCGCCGTCTCGCCCAGCCAATCTCTTCTCGAGCGTAGTGGGTGTCAGACCGTCACGGAGGATGGCCCGCATATACATGTCTTTGGGCTTGATTGTCAACGTCTGCTTGATGGCACCAGTAAAGCCAGGTTCCATGACAAAGTTGAAGTTTTGCAGGAGCATGGCCATGACCAGAAGAGCCTCTTGCCAGGCGAATGGCCGGCCAATACATCCTCTCATTCCATTGCCGAAAGGCTTCCAGGAATTAGGAAACTCCTTCATGAGTTTGTCGAAAGGTTCGTCCATCATACGCTCCGGTTTGAACTCGTTTGCATCATCTCCAAAGACCAGGGGGTCAAGTTGCGATTTGGCGAGCAGGTTGAGAACAACCTCACCCTTCTCAATTTTATATTTACCACCGATAATTTCATCCTCGAAAGGTTGGACAGTAAACGCAGGAATTGGGGCATTTACTCGGAGTACCTCGCGGAGCACTCCGTTGATATAGGGCAGCTTGGATAGGTGGTCGACAGTGATGGGTCCCTTTCCAACAACTTCGTCTACTTCCCTCTGGGCCCTTTGGTATGCTTCAGGGTGACGGAATAGCTGCTCGAAGGCAAAAGAAAGCAGACCGGACGTGGTTTCATGGCCAGCAATCAAGAAGGTAATGAGGTTGTCCATGATGCTCTCATCCGTCATCTTCTTGCCAGTCTTGCTATCCCGACCCTTCAACATGGCCGACAACAAGTCATAACGGTCGTCATTCCCCGCTCTTCGGGCGTCAAGAACTCCTCTAGCTGTGTCTCTTAGGACTTTGATATCGTCTTCAAACTTCTTGTCCACAGCCTGGTACATGAAGGCTGGCAGCGGCAAGCGACGACCTCGCTGACCAGCCTCCAGAAGAAAGTCGCCCATGGCCTCGATGAAAGGGTGCATGATGGGCGAGTAGTAGCTGTTGAAACGGTAGCCCATGGAGCAAAGAGCCAGGGTGTCCAACGTCAATCGTGTGAAGTCATCCGTAACCATGATAGGGTTATCAGAGCCGTAGCGCGCCCACTTAAGAGCCAGCTGCGATGCAATATCGTGCATCTCATCGTACATTTTGCGGATAGACAAGGGGCCAAACGCGGGCATAAGGATGCGATGAGCGATGCCCCAGTTCTCCTCTTCGGGACCAGTAGCAGTGAAGAGTCCATCATGGATACCATGGCGAACCTCCTTCAAAGCTGCATTGACGCTCTTCTTGAAGCGCTTCTCATCACAAGTCTCGTTTACTAGGGCATGTGTAGAGACTAGGACGATACTACGACCAGGAAAACGCAAGCGATAGATTTCACCTATATGAGGGTAGAGAAAGGAGATGAGATAAAGTTCAACGAGAAGACTACGGACAATAAGACGGGCTGATTGACTCACCATACTGATCAGCAAGCGCTGTCATGGAACCCAGAGGGAAGTCGGGGTTCAGAGCAGTAATGTTGCCAACGAAAGGCCAACCAGGTGGCTCTGGGATATCGACAAGCTCCGCCATGGTTGTTTGATGATACTAGTTAATGGGAGGTACTAGTATGATGAACTGGATGGATGGATGGATAAATGTTTAGGTTCCAGAGATGGAGAGAGCAGCTGAAATATAAACCTTGCCATCGCGTCCCATCGGCGCGCAGATACCGGCAGATCTGGCACACAAAGATCCTGACTAGAATGATCTGCTAGTCCGCAAAAGCTCTGAAGCAGTCGCAGCGGGTTTCAATCCTTCGCTACAAGCAGCCGCAGCCATACCGTGGCAAGCATGTTGGGGCTGCCGGTGCTATCGGCCATTCTCCAAGGTGCCAATCCCGTTCTGTTTGCCATTGAATCAGGCCCATTTATCAAGGACCCGAAACCAGGCCGCCTGCTGCTCTTTTCCTGGTGCGGGAGGATGGATTTCGGCCAGGCCGACCATCAGTCCGGGCGGGTGAATCCTCCGTACGGGGCCAATCTTAGGAGGGCCAGATATAGACACAGGCCAATGAGCCCGTTGGCCTGCTCACCGACAAAGGGAAGCCGGCTCCAGCCCGATTAAACGAGATGTCATTATTCGGCCTTTACAAGCGTTGGCGCCGTCTCGCGTTTCATGCAGGATCAGGGCTGAATGACGGCATCCGCGCAGTGACCCAGACATTAGTAATGGGGCTCGTCGTATGGAGAGTCTCGGGATTCGGAGCGTCTAGCTCAATTCGTCCACTGATTTGTTGAGATGCGTCCACTCCACCAACATAACAGGACGAGAGGTGAACTTGAGCCTAGGCAATTCGGAGGGCGACATCTCCACACACCCTTTCGAGGAAAAGCGGCCGTTGCAATTGCAGGCATCGCAGTTCTATCAAGGGTTTAGGTAGAGACAAGAGGCCCTCATCAAGTGCTCCTTCCTTGACTGGGCTGATCTGATCACAGCTACCCGGTACTCAAGTCCAATGGCTTCTCCTCATTAGCAGATGGCTGTGTAAGGCCTCTATTGTATTCCCCCATATCTGCCCAATTTGCCTGATAATATATCGGGTTGTCATATTAGATTTTCTAGTATAGTATTAAATCCGGCGGTCTTTTCGAGGCTGTCTTGGTAGTTCCGTGGTTAAAGCACTGGATGGCTTGAGAACCCAGACCTTGCTTTCAACTCCAGTAGCCAGTATCTACCTACCTAACAGCTGCATTGGCAGAAAAGTCGAATCTCACATACTTAGTGACCAACCTGCCACCACGCTTGAGTGTGTTGACCGTGTTTTTGATGGCGAAGCGCAACCACCCCATCCCGGCTCCCCTCACCCTTTGGGTTCTCTGCATACCAATGCCTGACGCGAGGTAACCACACGAATTACACCAACTGCCAACGGGAAGACCACTCACGAATAAAGCTCGCCGCTGAGGCTTGGACCCAGTGCAAAGCAAGAAAGGCCCACCAGCTGGTCCTGAGCCGAGGCGGCATTCTGCACTCCCTGCATGAGCTCCGCCCCGCTCCCTGTCGCCAATCTCGCGATCAGCCAAGGCCAGACGGGATTCAGGTTCCTTTCGGGGGGCTCGCGGGCGACATCAATGAAAAGGGCACCAGCTCCGAATTCCAATCTGCAGTCGTATTGCACCGCATCCGACGGGCATTGCGAGTCGAAAACAATTTTTCTATGTCCGCCGTGGTGGGAACGCCACCGGCCGACCCGTATAGGCTCATCGAATTAGGTGAGGTCTGCTCGCCTGCATTACCCACTGCAGCTTACTATTAGCAATTGATCAGCGCCAGGGGGTTGGAAATATGGACCTTGTCCGCGTATACACAAATGATCTCGAGTGCTCGCGCATAGTGATGTCAGTTCCCTGTTTTGTTGTCAATGATTGATTGTAGCCTTCAAGCACTTGCTAGAGAATCTGTGATATCTGTTGTTAGTATGTCCTATTCATAGCGAGGATAGGAATACGGCCGCATAGGCAAGGACGTCTAGGTATTACAACCATCCGGAGTCCGAAGCCTCCCGTGTTTCATCGGCATATTAATGCACTGAATCATGAAAACGGCAGCTGATTATCGGGGCGCTGGGAGACACACCTCGTGTTAGGTACCGCTGGACTTGTAACCACTCTAAAAACCATAGCAGTCATGCAAGGGAGTAAGAATACATCACCATGCATTGGAGAAACCCGACACTTTAAGGGGGTGAACAGAAGACGCGGAATGATTACGATCTGCCGGGCTAATATATGGATATGAAGTTCAATGAATCAAAGTTGCCGGGCACGCGAGAGTAGGGAAGAAATTAATATTCAGCAGTAAACATGATATCATATTATTAAATCTCTTATCTTTGTATCAAGAGCTGTCTGACTATATAACAATAGCAACTGACGCAAGGAAACGCATGTGAGGGTATACAGCCATTGTGACAAGAAGCCGGGCATGATAGTCGTAATAATAAAAACCGAGAAAACAAAAGAATCCTGCCAGAAATATAGTGCGCCCGCTTCATACCTATACTTAAACATCGATGAAGCTCCAAGAATAGTGAGCCTCAACCTGATACGTATCAATTCGTCCTCACCACACCCTACCCAATACCAAGACCGAGTTAGACCTCGTGATAACAAAGGAAATACCCACATGTGAAATCAATTCAGCAGTTGCCGGCATGGTTGTGGAAGTCTTCGGACATCCGCACAATTTCGCACAAGCTTCGAGTGAAGAGCATGTCCACTCCCCGTGTCTCCATTTCGACAATCTTCTCGTCAGCCTTGTCGTCTTCAGACATCAATTGAGCGGTAGCAATAAGCCTCACGATGCACCGCATGAGGCCGGTTTGGATTTCCCTCGTGGTATTCTCGTTGCTTGCTGCTCGCGATGACTGCTCGGCCACCATTCCCTCCTTGTTCAGAGTCCACGATGACGAGGTACGGAGCTTGTTGAGTGCGGGTCTTTCAATGCTTGGAATTGAACCACCTTGAGAGGCCGCAAGACCAAGAATAGATGCTGCTTTCTTCGGTATCTCGTCCTTCTGCGAATCATTCGAGGTGGACGAGCGATGTCGATTAGCTTGGGGAGGAGCGCGGGGGATGAGAGCCGAGATATAGTTATAGGCCACAATGTGTGCCCAAAGTGCCTCGCAAATGTAGTCAGAGCAGCATCCAAACACGCTCTTCAAGGGCAACCATGTCTTGGGTGAGGGTGGGGGTAGAGAGCTTGAACTGGGTGATTTTAAGCTCTGCTCCGTGGGGCTTGGGGAGCGTGTTCGGTCACGAGGTGAAGTTGACGAGCCTCTTTTATAAGTTACGACTCTCCTCCAGAGTGATTTGCGCGGATTCTCGACTGGCGGGTCAGGGATCAGATTGTTGACGAGCTCGATGCTTGGTTGCCTGACCTTCCTCGAGTAGATGCGAATTGTCTCGATGGTCAAGCTTGAGGTTAAGAGCATCGTCTCGGGAAAGCAAGCAATGGAGACTCTCAAAGTCTCTATTATGTTCGGAGGGAGAGGAACGGCTTTGGCTAGATCATCGCCCTGGCACTGGGCAGCATATGGAAGTGCGTTTCCATGCAGCCACGACTGCACAGTGGGCAAAGGGGACGGGGGTGGAGATGGGCGAATGAAGACGGGATTTTGTGATGTCTTTCGTGGAGCAATAGAAACTTCGTCGCTGTCGCTGTCGCTGTCATCGTGGATGTAAGGTGGATGGGTAGAGGGTTTTGAATCATTGAACGGTCTTGCGCTTTTCCGAGAGCGAGTTGATGACTGGCGAGCAACTTTCTCATTATTCTGGAGGCTCATGGCCCTAGGGCGATCACGAAACGAATTGTCTGTGTGTGAAAAAGAAGGTGAGGTGGGAGAGGACGCCGACGTCTTTGTACTGAGCGCATAGCGTGTGTGACAATTGGGAGCCATTCTAGGTCGGTCCGAAGCTGACTCTGAGAGCCGACTCGAACGTCGTCTCATTGGAGGACATGGTGACACACCGACAGAATAGGACTTTCTGTGGCTTTGCTTCCTGTTCAAGGGTATATCATGAATATCTGCTGCATGATCATACCCGAGCTCCGATACGGGTGGGGTAGGGGGCCGTGGAGAGAGGGAGCCAATGTGATTCTCTACCATCTGCTCTGGCTCATCCTCATCCGAGTCGGCGTCAATCCAGCTGTGTTCCAATTTCGAATCGTATGATAGAGTCTTGTTTAGTGATGGGACCGATATGTTGGAGGCGAGAGATGTCGCTGCAGTACTGGTCATCAGTTCGTGGCGTGCGATGGAGGATGGACAGACTGTGCTTATGCATCCCTCGTTGGCGTAAAAGGAATCATCGTCTGTTGTAGAGTAGTCTGTGTGGGCGCTGTGGTCGACAAAGGACACAACTGAGCGGCGCTCTTGGATTGAACCCAATTGTCGCCCTGTTCTGGACGCAAGCTGATGTTGTGGAGTTTGGGGATGTCGTGAGGGCCAACCATGAGATGAAGTTGCACCTTTTGCTTCAGATGTCATTGTTTCGGCATTGCCAAGCGGAAGGTTTTGCGTTGCGATGATGACTGCAGACCTCTCAAGGTCCTTGGCTAGAAGCTCCGGGAAGTACCCATCCACATGATTCTCGATCATCTCTCCTCCGGATACGGATAGGGGAGTAGAAGAATGAGAGCACGCGGGTGACAGCGCAAGTGGCATAAGTTCCTTCATACTGGAAACGGACCTTCGCTTGGTCAGAGATAATGAAGAATGCGGTCTTTTGTCCTCCGCGGAAGCTGGGTCGGCTGGAGATACTCGATGATGAGCTGGGTACGAGTGTGCTATGATACGACGGCTGGATATATGAGCCGCCGGGTGGTCAAGAGCATTCATACGGAGGAGTCGAGCCTGGGGCAGGGCCAGCCAGAGGATTTAAAAAGGGACCGGCAGGTGATATAAGACAGATGCTCGGTGGAGGGAGACGGAGCGAAAACGTGCGCATGCTATATTAGTTGAGTCAAAGCGAGAGACCAGAGAGAGACAGGGAGGCCGGAGGGCCGAATGTCGCGTAACCAACGGTTGCCATGAAAGTCGTGTGTAGGTGGGTGGCGGTAGAAATTCAATACTTCAGGTTGTCGCAAGTAGGAAACGACAGAATGTCGTGTCACACAGCCATAATACATATATGAAATTTGCCAAGCTCGGAGGCTCGGACAGTAGAAACATAGCCATGGGGACTGTGTTCATGTGGACAGGCTGGGCGTGGTATGCTGCTCAACGTGGTTCCTCGATGCCGGCTTACATCGAGCTTCGAAGTAGGACGGGCAAAAGCAAAGAGCAGTACAACTGTGCAAGGCAGGGATGAGCAAAGCGCGGACTTAGACCAGCAGCTAAGGGTTGGTTGGTGTGTGTTAACTTGTGACTTGTCTTGGTATTTGATAGACACCCCTGGCGGTACTAGCCGCATATGCACGCATTGACCACAGCAACTTGCGAGACACAATTTGACGAGCCAGTCTAGTTTTGCATGCCAGACAAGTCTTGCCATCGGTCGGGTCGCAGTGGCAACACACTGGCTTGCACGAGGCCAAAGCGAGTGTGATGCATCACCCGGGACACGAGTCTCTGGAAAGACGAGGGAGGCGGTGGATGCGTCGAGAACCCCTCATTCCCATGTGGCCACTCGTAATGGACGCTTTGATTGTTGTTGGGTAATGAGATTATGATATCTGAGAGGTATGGCGCGGTTGCTCTCACCATGTTGGGCAACAACCCGTCCCAGCGGCCCCAGCCAGAGCCTAGTAACCCAATAGCTTTGATGAGGGGATGCAGCCCATCGGAGAGTGCCAGTACATCTCTTACTCTTGAAACGCAAGAGACGTTGTGCGACGTAGAGGAAGCCTAGTACAAGGCAGGTCCGACCGTCGTGAGGACCGCGAAACTAGGTTCTGGATCCAGTTTGCGTCTCGCTTCCCGACTCGCATACATGTGGCTGAAACTTGCCAAAACCGAATTTTCGGAGTTTCACACAAGAGGGGAAATGCGATCATGGAGGTTCCGAAAGCTACTTGGATTCTTGAGTGTGATCATGAAGCAGAAGCAGTTGGCCGGCGCTACTGCTTACGGACACTCATGTTAGCCTACCTTAAATGTACGTACTTTGAAATTGGCGACAGCTGTCTGCCACCCTACTTTGGCGTCCTGGATCGGGGGTAATATGATATATCAAGTTCGACATCCATGGAAGCACCCAAGGACAGACATCCGACACGCGGCATTCAAGGCCAAAGCGTGGGACTGAAGAACGTTGGTAAGCCACATGGTCTCTCAGGAAGTAAAGCGGTTCTCTTTTCTTTTGGAAATGGCGAGCGGATAGTCTCGTGGTTGTGCAGGGGAGAGTTGGGCCAGTGTGATGTGATGGATACCTACCCAAGCTGTGTAAAGGGGCAACTCTTTGCACGGTGTGATCAAAGATCTGCACGGGAAATGGCGACGCCATGTTGGCCACAGAGCAGGAGAGACACAGGTAACTCGAAATTGCCTAGAGGATGGAGAGAGAGATGATGGTGTTGAGCTGGCGTGGTTGGGAAAAAGAAAACATGTTCAGCTCGAGAGATGAAATCGGGTGAGTGCAGTACCTAGGTAGTCCAGCGGTCCAGTGGTCGCCACATATGTAGGTACAGTACTTGCCGGCCGTTGGGCCAATGGCACCGTTCCGGGCACTCCTCGAAGCCAATCTTGGGCCTAAGGGTCGCCCGCACGCCGCTAGAAATTAGCGGGCCTTGGGCGTTCGGCTAGTGGGTGGCGGGCAGTAATCAGCCCTGGAGAGACGAGGAAATCAATCGTGAAGGGGCTCAGGCCTGTTTCGGCATAGTGACCTTGTAGTGGGCTCGAACCGTGCCCCAACTATCGCCGTCATTTTTTCTTTCTTTTTGCTGTTCCCATACCCGATCCGTATTGTCCTGCGTCTGAGTTGCACAAACCTGTTGCACACCTCCTCGTATCTTTGCCCATCGAGATTTTTTTTCTGGAGCTCTTCACGTGTCCCTCCCTACAGGTCATTAGTTTGGCGCGTCGCTCTGACTTGCCCGGCAGCCGGCCTGAGCACAAGCGACCCTCGGATGATATGATATACAGAAATCAGAAACAACACTATTGAATCCTGCCTGCCCTGGCCATTGCCTGCCGCATGCCAATAGCCTTGCCATCACCCTGCTTCTGAATTGATACCTGGGCATTCCTCTTCCATCCTTGGATCGAAAAGTATAGAGTGGCCTGATTATTGCTGCACCAGATGCTCTCCGAGGACTTTCTATCATCTGTGAGCGGGCCCCCAGTGGCCGCTAACACCGCTGTGTCCAAGGACATTGGCATCTACTCACAAACCCTCAGCCCGGCATATTCTATTCGGGCATCTTTCAAGAAGAGCTCATGTGCCCGGCATTGTCTCGCAGCTAGTGACACACATGTGTTTGCTGCCCAAGACCAGAAGGCCCATGTGCATGTTTACTCGCGGGTACGAGGGAACCAGGAGGCTCTGGTCCCATTTACTGAGAGGATCCGGAGCCTGACTCTTTCCGGCAACGTCATCATCGTCGGGACAATTGAGGGTAGGCTAATCTTGTGGGAGGTTTGTTGATTCATTATCTTAAAACATGTGGCTTGGGGCTGACCAAGCTTCTAGACTTGCACGGGGCGACAGGTCACAACGCCGCCCTGCCATGTCCAGGCAATTTCCTGCCTGGCTGCGACGCCACATCACCTGCTCTCTGCCTCTGATGACTCCAATATCAATGTTTGGTCTCTTGCGCACTTGCTAGAGTTTGATGTACAGTCCGAGCAGGAGCCGGAGAGGGTGCTCTCGAACCATCGTGGCGCCATTACGGATCTTGTCACTGGTCCAAGCACGAACCAGGAGACAAACATCTGCGTGTCATCGAGCAAGGACAAGACCTGCATAGTCTGGAATTACCGTACTGGTCAAGTACTTCGGACTTTGCTGTTCCCTGCTACCCCTCTCTGTATCACAATGGATCCATGCGCCCGGGCCCTCTATGTAGCTGCCGAAGGGGGCGCTTTGCATGTGGTCGAGTTTTTTGGCGACAAGTTTCTGCTTGGCGCGGAAGCATCCGAACCAGCCTCTATCGTGGTACAGGTAGGTGACCCTGTAGGAGTGGCCGAAGATGAGGCAGGCGAAGCAAACTGCATATCTTGCAGCTATGACGGAACCACCATCCTCACTGGCCACACGAAGGGCAAGATCCTGCGCTGGGGCCTGACGCAACCTAGTCATCCAACTGAGCTGGCCAACCTGAATGCTTCCGTGACAAATCTGCTTTTCACACCCCTCATTCCCTCGGAGAAGCAGCTTTCTTCTATCAACATAATGAAGCCAAATCAGGCACATCGGCAATATGTGTTCAATGCACAACTGAAGAACGAGTTAGGCTATGAGTCTAGGTTCACCAATTTGCTCAACACCAATGGTTTTACTGCGGATGCAATAGAGCAAGCAGCGAGAGCTTTCACAACCGCAACCTCTGAGTCACCCGATGATTTGGATGCGGATGATAGACTTTTGTGTATGGCGAAGCAACAACTTCAGAACATGGGAGACAATTCCTTACTGGCCACTTGATGCCTTGCACTCACCATAATTCCATGTTCATTGCCGGGAATTCCATTGCCGGTTTGTTTTCGCAACATGGGAGTCATCAGCGACGGCCTGAATCGGGCTTCAATCTCTGAGGTCGCTCTTCACCTTGGTAACGAACAAACTTAGGAATGCTGATCCCCAGGATCGATACTATGATGATCCACGAGGGAGAGACAGCAGTCAGCTTCTTATCGGCTTGGAGCATTCCGATCTGTTCTATAGATGACTCAGCCACTTATGTGATTACCTGAGTCCTTTTTGCTGGTACAGATCGGAATGGAATGCCTCGCCCAGATTTCACCATCAGTAATCCTGATGTCCACAAAATGAATCACTTTGTTTCGTGGTGCAGTGACTTCGAGAAGGCTCCCATGGTTCTGGAGTTGGGGAAGCTATATGATATCGGTATATATATGTGGGTACCAGACTTTTGGAGACGTGCTTAGGTGCAGAATATCAGAAGTGACTGATTTGCTTCCCAGCAGCGATGCTTTCGCAGAGGCCGTGGGAGAATTCCACACCGAATCTTCTATATTAGATTATCATGAAACTTTTTCCTCTTCATCACATTGCCTTCTGTTCTTCGTCGGAGACTGTAGCCTTGATCCCATGCCTACGTAGACCAATAAGTCGGCAAATTGGCCCGGAGCTGGTAATTCTCCGCGCCGACAAAGGCCGAGCTTTCGGCGCTGGATGGATACATCATTAATTAGTCACTACTTGTAGACTGGATGAATTTCGCAGCCAGCTCGACTCGCGACCGTAGGGCAAGCTCTTCTCTCTTCACCAACCGTCACTCCCAACCGAGCCACACAATGTCTGCCGTTGGCGCATTAAAAGGAGACATGCCGCAACAAGTCCGATCTCTCGTAAGTCTTTTCGTGGCCTCCCAGGGCATCTTATCTTGCCCGCCCGCGGCTGTTAGGCCGGGTTCGGCGGCATGGATGCTGGAGCAACCTCAACCAGTCTTTTTCCCAGAACCTTCGAAAACCCCCCCAATCTTCGACCATTGAGCTAATGATCTGGGTTTCTTTGTGCAGTACCGCCAATTATTACGGCAGGGCAACCAGTTCACCGCCTACAATTTCCGTGAATATGCGAAGCGACGGACGAGAGATGCGTTTCGAGAGCATCTGGCCGTGAACGATCCACGAAAGATCCAGGAATTGGTGCAGCAGGGCTTGAAGGACCTCCAGGTGATGAAGGTATAGCTCTCACTGAGAAGCGAAAGCTGCATTCATCGACGGAATACTGATTTGATGGGGAATTTAGCGTCAGACGGTCATCGGCCAATTCTACCAGCTGGATCGCTTAGTCGTCGAGGGCGGCATTTCGGTAGGTGTTTTCGCTCTGTTGGAGACATTTGCCGTGAACGGAGGGTTGACTTTGTCTCTAGGGAAAGAACAACAGCGAGGAGGGTGCGGTCTTGAGGCAGAAGCAACAAGGGTAAGCTTTACGCCATGGCAATTGGTTCCCAACGGCTATTTTCCCCGCGATCGCTAACCCCCCCTTTTCTAGTTACGATTGAATGCCAACAAACGGATGAGGAACGGAGTTCTGGGGCTCTATGTATAGTAGGAAAATGGACTGCCGGCTTTGTATACCACACTGATACCATCTTTTTGTGACGGGGTTAAAGGTCTTTGGTGCTACCTGAAAATGATTGGTAGCCAATTCTTCTCTACTATTTGAGCACCAGCCCGCTCGTTCGAGGACATGAATGAACGGGCTGTGGTTTTGCTTAATTTTTCTCCCCTTTAAAGCCAAAAAAGACATAATAGACAAGATATTGCCGTTAAAGACAGACGACAAGACAGACTCTCCCCTCCATCATCCTGGTGTAACTCCAGCTTGTCAAGTGCGGATCGCAAGCCCAACTCGGCTCCGTAGGACTCGTAAAGAGACACAAATGCCTTCATCCCGTCTGCTTCCAGACATGCCCGCGAGCTCATGTTACATCATCCCTCCCAAATCACCCATATCTGGACTGGGTGGCGGGCGGCCTGGCAGATGGGCGTGCTGCACGGCGGGTATTATGTAATACGGGGGCCCTCGCGTCATTGGCCACACGAACCTGGCCTTGTGCATCGCAAACAAAACAGCTTTATCTCTTACTGCCCAGCACGCGCATCGCATGCCGCCCATCGCGACAGCACACAGGCCAGCAGGAATTGCTAACGGTTGACCACCCCCTGGGCATCTGAGAAGCCGCTCGCACACCTAATCAGCCGCTGCTTTGCTATTGGCGCAATGGCGCCAGGTGTACGTGGACCACCCGCGAGGCGACCGTGTAGAACAATGAGCTGACAATCCCATCCTTTGCAGACCCGACGCGCGAATCGTAGCGGCTACGCTGAGCACGACGATTTCGAAGGTGCGCATCGGGAATCGCACGCACTTTAGGTCTCATGCTAACTGGCCAAAGGCTTGCCCGTGCGACAATGGCGACAGGACTGGGTGACGGTCGCACCACCTGACCAGCAGGAGCAGCAGCAGCAGAACGACATCTGGGCGATTGAGCTCATCCACGGAATGCCCAAAGATGCCACGCTGCTTCCCCTCCACACCCAAGAGCTGCTCCGTGCCGCGAGATCAGGCCGGCTGTATAAGCGACCCCCGCCGCCCGAGGAGGAAGACGCCGAGGCCGAGGCTGCACCCGAGAAGCAGGAGAAGAAGGAGGAGGAGACAGTGGCGACCGGGTTCTCGGTCAAGTTATGGAAGCAGTTGCCTAGAAGCTCCGAGGACACTGGGTTGTCACATCTGGCTAAGCGTCGCAAGGGGACAATCACGATCGCGAGCAAAACTGTCCATGAGAAAGCTGTTGGTCCCACTGTTACGAGGGCTACGGTCCGGAGAATGGACGCTGCGGGCAATCCATACACAGAGGAGGTCACTTTGGCCGACGGGCAGCAGGTCCAAGGCGAAATCATCTCCACCAGAGTTGAAGCTGCGCCGGTCGGACAGCCTGAGACCTTCCAACATGCGCCGCCGCCACCACCAGCCAGGAAAAGGGCACCTCCTCCTAAGAGGAAGAGGGCCGGTCCTGGACGTGGTAAAAAGAAGGGCAAGATTCCGCTACCCGGAGCAGTGCAACCCGCTGGAGTCGTTCCTGGTGCCAATGGGCTTTCTGCCCCCAAGCCAGATGGCTTACCCAACGTAAGTTTCACTCCTGAAAAGATCGGGGCATCGTCTGACACTTACAATAGGACGCCAAGTCTGCAAGTGAAGCTCCCACGAACCATGACAGCGAAATGGCCGACGGCGATGAAAACGACGAGGACGAGGACGAGGACGACGAGGGTGATGAGGGTGATGAAGGCGAAGAAGGCGAAGGCGAAGACACTCCTAGCGTGCAGCAGCGGGACAGCGCACCAGTCGATGAAGGGCCTCATTTGGACAAGGAAATGAAGGACGCAGCTCCTGCTGTTGAGGCCCCCGAATCGAAAGAAGAGCAAATGGATGTTGAGATGGAAGATGCCACCTTGGCTCCGCCCCCCGCAGACCTGCCGAAGCCTCCTGCTCTGGCATCAGCGCTTGCTGAGGCTTCCGTCTCCTCGCCTAAGTTAGAGGGGAGCCCTCTCAAGAACGAGGTTCTGCCACCACCAGAATCAAAGTCGGCAGATGAAGCCACCCCAGTCTTGTCAGCTACCGACGACGCACCAACAGAGCCCCCGAAAGACCAAGCAGAGGACAATGATCCAAAACAGGAGCCGGAAGAATCCCAACATGCACCAGCTTCTGTTGTAGACTCATTACCAGAACCTAAGGAGGTTACTCCTGAGGCCAGAGTGGAACCATCGACGGACGCGCTTCTACCGCCGCCCCCTGATCAGGTGGGAAATATTTCGTCACCGAATGCATCTCCAAAGGATGAGAGTGCTCCGGACCACTCTTCCTTATCTGGGGACAAAGCGCATGATGACGAGGGCCGTGGTGGGGAGGATTTGTCGGATAAGCCAACTCATGAGCACTCTGATTTGATGTCAGTTGACGATCCAATCAAGCCTGAAGATTCAGTCTCGATGGGAGTCCCTAGAACCGAATCTGGAGCTCCTTCAGAAGCTGCTACAGGATCCGTAGGAGGCACAACTGAGCTCGAATTGAAGGCGGAACATTCCTCAGCGCCGTCCCCAGAGAAGCCCCTGGAGCAACCGTCAGAACAGTCACCTGAACAAGCCTTGGAGCAGCTGCCCGAGCAGCCCTCTGAACAAAACCTCGACCAGCCCCTGGAGGAACCACCCGCACAGTCTGCCGTGCAAGCTCCCGAGGAGAGCTTAGAGCAGCTGCCAGATCAGGCTTCTGAGCAACCTCAACCTGCGTCCGACGTACCGGCCGTGGCCCTGGAGGCCTCGGTAGAAGAGACTCCCCAAATATCTGAGCCAGTCCAAGAGGAGTCAGACTTACTTGATGGCCTCATGGGCGAGCTGGACCGAGAAGCATCGAAGACTGCAGCAGCTGGCGCCGAGTCTGCTGGCCCAACCCCCGTAGAAGTGGTCCCCGAGCCCGCCCCCGCGGCAGGCGTATCTGAAGACACCGTTCTCAAGTCGCCTACCCCTGACAAGGAGCTCAAGACAGAGCCAGAAAGTGAACTTAAGGTCGAGGCGACAGAAGAGCCTTTGCCTGAAGTAAAAGAAGTCAAAGAGGAACCGAAAGATGTTTCTGCTGAAGCACCTCAGGAGGAGACCGCTTCTGCCGAAGCCACCACCGAGGCACCGGCCGGCCCCGTCGATGAAAACTAAATGGCCGGGTTCCTTTTTGGATAAGGAAGTAATCTAGATAGGTTGCTTCTTGTTTCGCGTCGCTGTGAAAGCTCGTACATTCTGGATATGTGTATTCGGCGTTGGACGGTAGTTTCTGTTTCTGCGGTAGAGAGGCAATGTAAATTATTGTCATGGTACCTATGTAGAACACGTATATGATGTTGTAACAAGCATGGAACTAGATTTGAACTCAAACCAAGCACCCCAGCATGCTACGTTTAACACATACATCCGATCTATGCCTCCTGCACTCAATCACGATGGTATGAAATGATGGCCGCGGGGTCCCACGTCATGCCTGCCCTGCTTGACCAGTTGCGCAGATGACTAAGCACCCAATCGCTGAATGTCGCCAACTATCCTGGAACTCCATCAGCTCTGATAGCTAGCTCTTGTCAAGCTGTCATCTGCGCGGTACCAATCCACAAAATGCGGCGCGCATTCAGCTCAATCTTGTTGCTAGGACTCTCGTCCTTTGCGACGGCCGTCTTCCAAGATGAGGTCGACGATATTGACTTCCACTACTCCCTCTTCGGTGTCCCGCAGGCCGAGACGACCTTCTTCCACCGACCACGAAAAGACGACAAGGCCAGCTTGCTCTACACCCTCGGCGACGTTGGGGTGTTCGGCGCTGTGAATCCCAGCAACGGCGAAATCGTCTGGAGACACCAGATCTCCACGGATACTACAATTGGAGGAGGCCACTTTCGGGCGCCAGAGGATGAGGACTGGGTGGCCGCTGCCCACGGATCGACTGTGCAGGCCTGGAATGCTTTGACGGGAAGAAATTCCTGGCACACAAGCTTCCCGGGTGAAGTCAAAGACCTTGAAATTTTGGAGGTTACCGAGACTGGGAGAAAGGATGTTCTTGCTCTGTTTGATGAGGATGGCGTTACTGTGTTGCGCCGGCTGCATGGCAAGTTGGGCACTGTGGTGTGGGAATTCCGCGAACACAACAAGGATATCCCCCTACAGGTGTCTACCAACATTGCAAACATCTATGTCATCAGTCTTCACGGGTCGCCTTCCTCATATAGCCTTAAAATCACGTCTCTCGATACTCTGACTGGCTCGCGCGTCAACGACTGGACCGTCGGTACCAAGGGCGAAGTTCACGGACCCCAGGACGTCATGTTTGTCGGCGCCAACTCTGCAGCACCACTCTTGGCCTGGACCGACTCTTCTCTATCCAAGCTGAGTGTTCATGTTCTGGGTACCAAGGGAAAGCAGGAGATTGCCCTGGGTGCGGAGACGACTGGTGTCGTCATCCACGCCCCTCACTTGACCCAATCGCTGCCTCACTTCCTTGTTCACACAAAGACTGCAACTGGCGGTAAAGGCGAGGTTTACCACACCAACTTGAAGAATGGGCAGATTTCCAAAGCCTATGAACTCCCGCATCTCAAGGGAGAGAATGCTTTCTCGACGAGCTCGGAAGGTGCCAACGTCTACTTTACCCGTATCACCGAGGACGAAATTGTCATCGTCTCTTCTGAGTCTCCTGCTGTTCTCCAGCGTTGGCCCCTGGCATCCTCGTCTCACATCAAGGCGCGCCATGCTGTGTCCGAAGTCATCAAGAAGCCCGGTGGCGAGGAGTTTGCCATCCGATCTGCCGTCACCACCGTCTCAGATGACTGGACTTTGGTCCGAAACGGAAATGTTGATTGGAGCCGTCCTGAAGGACTCAGTGCTTCCGTCGGTGCCGTTTGGGCTGAGCTACCCGAAACTGAGAGCCTTGCCAAGGCCCTGGAGGAGGAAGCCCATACCAACCCCCTCTCTGCCTACATTCATCGTGTTAACCGTCACATTAGTGATCTCAAATACCTCCCCGCTTGGCTTCAATCAATCCCTACCCGCCTGATTGATAGTCTCTCTGGTGAGACTCACAGGGACACATCGTTGCACCGCGACAGCTTTGGGTTCAACAAGGTCATTGTATTGGCAACGCGACGTGGGCGGGTTTATGGCCTCAGCACTGCGAATGCTGGAAAGGTCATTTGGTCAGCAAACGTCTTTCCCCAGCTTCAGGGCCAGTCATTCGAATTGAAGGGTCTTGTTGCCAAGGGCGGCGAGAGTAGCGTTGTCACGCTCCAGGGGTCAAAGGGTGAAGTCGCAGATATCAATGCCATCACGGGAGAGGTTCTTCGAGTTGTTGCTAGTGGCCCTAGCATTGAGAGCACCGCTACTCTTCAGGATGAAAATGGCGTTTGGCTTCTTGCTCTCGATTCCTCGGGCAAGCCAGTTGGCGAATTGCCCAATGGCGTCGTGCCAAAGGAGACTATTGTCGTTCGTGGAGAGGGAGAGGTTATCAAGGGTGTGCGTTTCGAGGCCGGTGAAGATGGGGCTACTGCTCAACAGACTGAAGTATGGCAGCTGCAACTACTCCCTGGTCAGCGCATTGTGGACGTCGCAGTTCGCCCTTCTCACGACCCAGTGGCGTCAATCGGCCGCGTTCTTGGAGACCGAAACGTCAACTACAAGTACCTCAACACAAACACCATTGTTGTTGCCGTCCTTTCCGATGAGGATTCTGTGCTCTCTGTCCGATTGGTGGACACAGTATCTGGACAAATCTTAGCCTCGCAGTCCTACGACGGCGTTGACGGAAGCAAGGACGTATCATGTGTCATTTCTGAGAATTGGTACACTTGCTCCTTTTTTGGGCAGTATTTGCTGAATGATGGTTCTGGCCAGACTATCAAGGGCTACCAGATCACCTCTACGGATCTCTACGAATCCTCTACACCCAATGACCGTGGCCCTCTCGGTGACTCTGCGAACTTCTCGTCTCTTAACCCTGTGGATTCCCCGACCAAGGCTCCTCTGCCCTTCGTTGTTTCTCTAGGTTTTGTTGCCATCCAGCCTCTGACGAGCCTCTCTGTCACTCAAACTCGCCAGGGAATTACTGGCCGTCAGGTTCTGGCTTACATGCCTGAATCCCACGCCATTGTGGGCATTCCACGTCAAGCACTTGACCCTCGCCGTCCCGTTGGCCGCGACCCCACCGCCGCTGAACAGGAAGCCGAAGGTCTTATGAAGTACTGGCCCTCTTTGGAGATCGATCCACGCTCTATCGTGTCCCACGAGCGTGATATCATTGGCATTAGGGACATTGTTGCTGCTCCCGCCATTGTCGAAAGCACCACTCTTGTTGTTGCCTACGGTGTGGACGTGTTCGGGACCAGAGTGGCTCCAAGCGGCGTGTTTGATATTCTCGGAAAGGGATTTAACAAATTTACTCTGATTCTTACTGTTCTTGCTTTGTTTGGAGGCGTGATTTTCTTGGCGCCTATGGTAAGTTCTTCCGCTTCTTTGTGATTTAAATTCGAGCTAACACGTCTGGGATGCAGGTACGAAGAAGCCAGATCAACAGACAGTGGGGGGAGTAATGGGTATCATCCAAAAAGGGCATTGACATGAATGAATGGGTAAATGGTTGGGTGGGTGGGTGGTTTCATAAACAGCCAGTGATCTTTGTATAGTACAAGTAATGCCCAGCAAGGAGCTGGATCAGATCTTCTTTTTAGTTTATTTATGACGATAGCGGCAAGAGAATGGCCCATTATTGCACACATAGTGAATTCGTTGCCGGCCGTGGCACGTCCCGACTTGTATACGAAACGTATCCTCCAGTCCTTGGAAAACCAAACAGCTCGCGACGCGGTCGTCTTAAGGCATTGGTTGTGACACGTCTTGACGTTGTCGAGTTTAGTCTGCTAAACTCTATCACCAGCTGCATATTGCCTAACGAGGATGCCATGTCGGGATTAACAAATCCAACTGCGAACATAACACGTGTGTCCAATCACTGTGCTCCAAGTGAAGGTTTAGTCGAGAGGAAACCTTCGTGAGTCCACACCATGAATACGAGATTCTGGAAAAGGAGGAGATGATCGACTTAAACACAAGCCTAGACTCGCGTCTTAGTCGCGACTACAATAACATGAGATGAAGTATAAAAATTCATGCTGAGGGCATCAAAGGGGCCTTCCATGTGAACCGTAGAAAACGTGCTTGAGCAGATAGATCACACAATCTTTGTGGAAGCATAATTCCCTGCTCCCGAACACATCAACCCACGATGAGGTTCACCGTACTTGCCGTTGCGGCTTTGACAACTCTTACCACCGCTCTTCCCTCCCCCCCGGAGGACAAGAAGCACCACGTCATCTTCTCACCCGTCGGTGCCCCCCACCATCCAGAGCACAAGCTTGGGCATCTTGGAAAGCCCCGGGAGGGGAACGTCGAGGTGCTGCCTTCTGCCGACGGCGACAACTTCAAGGTGATCAAGATCAGTCCGGACCACCACGGCAAGCCGGCCCCGGGTCCCATCAAGCTCGAGTCTCGGCCGTTTAAGATTGATCACAAGTTCGACAACAAGGGGGATCATAAGCACGACCACAAGCCCTGCTGCCCGTTCGACAAGCACGACCACAAGCATGATCACAAGCCCTGCCCCTATCATAAGAAGATCGAGTACAAACCTGACGATAAACCGTGCCCATTCCATAAGATCGAGCACAAGAAGGAAGATAAACCGTGCCCGTACCAGAAGCCCGAGCACAAACACGAGCCTAAGCCGTGCCCATACCATAAGATCGAGCACAAGCCCCTCGACAAGCCCTGCCCGTATCAGAAGCCCGAGCACAAGCATGAGCATAAGATCTACCCCATCCCGAAGCTCGACAACAAGCCCGACTGCAAGAAGGAGCACAAGCCGGAGCCCCCCAAGCCGGAGCATCCCAAGCCTGCGCCTCAACCTACGCTCGAGGGAGAGTGCAGCCCAGGAATCTACGAGTGCACATTCAACCCGAGATCCGGCTCTGCCGGCTGGAAGGTCTGCAGCTCGAGTGGAAAGTGGGAGGTATGTTGACGTTCCATGTTTCCTGAAAGCCCACCCGTCATTGAGCCTTCTTAAAAAGAAGATGATCCGCTAACGAGAATTGTATTGTAGTACGGAGGAGACTGCCCCCCGAACACGGTATGCAAGTATTATACGCCTAGCAAGAGCCCATACTGTGTTCCTAGGTACTTTGAGTTTCCATAGATGCTCTCTGGGCCAGCACAAGTGGAAGCAGATCAGGTACACAGCTTAAATCGAGGAGACCAAGAGATCTGAAGGACTGATTACATCTGATAATTCTAATGTTTGAGAATTTGATGCGTATTTGTTTAAGATTCTGTACCTAGATTTCTGGATATAAGAATCGAATGCAACCAAATGTATTCCAGACTGTGTCTGTGATAGAGCTGTTGCCTACATACCTCGGTATGTGGAGAGATAGCCCAAGCGCTCCTTGTGAGTTTATACCAGAAAAAAAAAAACGAAAGAAAAGGAAAAAGAAAAAGAAAAGGGAAAGGGAAAGGGAAAGGGAAAGGGAAAGGGAAAGGGAAAGGGAAAGGGAAAGGGAAAGGGAAAGGGAAAGGGAAAGGGAAAGGGAAAGGGAAAGGGAAAGGGAAAGGGAAAGGGAAAGGGAAAGGGAAAGGGAAAGGGAAAGGGAAAGGGAAAGGGAAAGGGAAAGGAGAAAAGGAGACCAAACAAGCAGAAACAAAACGCAAGACATTAAATCACGGATGCCTCTAATTAATCGTAACGAACATGAAAAAGACCTAGCATTCTCCCTTCCAGTTGTCAGAAATCCACTGTGACAGTTTGGAGGTGAATGTTCCCTCCATGTAGATCTCAACATCCTTATCATCGTAGTCGCCGCCACTAAGCTTGAGCGCGGGGATGATCCAGGGCTGAACAAAATCAATGAAAACAAGATCGACCGTCTCAGGGTCTTTGTTGTCTGGAGGGAATGCAATCTTTGCTTGGAAGGCGTTTGGTTGGGGGTGGAAGGGGAGCTTCTCATGGATAGTATCATCTCCGTCATCACCAATGTCATCACTGGTAGTGAGTCCACCAATAAGAGGTTTCTCATCATCTAGCCTGTTGAGAGATTTCTGTTCGCCTCGTAATTCAAGATTGACATCCTGGACGTCTTCGGTGAAGGAGACAAGGGGCGAGAGGAACATCTGCTCAGGGATAGCCATGAACCTATTTTCGGGGACCATGTCGAGAATCCGACCTCCCGAGTTCAAGAGCTTGATCACATTGCTCGCAACTTTGTATGGGACATCCGGGACATATCTGAAGCCGCTGACAAAAGGGCTTACGATGTAGGTAGTGTCTCGGGTAAAGGGGCCCTTAAAGATGTCAAAGCGGATACCTCCAGTGTTCATGATGGTGAGTCGAGGTTTGTCTTTCCGCTCTTCATTGACAACAACCCCGGGAAAGACCTCGTTTTCGATGAAAGTATAGAGGTTATCCTCTGACCCGTGCTTGGCACGGCTCATCCAGTAATTCTTCGGGGCACAACCGTACTTGTGATCGAGCTTCAATGCTTGGCGGGCACTGTCAATCATGCTGCTGACGTTCTGGCCGTGGGCTGTGGGGAATGTTGATTCGTTTAGACCTGTATGGTGGTACATGCCGTAGAGATTGTTGTCGATGTATTTGCGGTGGAAAGAGACGGACTTCTGTGTTGAAACCTCGTCCTTGTTTTTCTTGTTCAGCCCATCGACCGACATCCAACCAATAGTTTCCATGTACCGTCCACTGGCCATTCCGATTGAAAGAGAGTCGTACTTTCTGGCATCACGAACATGGGCGTGGCCACCGAAGAATACAACAGGTGTATCCCAGTCTGCCTTGCGAAGCTCTGTGAATATGATTCCAAATTCCTCCATGCGCAAGCCGACGTGTCCGGTAATCACGAAGATATCTGGCCTCTCCCTGATAGCCTTTTGAAACCATTCCTCTTTGATAGTCTGCCTAACGGGTTGCACAGCGGTGTTCTTGTTGTTGCCGGTGAAATCGAAGATGAAGCCCATTGCAAGGACCTCGATCTTTTGATTCTTGGTTGTGAACTTTCGGTAGCGCGGGGCCATGGGTGTTTGATCGCCAGTGTTTAAGTCAATGTAATCGAGGTTGGAAGCAATGTAGTTGTTGGGGTAGTTGCGGGTGGTTGTGTTGTGTTCCAAGTCGGCCGAGTAGACCTGGTATAGCTCGTGGTTGCCTGTGGTCATGATGTCGACATCGTGCTCGGCGTAGATGTCGTATTGGTAAAGGCCTTTGGGACTGGAAGCGTCGTAGAGTCCGTTGCCCTCGATGCGATCGCCAGTGTCGACGAAGAGGAGGTCGGCACCCTTCTCGTCGGCCTTCGCACTCATGTGGTGGGAGAAGGAGATGAAGTCTCCCCAGTCGCCGGAGTACTGAGGTCTGGCGATTCTAGGTTAGCACGCAGTGGGAATTTATCTTTCATATCGCTACTCACTCCTGGAAGTGACCCCCAAGCCATCCGTGGGTATCCGTCGTATGGATGAAGTTGAGCTGGCCCCAAGTCAAGTTCCGCATCGGAGCCTTGACAGGCGCGACAGCACCCGGCTGTGCGGCGCGTGCAACAGCAGCGATGGACGCGCCAACTAAATAGTTGTAGAGAGTCATGATGCCGCCAAACTGATTCCCGTACAGTTGATGGAAGGGAGGAGTTTGGACGATGGTGGCGGATGGCTCTAGCTGTCTCCCTTGAGCTCTCCCGCTAGCTTGTGAAGGCTGACGGCTGTCCAGGTGACATCATTTGGTAGCGAATCACGGGGCGCGTAAGGGTTCACTCAGCCTCGGACTAATCGCTGAAGCCCCTGTTGCTTCAGGCAGTCACGGCGGGGTGGAGCCTGCCTGGACCATCCGGGTACCTGGCCGATCACGGCGGCTAAACGGTTGCCGTCCGTCCGCCTCAAGACTTCAACCAGTCTAAGACGGAGGCCAACCGCCTTGGAACGTGCTCCGCTATCTACACCGTTCTACGAGCTCCCTAGCCAACGCCTTCGCAGCAACTATGGGGGAGTCTCCCCGAGGCCAAGGCATGCGTCACATGTGCAGTACAACCATGCAGCTCCCCAATGATAATCAGGGTCGGTGCTGGGGTTTGTAATCCAATCCAATCACTGACCTGGCCGCTCTATCTCCTCATCCCACCCTGCTATGGAAATATGACACGTATCCAGGTATCCCCGGGGAACTCGAGAGTCTGAGTCTGGGGGCATGTCCTTTGGGCCACAAATTAACCCAGGGGAAGCACGCCCACAAACGTCCTCATGGTCCAGACATTACGGCGCGCACCTAGCACATGACTGAGGCAGATTCTTGCCTCATGGGTAGCTGGTATCGAAAGCTCTTCGCTGCCACAGATATGATGTCTTCTGGATAGCCAAAGACGGGGTCAATATGATCTTCCGGGCAGCGGCGCCTGCCGTGAGCAAGTTCGTGAAGCCATTGGATTCTGCAAGTTCGATGCATTCATCATGTCTGCAGAAGACTGCCATCTCGTGGGTCTGTCGATATGCAGGCACTTTACAACTCACATAGTGCAGATGAGCCAGCGAAGCCTGACTTTGTGCAGCCGCTTCCTGCTCATTATATGTCAGACATCATGTATACACCGCTATTCTAGCCTGGCATTGGAAGCCGCCCGCAACTGCGTGACCCAAGGAGGGGTTACGAATGGGCTTTGGACTGTAACAAAGGGGAGCGAAAAGTTCCAACAAGAAGCAGGCGGCCGGCATTACATCCCAGGCATTCTGGCTGAAGCGTGAGCCAAGCGCTGCTATTGCATGCTAGGACTAGGCACGGAAAATGCATAAGCGAAGCCGCCTTGGAAGTGTTCGTGTCCGTCAGCCATTCAAGGTTTTGGGAATAATGGGACAGTCTGCTGAACTGGCAAGCAGATGAGGTGCATCCGCAAAGCCGATTGATCAATGCGATGACCGTTGAATGGATCCACTCACACACGATGTGTTGTCTCCCTCCTGGCCGGCTCCTGTTTGGTGCTGCCGGAATGCTTGGAACAGGTGTGAAAGCCGGGGTGAGTGGGAGTTGTTCTGGAACACCCGCAGAATGGCGATGCCCGAAACCTCCTCGCTGCGACAAGCCGCCACATCAGTGCTATGCATTGGTGATGAGCATATGAAAGTGCCTCATCGACTGACCCTGTCCATGAAGTTAATGCGATTGAATTCTTATGCACATTCCCCGAGCGGATCATTGGAGAGAACAATCTAATCATCCCAACATTTGGCATTTTAGGTGCGACTGTGTAAGACATGGTGGAATGGATCCTACTAAGCCCTGCGTGCTCTTTGGTTCCCGTTTGACAGCTTTAGAGCGACGGGAGCTGCGGTACTAGGGTGTAGATCATTCTTCACGGAGATTTTTATGGCCTGTTTTCTCCATTTGATTGCTTTTCGAACCCTTTGTCGGGGATCGCAATGGGGGCGAGTTGCTTTTTCCGTGGGTTTCGTGGAGGCATTGGTCGGACACGTCACAGATGCTATGTCATGCCAGTTGGATTAGCGTCTGCTGGCCCAATACAACACAACCCCAGGCTGAAACCCTTGATCTGAGCAATGGCGGCGCCTGTTGAGCGGCCCTCGCGCGCATAAGGGGTGGTTGGGCGCCAATTTGCTTCCTCGCCCATCCCTCGGACAGTCATGCCATGTGATGTTGGGAACCGGGCCTGTCTGGAGGGCTCCTTGCAACGTGTGCGCACCGACAGTCATGGGAGCACCTCTGACCGCTTAGGATGGAAATGCTGCAATCGCCAACTAACTCTGCCACTCCTTTCCTCTCACCTTGACTGAAGATACCCGACATCGACCATCACCGAGTCCGCAGGGTGGCACTCACCTTACCCAGGCCATCGGCCGATACTACGCTCCTTACCTACTCCCACCTACGACTTGAGGTGGTGCTGTTTGTTACACCTTCTACCGAGATCGCTAGATTGATCGGCTCCAGGGTGCTCAACAGCACTGACTGTCTCTGCCTAACCAGCCCCGATGGCGGTGGTGGGGCAGTCTCGGGCCGTTGCGCCTAGCCCAGCCCCAGGCGACGCTTCAGGCGGTCACAGAGCACGCTCCTCCACGTCCAGCGCTGGCCACAGCAACGAGCCCGGAGTCATAGTGATTCTCCCTCCGATGCCTCCCGAAGTACCACTGCCACTACGTATTTTCCACAACCTTCCCAGCTCAACCACCATCGGCTCATCGACAGTACAGCCTCAGCCTTGTGCTATCCCTCATCCCCAAAATGACGACTTTGTCCGCCGGCCGGACTTGGTCGAGCAGCTTGACACCCTCCTTCCAACCACTTCAGAATTCAACAGTGCAGCCCTTTGGGGCCTCGGTGGCTCTGGGTATGTCTTCGTCCAACCAACCTGATCCTGTCTCCTAGAGCCCCTACTAAACGGAATAAACACATACATAGGAAATCCCAGCTTGCCCTAGACTATGCCTATCGCAGACGCCAGGACCCCGAGTGCTCGATTTTCTGGGTGCACGCAGATAATGAAACCACATTTGTTCGAGACTACCAAATCATCGCCAGGGAGCTAGGCATAGAACTAGGCTCTTTCGGCAATATCGAAGACGTCCTGCTGGCAGTGCGCGACCGTATTGAGGCCCTTCCCTCATGGGTCCTTATCCTAGACAGCGCTGATCAGCTTTCTGTCTATGGTGTTGGACCTGTGGCCAAGGCTCATAGTCTGTTTAATTACATCCCTCGGGGCCGAGGCGGGACCCTCCTCTGGACTAGTCGTGATGGGAATATTGTCGGAACGCTTGTTAACCCATACAGGGGTGTCGAAATCAAGGGAATGACGCTGAATGAAGCAGTGCGACTTCTGGAACTCACAAGCCAGAGGTCCATTCACTCGGCGGAACACTCGGCGGCTACTGTCCTGGTTGACAACCTGCAGCGACTCCCTTTGGCCATTTCACAAGTTGGAGCATATATTCAGCGGAGGCAGCGGCCCATCAGCCGAGTCGTATTCAAATTGAGCAACGAGTCTTCTAGGTGGCGCATCCTCAAAGAACCCGAAGCGAGACGACAGTTCCCCAGGCCAGGAGTTTTGTCTGGTGTCCTTCAGACATGGAATGTTAGCATGCGACGCCTTCGGTCGGAGAGCGAGGTAGCATATCGAATTCTTCACATTCTGGCATTCACTGACGGCCAGCGGATACGTTTCGGCATCATTGCGGCAGCCGGGATAGATTTCTCTCAGGACGACGTCGCTGACGCTCTTCAACGTTTGGTCGATTTCTCCTTTCTAAGGCCACTGGACGCGGACGGAAATTGCTACGAGATGCATATCCTTGTACAAGAGGCCATTCGTTATGGCCTCAGGCAAGGCCATGACCGACAAGATGAGCTATACTTCTCCAACATGGCGCTACAGACCATCATCAATCTATTTCCAGACCCGTTTGGTGATTCTTGGTTCGAATGCGAAAACTATCTGACCCATGCCATGTGTGTAAGCGAATGGGCAGAACTTTGTCAAAAGGAAGTGGAGGTATCCGATCTACTCCAAGACGTGTCCAGCTATCTCATATGCAGCTGCAGATGGAAGGAGGCCGAGCTAGTTCTTACCAGAGCATACACCCTTCGGTCGAGGCTCCTCGGGGGGATGCACACAAAGACCCTCGACAGCATGGAGCGCCTTGCTGGCGTCTACTATGAGCAAGGTATCTATGACAAAGCGGAAGAAGTTGAGGCCAAGGTTTTCGACTTACGGCAACGGATTCTTGGCGAGACACATCCGGATACCCTGTGGACTAGGGGACGGCTCGCTACCATCTACGATGTGCTTGGCCAGCACGACAAGGCAAGGGAAATCGGCCTTGCCGTGTTCCAAACGCGCCAGAATGTGCTAGGAGATAGACATCCTGATACAATATGGGCTTTGTCACAATTGGGCAATACATATCATCAGATGGCTCAATACGGCGAGGCGGAGGAAATCGAACTGAGGGTCCTGAGACTGAGGCGGGAAGTCCTCGGCGAGAAACACCCATCGACTATCTGGACCATGGCCAAGCTGGGGATGATATACGACCAGCAGGACCAGCACGCTAAGGCTGAAGGAATGCAAGTTCGCGCTCTAAAGCTCGGGCAAGAGGTGCTTGGGGAGTCGCATCCACATACCCTCACCGCGCTGTCGGAACTCGGTTTGACGTACATTCACCAAGGTAGAGTGAAAGAGGCAGAGAAACTGCTGTCTGAAGTCCTAGAGCGCCGAAGAAATGTCCTCGGCGATCACCACCCAGATACCATCATCACGATGCGACGGATGGTTGCCATTTATCATCATACAGAGCGGTTTGAAGAGGCCGAGAAAATGGAAGACGAGATATCGTCATTGCAGGGGGAAACGCTAGCGGGTACAAGCTCACAGGGCGAACCTAAAGCAGACCTTGCCTCGATCTTCATGATGAGCGGTGGTCCTCGGGGCGATACTGATACTCCGCCCCCAGTGATCGATTTGAAGCCTAAGCCTTCGATCCGAAGTCGCCAAGCTGCGCAGCACCCAAGCCCACACGCGCATACCGTTGCTGCCTCGCTAAAGCCCAAGCCTTCGATGTGGAAGCAATTCATTTGTCTCGGGCGGCAGTTGTCATTTAAGAAAAGGAAACAGTCCTAAGGAATCACAGCACACTGGAGAAGGTATAATGAGTTACGGCAATGTTTTTTTCGTCGTGGCGTGTATTCATTTGTATTTAAGACAAGGGTTTATTTGATTCAACTAAATGGAACAACACGGCTCGCATCAAAATCCGGGGTCCCGATAGAAAGCAAGAAGAAGTCGAAGAGCTACACCCCGCGAGTCAGTCACCCAACTCACCTACAAAGGACTGACTCCCTCAGATGCCATGCTTATTTTCCCTATTACCCGTCGGCTTCAAGAGAGGGACCCTCCTGCCGTGCGCCACACTCTAATTGGTGCAAGAATACTCCAGAAGGTGTTCGGCTCTCCCGTCACCAGGGCCTTTTGGAATTTACCTTTGCATGGAGTTCGGCAACTGCCAGCTAGGCCTCTGGAGTACTATTACCACCCGCGCCTCATCTCTCAAGTGTTACATTGATCGGGCGAACTGTTGGGGCAAGGTGCTCGTCTGAACAATGCGAGTCATAGCCGATGAAACCTCAGACTCGAACATGGCTGCTCGGGAACCCCACAAAGTGCTCGACCCCGCATGAAGGACGCTCGCTCCCTGTCAGGACTGTCTTTCATAGATGAGCAATAAGCGACTTTCTTGCGAAATAAGGTGCTATTATCTTAGTTCATTTTTCAATCACCTTGCGATAGAGAGATGAGAAATGAAGTCGGATGAAATGCTGTTCAACAAAGCCTATCTGTGAGTGGTAACTCTCATTAGAGTCACAGGCATCATATAAATGATTATGAGGCGTGGTGTCAGTAGAAAAGCGACATTCCTGACATAGGTCCGTCATCGCCGAGGGGAAGAAGATAGAAATTTGCAAAAAAAAAAAAAAAAAAATCCATCAAGCATGGGGGTTGGTCTTTTATTCATCTTGCTATTTGCCATAAAGTCGGGTTCATCAGATGCCCAATCCTTTTGCCCCTCTAGTCCATCGGTACAGAGACAGGATCTGTCTCCGAGCCGCCTTGTGCTCTTCGCGCCCCGCGGGACTCCCTCCACGAACGCTATAAAGTGTCGATCGAACGACCCTTCTAAAGTTCCTCTGTAGGACGGGCCCGGTTAGCACTTACTCTAATAGATACCCGCGTTGGAAAATGGAAATACGTACCTGGAATTCCGTGCTCAGCGTCACCACGCACACCTCGTGAGCACGGATGATGGTCTCGCACGCCTGCTCGACGCTCTGGTTCGGCCCGAGCTGGGGCATGCGGTCCGCGAAGAGCAGGAGGATGAAGCTCCCGTGGAGGAGGTAGATGCCGAACAGGTACGGCATGAAGTTGAGCTCCGGGTCGAGCTTGATGATGTCCGAGACGGCCTCGGAGGCGGCGATGGCGTGGGAGGCGCACTCGGCGAAGCGCGGGGTGGTGATCCAGTCGTCGTCGTTGTCGAGCATCTTGATGGGGTCCCAGCCGCCGTGCAGGAGGACGTGGAGGACGTGGAGGATGAAGGTGCTGTACGCGACCACGAGGGTCATGTGGGACCGGTCGCCCATGGCGGTCGTGGGCTCGCGGACGAGCGGGCGCCTTGAGGAAGCAGAGGAATCCTGGGGGTTGAGGCCTGTGACCAGGTTGCTGATGTGCATGGGCGTTCCTGCGGCGCCGCTCTCGAGCTCGATTTGGTGCGCTAGTCTCTCGAGGCTGCCCTCGCAGTTTGCAATGGTGTTTTTGATGACGCTCTGGGCGAAAGAGGAATCGAAGTTGCCTAGGCGTGGATGATGCTGGCTGTGATGGGTCTCGATAATGTCGCCCAGAATCACCATGAGGGGAAGGAAATACTCGAAGAACCCGGCACCTGTGATGATGGTAGGCGGGCCAATCACTCGCTGAGGCAGGCTGTGGGGTGGGATCTCGTCAAGGTTTTCCCATACACTCTCAGGCAGAGGGGCTATTGCAAATGTTAGATGGTCTTTGCCAGTATGGATTCTTTCTCAAGGGTCTTTACTGTCAACTAACATACCGTAGACGTCACATATCGAATCGGGGATCTCCAATGTCCGGTTAAAGGAGAGCGCAAGGTGGCGGTCTAAAGCAAATAGAAGCCAGAACACTCGTCTTTTCTCCTCCTTGGCCTCGGCATCTGCCAATGAAGCTGTAGGTGTTGGGCCCAATTCGGGGTCCTGGGAGGCATCTAGCTGATTAAGACGGAGAGTCATGGCCAGCCGTCGAGCTTTGCTCCACCACTTGTAGCTATCAGACTTGAAGTCCGAGGCGCTGACACCAATACATAGCAAAAGAAATGTCAATACATCGTCAACATCACCGACGGGTTCATTGCTCTCGGTCGTATTGGGCATGGCATGGTCAGGAATAGTCTCTTGCCATTGCTCGTTCTCTGTTCGTAGACCGCCTAAGGGGGTTAGCTTGAACACGATGCCAGGTTGTGAAGACAAAAGGTCATAGAAACTGCAGGAGCCTACCATGGATACGGCGCCACCGATCTGGATCACGTCTGGATATCAGGAAAGTTGCCAACTCGTAAAGAGCGTTGGTAAGATTCGCACGAGACCCAGGAACCAGAAGGGCAGAGATATCAGCAGTTTGCGCGCAGCACCAAAGGATGGTGGCCAAGAGGGCCGGTGATGTTTGGCGCGGGCTTGTGGGGTGAAACAAGGATTTTTTGCGGAATATACGGGTTAAGATGTATGGTGACGCGCACCGGAAAAGAGATGTGCCCGGGTCTACAAGAAATATGTCGACAAGATCACATGCAAGTGATGGTGAGAAGACGGGAGTGAAGTATGGCATCAATGGGTCCAGGCATCGATACCGACATTCTGAAGCCCATGTATCTTGAGGAATACCAAAATTTGGCTCTCCGTGTAAAGGCTTCGGGGTTGGCAGGGTGAAGTTGAAGATGGGGCTGGAGGCTACTGAGGGTATGCTATGACGGTGCTGGGCTGGATTCCGGGTGGCTTGGGCATCGTTTGGTGTGGTAGGTTGTGGGCAGCTCGTCACTATGCGTTCTAACCCATTAGGAGCAGGTGGTTGCCGTTGTTGCCCTTGGCAGGAACTTCCACGGGTGGGCTGGATGTTGAGGGCTTCTAGAGAGAATGTGTCTCCCGGAGGTGACCCAAGAGGGAGGGAAGTAATGGAAGTGGCTGCGTGACTATGGGTTTGCCTCTGAAGAGAGTGTCTCCTGTAGCTCTCTACTGGAGATATATGGTCTTCCTCTTGCTCCGTGGGGGATGGAAACTGGTTTTGGGAATTCTGTGTGTCAGATGGGGGCGTATCAGTTATACTCTTGTTGGCAGCCGTTTCCGAGACTCGATCCAACTTGTCACTCCGTTTTGCCCTGCCACGTTTTTTAATCTGCCTGTCGTAATGACAGGAGTACCCATAGTCTGAAGCAGGATTGGTCAGTCAAATCAGCTAGAGTTACACGAGATCGAGTGTTGGGTGTCGGTTCAACGGAACAGATGCAGGAGGACAAGCAGTGATACGCTAACAGAACCAATAACGACCCGGCCCTCTGCGGGGGAAAGATATATGTGACTCTATGCACAACATACCTTGACATCTTGAACTAAAGGGAATATAAAGTTGATCAGCAAGGGTAGGTAATTACACCGAGAACGACGGAAAAGGACGATCTATGGCAGGATCACATGAACATAGAACAAACGTTTCTCACCATGGATAAAGGCCGTCACATCTAGTTCGAGACGAGCTGCACTTATCACAAGCCATTCTCGTTCTCTTCCTAGCCCTGGCATGGGCGACATGCGAAACTTGGTCCTCAGTGCCCGAAATAGGCGGCCAGGGATGGCTCGCCTGTGGTGGGGAATGGGCCATGGTCATGAGCAGGCGGATTTAGCTGACACAATGAAGGCAGTGGCAATTTGCAATTGGGTGATTTGTGGAGCTGGCTTGTGTCTCGGTTCGGTTGATACAGATGATAATGCAAGGGGCCGAGGGTTCGGTGATAGACCGACGGGCAGTATGTATGTTGTATCACGATACTGATGCCGCCCACGAGGGAGTGAGGGTCAGCCAGCAGGCAAGCAAGCAAGGAAACGAGTGCTCGGTCTGATTTTGCCGTCGGGCTTTTGAAAAGGCCATCTAGATGGGGCGTGTTCGAAGGATGGGATCGTGAGTGAATAAGTAGGATGAGTGGGCAGTTGGTGTAAGGCGCTGGGGAATATTACCACCTATGACAGGCGGGGGAGCTGTCTCCAGGCGGAGAGGCCAGGCCCACCCGCCCCAGAAACAGCCCTGTCCAGCCCCTCAAAAACCCCGGAAGCCCCCTGGCCAGCTGCTGGCTAGCGGACGGGATTTCGGGAGCACAGAGCACTTGGCCACTACCCGATCTCAGCACTCTGCTCCCATGGAAAAGCTTTAGTAAGAGCCCAGCGTCGCATTCTAGTCAAAATCGGCTGCCAAACGGACACTGCCGACCGGACTGTGCAGCCCATGAGGTGTGATGACATGTGACTGGGCTGGCTATTGGCTGGCCATATGTCAATGCTCCGTCGTCTGCTGCCGTGCCATCTTGATGTCCATACCAACTTGCCGCCTTGGCTTGTCTTCCCGGCTGCTCCTGCCATCTCGTATCCGCAAGTGCCGTTCCTAAGGTAGGTAGATAAAGACCATGGAAATACACTAAACGTCTCCCACTACCCTGATCGCCTCATACTGCACCTGGCAACGTGCCATGCCGTGACATCTTTGTTGCATATGCCTGCCTACCTACCTACCTAGTGTAGCTAGCCACCAGATCATCCGCGAGGTCACCGGGCCAAAGAGGACTGTCCATCAATCCCCCCGATCGGAGAGTCTTGCAGCGAGCGGGATTTCTTGCCAACATGCCCCCCTAGGCCTGAGAACAACACCCCCAGGGTTCAATTCTCTCACCTCACGAGGAAAAAAGCCAAATGCTTGACTCGTAGCTCAGGTCAAACGATGGACTTGGCGATTCACGCTCAGCTGCCATTCTGTCCACTAATTATTAATGAACCCCGCCGCTAACACTGAGCTTATCCACCCGGCTATATGCCGATTATGGATCTTGTGGGAAGCTTCAAGCAACGCTCTTCACCCGTCGGGAATTTCTGCCCGCTGGCCCTCCAGTGTCACTGAAGAATATCACTTTCCGCGACGGAACCAGAAGAGATGTTCGAAAGATTGGCTCATCTCGTTGATCGGGTTAAATCAAATTCCATCATGGCAGGGAAGGATCGACTGCTCTGCTCTTCCCATGCCCAGTCATATGAACCTCGCATCATCCCCAACCGTCTCTCCAGACCCTCGTGCACCGCTCTCAGCTAGCTAGAGCCATTCCTCCCACGCGCTCGCTACCCTCCATTCCATGTCCTCCGGCAGCACCAGCAGCATAATGGGGCTTTCCAGCAGCAGAGACGCGGCCCAACCCGCCTCACCGGCCTCGGAGCCCGTGATTGTCCATAAGCCTGCCACAACCAGTCACCACGTCGCCGCCGAGACCCCCCAGCAGCAGGCGGCACCAGCCTACCCGCCCGTCTTAAAGGGAAAGGTGTACGCCATCACCGGCGGTGCCAGCGGCATTGGCTACGGCACCGCCCAGATGCTGTCCTCCAGGGGCGCCACGGTGTGCATCGCCGACATCGACCCCAGGGCCATGAAGGCGGCCGAGGACTACTTCACACAGCAGGACGCACCCTTCATGATCTCGCGGGTCGACGTCTCCAAGAGGGCGCAGGTGGACGCCTGGATCGACTCCGTGATCAAGGAGTACGGCCGTCTGGACGGCGCCGCCAATGTTGCAGGCGTCATCGGCAAGGTGCATGGGCTCACCGCCGTCGAGGATATGGAGGATGACGAGTGGGACAAGATCATTGCCGTCAATCTCACCGGCACCATGTACTGCATGCGCGCCGAGATTCGCAACCTCGTCCAGGGCGGGTCCATTGTCAATGTCAGCTCGATCCATGGCGTCAGGGGCTTCGCGCGGCACTCTGCCTACGATGCCAGCAAGCACGGCATCATCGGCCTCACAAAGGCCGCCGCCCAGGAGGTTGGTGACCGCGGCATCAGGGTCAACGCGGTCGGGCCTGGCTCCATCTACACGCCGCTGATGCAGAAGGAGTGGGATGAGAAGGGCTTGAAGGAAGGGCCCGAGGCCACCTCAAGTGCGATCCGACGGTATGGGACTGTGGAGGAGACGGCGAGTGTTTTGGCGTTTCTCCTCGGCCCCGAGAGTTCTTTTATTTCAGGTTCAACATACATGGTCGACGGGGCCTGGAGTTGAGTGGGGGGTAAAGACAGGGATGGTTGGCAATGATCGCATCTAGATTCTTTGTATACACATATTCATAAACAGGTACAGAGCGAGTCATCGGTTTTCTTTTTTCCTTTTTCTTTTTCTTTTCCTTCTTTTTCCTTTCCTTCTTTTTCCTTTCCTTCTTTTTCCTTTCCTTCTTTTTCCTTTCCTTCTTCCTCCTTTATTGTCTCTCTCTGTCATAACTTACACTGGAAGATTTCGAATAGGCAGTATTACACTGACTGAATGATGATATGAATATAGTATCTAAGACTGCCCGTCATGTACTTGGTGCAAGTTAAAGGATGCAGGGCAAACACATATTCTTGCCCATACTAAATCAAGGGTCCAGGCTCACCGAGTCCGTTTCCGGTCACTCATCAAGGTAAAAAGAGCTCTAGCCACGGAACTCGGGCTTTTGGACGAGGGCCCCGGGACAATTCGGCCCAGTGAGCCGCCAAGACTGAATGGAGCTACGAAGTCCGCTCATCAGGTTTCTACTCCATCACGCCTGGCTAGTCCCCATCCAATTAACCTGGCAAATGATCAAGTGTGGCTGCAACCAGGGCCCCGTCGGCCGATATGCTCGGCCACAGGCCGATGCCCAGGGGAAAGGGACAGGGGCATCACGACAGCCGAGCCACTCCTCGAGCGGCCTCCGAGATGATTTTATGCATCATATGCTTCGCAGCTCTCTACATGTGGCGAACATGCGGCCGGTGGACAGGCAGCGCCATTGGCCGTGGAGCTGCCACTGCAACCTTCCAACCTCGTCATATAATGCCAAGTTCTTCCCCAATAATGGCATGACCGCCAGTCAATCAAGCCATGCCGCTCTTGACCCAGTGCATTAGGTTCATGCGGGGAAGACGACATTCCCCTGCCTACATGTACCTTGCCCTCACGTTTCGGTCCAAGGCGACCCGAGAACCACGTCAACACTTCACTTTACCCAGGGTCCGAGCCTTGGAACGAGTGCAAATCCGTCGGTAGCGAAGGCCCTCGAGACCAATCAGGGCCCCCAAAGAACTCGACCGTTCTTCCCTGCGTCCCCACACTCCAGTTGGAATGTCTTCTCCGCAATCCGATATCTGGGGATAGTCCTCCTGAGATGCTGTTCTGGGACTCGCACAACCGAATTGTGGGTAAACGAAGAGGCATGCTTCTGTCCCACAAGTTCGCCGCGATGTCACCATTGCTCTGCGTCTTGGAGAGAGCCTGTCGTCCCATCTTGCTAGGAGTGGGCTCTCTTTTTTTTCTTATTTACTAGCATAGCTCCGAGTGCGGGCGCTGGAGCTCGACGCGAGTTCCTTTTGGCAACTATGTTCTCCAATTCACAACAACCAACACACAGGCGAGTTTCGCAACCACGTTAACGACAATGAGTCTACAAGAGGAATTGGAAAAGGAGTACAGGGAGATCCAGAGGGCCATGGCCAGAAAAACACGGTCAATTAGAAGGACGGACACCCCAAATGAAACTGACGATCACCATGAGGACCCAATTAACCCAGCGCTGTGCAAGTCGCCCACAAGTCCTGGTCCCGGCTTGAGTAGCCCTTCAAGCTCCGTATCTTCACGACGGACGAGAGCGTCCAGCAGCGGCAAGTCTGCTTCGTCCCCCATGTCCCCGGCGTCAAGCTGCTTGAAAGAGCAATCCACATCCCCCGCGACAAGCACCACCAGCCTGCCGTTCTCCTCGACCTGCCCCTCTTCATGCGTCGCCTTCGCCAGTCGGCGGTCTGTCGAGCTCATAAGATTCTTCTTCAACGACTATTCACCTCGTATCGTCTTCACTGGTTTTGCCAGCGACAATGACTGGAGGCAACTTCTCCTTCCTCTGTCCTTCACCAATGAAACCTTCAGGAATGCCATCTGCGCCTTCGTGAGTGCTCATTTGGAGGCCATGGATATCATCACGGGCAAGAGTTCCCTTGATTTCCACAGAGCTGCGCTCCTTGGCCTGTCGTCACAGGTTCACAGTGACTTATCAGATGCCATATGCTCTTTGGCCACTATTCTACTCTTAATCAAGTATGAAGCGGTGAGTGGGCTCTTGATATAGTGCCAATGGCCACACTGAACAGAGAAGCGACTCGTCCTAACAACCCGCTTTGCCTTAGCTCGTCGGGGAGGATGTTTCCAGCATCTTGTCGCACCTCCACGCAGCCAACAACCTCCTTGGGCTTTTCCCAGACATAGAAGACCCAACCATGTCATTTCTCAGACGTGTAAGTGCCCTCCATCTCGCGCAAGCCCTCTTCTATAGCTGACCTCGAATCGAAGACCTTCCAATCCTACGATATCATGATCGCCCTTTCGCAGGGCTGCAGTGCAGTCGCCGACTCCCGACCAATGCCCCAAACCCCTTCCTCGCCCCTTCAGTCCCCTCACCCTCGTCCCGAAAGCCCTCTCGACATCATCGACCAAGTCTACGGCGTCTCAGCCGACCTCTGGTCCATCCTCCACCGGCTATGCGACCTCCGCCCCCTCCTCGAAGAGCTCGCCGCGGCTTCCTCCCCAGAGATGATGCAAGACGGCAGCAACCACCTCAAGGCCGCCGTCCTCCGCGGCGAGCTCGAGTCCCTCTGCGCAGCCACGGAAAAGGCCCTGGCCTCGTGGCAGGCCCCCGCGGCAACCACCCTCCTCCCCAACAGCGCCCACCTCCACCACCACGCCCTCGCCTACCGCGACAGCGCCCTCGTCCACCTCTACCGCGCCGTCTACCTCCTGCCCAGCAGCCACCCGGCCGTGCGCCAGCGGTGCCGCTCCTCGCTGGAGCACTGCGTGGCGGCCGCGGCGCACCCGGGGGCCAAGGCGCTCCTCTGGCCGCTGTTCGTGGCGGCGTGTAGCGCTGAGGGGAGCCAGGGGGACAGGGCGTTCGCGAGGTCGGCGTTCGAGTTCGTCGGGAAGAGGCAGGAGATGGCGAGCACGAAGCGCGCTTGGCTCGTCGTGACGAGGGCGTGGGCGATGATGGACGGCGGCGGCGGCGGGGGGCACAGCAACCCGAACCTGGCGCTGGATGTGTTTCCGATGACGAGGAATTTTGGGAATATGATGAGCAATGCTGTGATGTTATGGTGAGCGCATGTATATATAAACTCGGTAAAAACAAAATGCAAAATGACGAACAAAAAAACCGGATAAGTGAAAGGGGCACAGGCGGCACGTATTGATAATCATCATTAATATTTATAAATTATGTATACCCCGCTCGTTTTAAGTCGTTCTCTAGCATGTAACATAAGACAAGCAAATAGTACCTGCATAGAAATGCAACATTACACGAGCGTCCCAGATCGGTCATCTACTTGTCCTACATACGTCTCAAGGTTTCCCAAGCGGGTATGCAAAAAGACTCGAAGATGAGGAGCCCCCCAATCACTCCCAACTCCATCGCCTAGCCTGTCTACACCCCTCTCTACTGCTGGGCAGGAGCGGGGGCGGTCCCGTTCTCAGTCTCCAGCTGGGCCTGGCGGGCGACGTTGAGAGCCTTGAGCTTGGCGGTGCCCAGTCCGGCGAAACCAGACTCCTGGTTGTCTCCCAGCCACGGCTTCTTGGACTCGCCAAGCATGCTCCCGGAGAGGAAGTAGATGACGAGGCCGATGATGATGCAGACGAAGGCGATGGGGTACATGAAGTGGACGGTGAGGCCGAAGACGTTGATACCAATGATGACGCCCCAGAAGTTGCCGGTGAGCAGGGAGATATTGTAGAAGCTGGCGCTGGCCATGCGCAGGATGAAGGGGACGGTCGAGTAGAAGATGAACAGGCACAGCGTGTAACCGACCAGCCATCCGGCCACACTGCCGTCCCAGGTCGCGCCCTGGAAGGCCTCCCGGTCGAAGATGGCGGCCTGGACGCCGTTGATGATTATACCGAGGAGGCCGATGAAGGACAGGACGTGGTACATGGGCGCCTTGGAGACGAGCCACTCCTCGAAGACGTTGCTAAGGCCGTAGCAAGTGGCGCCGACCAGAGCGAACATGTCACCCTTGACCATGTCGGTGGCCTGGCCAGCGCCGCCGCCGGAGATTTGGTCCGAGGCGATCAGGATGCCCATGCCTCCCATGCAGACGAGGATACCGACGATCTGGAAGATGCGGTAGCGGACCTTGAGCACGAAGAAGGAGATGATGACGACGCAGACAATGGCCCAGAAGTTGATCAGCTGGGCGGACAGGATGTTGGTGTACCGGTAGGCGAGGACGGTGAAGTAGTTGCCCTCGACATCGAGGAAGGACATGATCAGGTACTTCCAACCGTGGCGCCAGGCGACGCGGCCCCATTCCTTGGGACCCTCCTTGTAGAGGAAGATGCCGGTGTAGACGAGGAACAATAAGACATAGTTGAACATGGTCTGGAAGGCGGGGATATTGGTGTTGACGCCGGCAAGCAGACTGGTGAAGGTATTGGTGGAGGTGATGCAGAGCGCAAGGACCTGACCAATGCCCAGGACGAGCCAGAAGTCGGGCGTGGTGAGGTACGAGTACCAGTGGACGGACTTGGACTCGAGGATGTGAATACCCTGGCCGACGGCGGCATTCTCAGCCTCCTGGTGGGCAGCAGTATTCCCCTCAGCCTGGGGGCTGCTCTCGCTAGTCACAATGGGCGACTTGGTATCATCTTCACCCTTGGAGGTCTCGGCGGTGACCGAATCCTTAATGGGTTCTGCGGCCATGGTTTCGTTGTTTTTTTAATCGTTGAACGTAAGGGTATCGAATATATGTTGCGCGATAGGTAGTGTCTGTTATCAGCGCACCAAGCCGTCAGCCAATGGACTCGCCCGCGCATGCCATGGGGAAGTCAATCCAGCAGGAACATACCTCGATCTCAATCGCTATCAGCGGCTAAATAAGGTTTCAAGCGCGCGGGTGCAGCAGCAGCGTCGCGGGCAAATGAAACTAGATGCGATGTATTGGTAGACGGTTATCCAAAGCCAGCTCCGTTGTCGAAGCTCGTTTGGTTCCAGTTAGTAGATCCAAATCTGCTAAGTCTTTCTTCTTCCCCAAAAAGACAGCAAGCGCAAAGACTTCAAGTCGCTTGCTGGTGTTCCTATTGTCTTGTCAAGAACATGCGTCTGCGCCAATGGAGCGCAGAAGTGGTGGTGGTGGAGGTGATCGGCCGAGAACTGAACATGTGCGAACAGGAGGGGTATGCGCCAGAAGTGGCGATGAGAGGCAGGGGACGTGCAGCAACGGCAGCGCAGAAGCGAGAATGTAACGATTCTGGCAGGGTCGCAGAGGAGCAAGGGACGGCGGGGGGGGGAGAGACGAGGAGCACCCTTTTCAACTCGTCGCAGAGCTGGTCAGATGAGGAGGGAAGTTCGCGACTCGAAAGAGGCCAAGAGCAACGGGGACTGAAAAAAAGCAAAACGAAAAATTATCGATAGTAGTCTGATTCGATCCGTGCAATCAGACGAGAGCAAACGACGGTGGCGACCACTAATCGAGCCACTGAGCGACCCACTGGACCGGACCCCTACCAGCGCACCTTCTGCGCTACAGCACACCCTGTTCAGTGGGGGCAGCAGGCACTAACCACTGCTGAGGGAGTCTTTGCCGCCGCGGTGATTGGCGAGCGGCGCGGAGGCGTCCCGCACCGAGAAAAGATCGTCAATCATCTGGGCACATCAACAACCAAGTTCCCTGCCCAGAGATATCTGCTAACCAGAAGAGGCCTGCTGAAGAACAGCTGGGTCAGCCTGCTTGCTGTGGCTTGCCTGCAGAGCGTTGCTTTGGGGAATGCAATGCGGGCAGCCCGTTCACCCACGTTTTTGTCCCGAGGGCTCGACCAATCAGGGGAGAGAAACACGCCAATGTCTAGATCGTTAGTCAAGAATTGTGTCTAATCAAATGGCTGGTGGATCATGTGCAAATTCTTCGGTCAAGATAAAACATTATTCATGATTCATCGGGTAGGTAGTCGGCTTCGTTGTCTAAAAGGGCACTAGCTCCCGAGATTCCTGTACCCACACATGGGTTATCTGTTTCACAACCCCATGGGCAAGCATCACCTTAGAGTCTCTCAAGGCTCCTGGACTTACCATCATTTCTTCGCCCCAAAGTCTTCATCTCTACTAAAAATAGGCTAGACTTGAGATAACATTCATCTAGTATGGCAGAAACTAGATAGCTTTTCCAATATGGCAGCAAGCCCCTGAACTCTCTTGAACCTGACCTGAGCATATTGTTAGACCACGAAAATCAAATATGATACTGCAATCGATTTCCAGCCTATTTACAGACTATCGACGGTTCTAAGAAAAATAAACTCAGGTGTGTCTTGTCTGTGTGGGGGTTAGGCGGCTGATGGTGTGCACGTCGGCTACTCCGTTGATAGGTCACATCGGACGCTCTGTTTATAACATAGCCTGTTGTGGCAACCAGCTGGTATTTATCGCCTTACCTTACCCAATTCACGTGTTCAGAGAATAATCCTAGGTAGAATCTACTTTAGGGAAACTCACTTGCCCAAAATATACATAATACCAAGCTGGGTCTGAATCAAGACTATTGTCAAAGAAGACTCAAGAGACGTAAGGACAATACACAATCAATAATCCTATAACAAAATATTGAAGCTATTTATTCTAAGCCTTTTCTATCAACTATTCTAAACAATCTTGATAGTACATAAGTTGCAAAGTAGTAGAAAAATAATTAAACCGCGTTATATGCGATGGTTAAATAATTTAGGCTCGCGGGATCTTCACTCAAAATTTAAAGAAAGAGCTAGCTTAGTCAAAGGTTTAGTTATTCAAGTACGTGGTGCTGCAGCCCTTTCCGCAAAGATTAGACTTCGTTCTTCAGAGCAGACAGATTTTATCCGCGGCGTATGTGAAGATTCTCTATCTTACAGGTTTCTAAACTACCCTGTAAGCTGCCTGACTATAATTAAACAACTCGACTTCGAGATCTCTAGAAGTTTCTTTCATCTTAAGACAATGATTTTTCAAAGTCATCCAAAGATTCAATCGACTTTTTTGTTTTCTTCAAACATGCCATAATATTCGAGAGGCTTTAGGTTTCCAGAAGCTATGAGCGGTTGCGAAATATCAAATGATCCCAGACCTGGCTTATTCACTGTTTGCCATCATCCGAGCCAGCCCAAACATATGCACCACCTGTGAGGCCGTTCTATGACTATCTCCGCATCTGTTTCGAAAGTTCATGTGAAAAGGAACGGTCATTTCCCAAGTGGGTTGATATCTGGACTTATGCCCATAAGAATCAGCCTTCGTTCAAACAGGAGGCTAGGCAGGTCACAGGAATTATCAGCGGATACAAAAGGAACTTACTTAATAATCCGCGATTTAATTATCCTGGTATTGCATATCCTCATCATCGCGATCACAAGATCGTCATCAAAAGGGTGCAGATATTAAAAATGCTAAGACAGTCTTACACGGCTCATCCCTCCGCTCGTTCCGATCAGAGTTTATAATCTTAAACCCAGTCGAGTCATTCTGAGTCACATTGCAACCTTACACACAGTTATCGTCTGAACTTGGCACTTTACACTAAGAACATTCAGCAACTCGGTTGTGATCATCACTTAATGCCACCCCTTCAAACTCTGTGCCGCTCAATTATCGCAAGCAGAGCATATACGAGTCAAATACGTGTGCATCTATCCCTTGCGATAAGTGGCAACGTGATTATCATCACATCCAATATTATCTGTCACATAAGCTTCCACGGAAGGAATCATCTTGTTCTTACAAATCAGCAATGCACAGTGTGACTCCAGACCTTTGGGTTAAGCGAGCCGGCCATCCATACGAGAAGCTAGCCAAGAAGCCAATATTCGCCTCACCTCCAACTTGGAAAGAATGGAGTGATTGGCGTAGATCTATCAAAATGGCCCCCAACTCCTACCTCTCTCCAAACATGTACCTCAGACTCAAAGTCCGCCATGCGGTATCAGTTTTCAGGTCCCAACGGAAAGTAATGACATCTTTCCCTCCGCCAGCCATGCCCCCCCCCTGAAATGAGGTGCATAGGCTCAAGGCATACTCGGGGATGACCAAGCAGTTGATCTGCCGTCCAGAAACGGTTCAAGGTGTGGCGAAATTAAGGGTGGCCACCCCGTTGGGAGAACCACATGCCCTAGCGCGCCAACTTGCCTACCCCTTACAGATATCACCGAAGCCATCCTCGGAATCTCCCCTCTCATCCGAGATTATACACAAGGCTAATCACAAACTTGATCCTTCAGCCTTAGAGCTCTCAGCTGGAGTCGGGGGTGCGTGTAAGGCGGCAGTGAGGCTCGTATGCTGATAAATCCAAGGGGAGGGATACGGCACCTGATTCGATACCGTCCAAAATAGTGCTTTTAAATAGCCGCCAATAACGCACCTGGGACGGTAAGAATACGGGGTAGGGTCACGCATCTCTGCCTCATCAATCCTATTAGGCTTTCTCTTATCCACGAGACCCGGCAAGCGCCAGCTGACCGAGTGCAATATTCGCAAGCAAACTCAGAAGATAAGAAATGAAAGGAGGCGGAGGGGGGTAACTAAAATTAGAGGAGTCAACGAGTAAGAAATTCTTTTTGAGAAACCCGATCGGTAATTACAAGAGGTGCGTAGACCGAGGCTTAGTTTCCTGGAAGATGTACCCCCAAGGCCGCGTTACTCGTATTTCGCAAACTCGAGAGCGTCTATTAGGCGGATAACCGCGGACCCCCATTTACAACTCACTTTCGGCCAAGACCAAAAAAATCGGGGTAGGGCTAGAGAAATCTGCCGTCAGCAGGAATTTCATGGCCCGGCTCCGGGTGTAACCTTGGGGCCCTGGGAATATGCCTTCCTTGACTTCACGAGACAGGACAAGGGTGTCGGTGTTATTCTAACCAATAAGCTCATTATTCATCATGCTAAAGGTAACGACGCAGGAATACGGTATCAAAACCCCTATAGCTTGCAAAAGAAAATGGCATAATGGCCTCAGAAAAAAAGTAAATGTATCCCATAATAACAGAACTAATCCCAGCTGAGTAGAGAATCAGAAAGCACAAAAAAAGGAGTGAAGTCGAAAGAAACAGTAAATGAGTGGCAGTGAGTGGAGAAGTAACAAAAACTCAAAAACAAAAGCGAAAACGGAATTCGAATAAGGATTGATCGGTCTTGATCGAAAATCCATATTACAATCCGCAGGTACAACAAAAAACTGTCCTATACAAAGCAAAGGAGCCAGCACATCGTGAGAGGTTGGCTTCGCACCACCGATGAGGTCTTTGATTATTGTAATCGATCCATGAAAATCTTGTATAGTCTTGTAATCTGGAAAGCGTCGAGCGATCGTCTATCTGTAGCGTATACCCCGCCGATGGCGGTGTAGTGTTGTCGAAACTGTCAAGGAGATCAGGAGCCCCCTAAGGGACTCCCTCCCCAGCCATGCTAGTTAGAGAAGACTGACTCGCCTTCTTAGAGACCAGACATGGCCGTACGGATAGTCTTCACGATGGCGACGTTCCTCTGAGTGCCATCGCTGGGCGTGCCAGAGCTTTCTATACAGCGAGTTAGTCCAGGGGTTAGAAAACGGCAAAACAGAGATATTATCTGCATCAAAGGGGGAGAGAAGAAGTAATGACCACTTACGATAGGAAGACTGACTTGGCGTTTCGCGGTGGTCTGGGAGGGAAGAAAATTCCTGGGCAAGACGCTGGAGGTATTCCTGGTCTGCCTTGCTGGAGGCGGCGTCTAAGGCGAGTTGTCAGCGGAGACCTCCAGGAGGGAAAGAAAGAAAAGCAACAATATCATACCAGACTTGGACTGAGGCATTGTCAGGTAACCTTTTTCAGAGGGGTTCCGCAGTTATATCAGCAAGTGGCTGCTGATGGTGGTGGTGATGTGGGAGCTAAGGCAGAAAGGCCACTGCAAGAGCAAGACTAGTGTATGGGGAGATCTGGTTTTTTTATCTCTTCCCGATTGGCGGGTTTCTGAAGCGGACTCAGCCCTGGGCTCGAAAGGGGGGGAAGTAGAATCTGGGATTGATTGGTTGGAGTTGTGTGTTTGCTTGAGGGAGTGAAGAACAAAGACAAAGTTTTCTGATTTTCCAGCCGGCTCTCAAGACCTTTATATCCTTCTTCTCGATGATAACCCAACGTTACAGCCTAGAGAATACCGAGCAAAGAGAGCTGAAGCCGCTTCTTGATCAACAGGGTGTATGAGTATGAAGAAACCAAGACCGGGTTCAGTCATGTCCCATCTGTCTATCCAGACCCCAGGGCCATATCAGTCGAAGAGAGCGAGAAAACAGCCCAAAGGAAGGAAGCCAGGGTGAGAATGGAAACGAATTAGGCAATGAAGGAGATCAGGGAGTCACGGCAGCCGTTCACCAAGTAAGCCCGGATGACCCCAGCATGCCCGCCCGGGAGAGGGACCACCCCGAACCCCGGCACACAAAGCCAGGGCTGGATCTGCTCATAGCTGGGCAGGCTAGCTGGCAGCTGGGAGAACCTGGCAGCTTGTCTCCTTGCCCGCTCCAGAGTGCGCGTGCACTGGCGCCCTTGGTGACGGCGGTCTTGGCCCTGTGGAGCGGAGGCGGCTCGCGTGCGTCGTATTTCGTACCGCAAATCCGCGACGCCACCACCTTGGAGCCAGCCCACTCTCCAAATCAGCCTTATGGGGTTAAAAGAGTGCAGAGCACAAGATCATTGGCTTCCGGCACATGCACAGGGCGGATACGGGCGAGAAAAAAACCCGCATAGGCGACAAATGCGAAGGCGGGAGGCAGCCTGGGAGGAGGGTCTTGAAGCGCTAGCGGTGTCTCAACTACACGGTGCCGTTATGAAGAGGGCTCGCAGTCCCATCCAGAAGCGCATCTGCGCTTGTCTTAGGCGGGCTAGGCGATGGCCCAAGCTGTCGGCGGTCTGCTGCCTCTGTCCGGCATTGCTGTGAGTGACTGTTGAGTATCGAACTGGTTGCCCTGTTTGGGGTAGTTCGCGCCAGCCTATCATCTTCTCAGAGCTCTGCGTTGGAGGCATTCTCCACATGGGCTCGACAGGAAACGATGGTCGAGACGAGACGAGACGCGGCGAGCGGGGGTGTGTGGAATGGATGTGTCAATGAGTGCGAGCCGTCTCATGAGACATGTTCCCATGAGGTGTGGTGAGCGAGAGTGAGGCAGCAAATCAGACGGCTGGCAATCAATGGCCGTAATCAGGCAAGCAGGTTGCCAGCTGAGGGCTGAGCAAGGCTCCAATCTGCGACGGCACTCGAGTTGATCTGGCAATATTGAAGGGCTATCAATATTGAAGGGCTATTGCGCAGGCGGCAGTTTATTGGACGCGATGCCTGCTAATGCCACCTGCGAATGCTACCAGGAGCTGGCTAACCGGGCAATTAAGGTAGCCAGGGCCACTGAGCTACAGCCGCTATGCACTACCTGCTACCTGGATGCAGCAGCCAAGACCTCAATCCCACGGCCAGATTGATTGCCGGCCACCAGGAGCCCGTTACCGAGATCCCTCCCTGTCTTTTTACCAGCTATGATTCGTTGTTTATTCTTAGATCGATCGGCCGCCGGCTGAGCCAGTCCAGCTCAGTCCAGCTCAGTCACGAGCGCATCAATATTCACCAGCCGAGGTGCATATTCACCATGAATGCCTGCCAGTAACACATCAAGCAAAGCCCAAGCAGCTGAGAAGAGGAGCGCATTCACCGTCACTAGCGCCAGCTTGCAGGCATCGCCAGTCAGTCAGCCGCCCGGCTGCGTCTGCGTCTGCATCTGCATCTCCGTCCCCCGTTCTCCGTCCCCCGGCTGATTCACACCGGCCGATGGGACCCCTCCCCTCTCCCCTCGCCCAACACACATGCACGCCATGGATGCAGCTAACACCATCCTACCCCAGCTCGACAGTCAGAGTCCTGCGGCACTGCGAAGCAAAGTCTGTCTGAGCTGAAAACCAACAAGGCAGACTGGATCGAAATAGCCCCCACCTCATGCACGCTTCGTTCCCACACACACACACATCCATCCCATCTGCCACGTTTAATGCCAGGCACCACCACCACCTTCCCCCCTCCTCGCCACGGCCTACCATGCAGCCAGCATCCCGGCTCCGCGCTCTTCGCAACTCCGCTCACCTGGCTCTGCCTTGCGCCCTGGTATAACAATGTGTGTGTTCTGTATTATGCTTGCTTCGACCTCATCCCGGGGGCCAAGATGCACTACTAACTGGCTAGTTTTCCAACCCAACCAACCAAAAAACGCCCAGAAAACTCCCCCCTGTTTTTCCCACCTTGTAATATTGAGTACCATTGGAGGAAAAAAAGAAAAGAGAAAAAAGAGAGGGGAGAAAACAAGAAAGCCAGGGGTTCCCCGTAATACAATGATTGCTCCCAATCGCCTATATGATCGCGTGATAATGCCATGCAAGGAACAGAATGCGCATCAAAGAGAGGGGGTATGTCTTGTAGCTCCCAATACATTCATCCATCCAGTCGATCCCAACTCGAAAATAACATCATAATCATCCCACCTGCGTTAGTACAAAGCCCCCTCCACCAAACTCCTTGTCCACAGTTTGTTCAGTTCACTCCTTGCCCGAACCGGAATTGCCCCCGTCATAGTGCATATTGGCAGGCAGACAGACGGGGACGAGTCATACTCGGGGCTCAAAGACGCCATGCAGTAGTCAGGCAGTCAAGTTATTCCTTGCCCAAAGGAGGGGAAGAAGAGGAAGAAGAAAACAATCATTTCCCATTAGCAGGATCCTGCACTGCACGCTCCCCTGTCAGGAGGTGCTTGTCCTCTCTAAAGGCAAGGCTCTTCTCCTCCAGCCCTTCAAACAGGCTCTTGTCTCCGAACCGGAACTTCTCCCTAAGTCCTTCCTCGGGCGCAAGCTGTGCGGGCGGAGGGTCCTTGGCCGGATCGTCATCAGGCCACAGGATCCGGCGAGCCTCCTCGTCAGTCAGGGGCGGCTCGTCGACGTCCTCGGTCAGGACGACGTGCGAGGCAGACTTGGGAGATAATGGTATCGTCGGAGCAGGTGACGCCTGCCGGGGCGTGGTGGCGAGGGAAGACTCGAGCGTTAGCGTGCCCGTGGGGTTGCCGTCATCAAAAGATGAAGGGGGTGAATCGGAGGGAGGAGCCGTATAGGGCGGCTCTCCCTGTCTGCCTCGAAGATGTCTCTCTTCGGGAGGGTATCCCGCCGTGCGAGAGCGTGCCTGCCTCAGTCGAGCCTCCCTCCATAGGGACTCTGATATCGACGGTGCGGGTGTGCCGTTAATGCTCTCCCCGTCATCAAACTCCAGGTCATCGTCGTCATCTGTTCGTATCGTCATCGCATCCAGCGCATCAGCCTGGCTATCTTCTCTCATCATCTCGTCTGATATCTCCTTTGGTACCTTCTCCTCAGCATTGCTGATGCTCTTTGGCACCACTGGCTTCAGTGGTAGAGCCCCTGCTCTGATCCGCCCGGCTCGTAGTATGTTCCGCATCAGGTACAACTCATGCGTCTTGTATGTTTCGTAGAATACGCGGTTCACCATGGCTGCAGAGTGGAGGTCATCCAGGTCATCAATATCACTCAGGATTTTCAGCCGCACGTTCTCCGGGAACTCATTTGCAACGGCGTGCGCAGCCTGGTCGGTGCCTGCCATCCGACTGAGACCCCATTTGTAAACCTCCTGCGGTTCTGCTTCCCGGTGTCTGGAGAGCGCCCACCCGTGACTCTTGCCGCTGACATCATGCAGCGTCAACCCGGAGACGCTATTGAATATGTCATTGATGGCCGCTCTAAAGGTGGTGCAAGGGTCGCAGACACCGCCCTGGTGAACCGGCGACACGGGGCTGGGCACCCGCCTCAGGCCCTCCATCATCTGCGCCAAGCTCCTTGGTGCCTGTTGATCTTGCTCGGTGAGGTGAGAGAGCGCATTCGGGCGTAAGATTTGGGGTAAGATGTTCATCTCATTGTACACCAGCATCAGCCAACCCAGGTTGGACGCATCGCACCAGTGGCTGCCCTTGGGGCACCGGGGTGTTGAGCTGAGGGTGGACAGCGGCTTCTTCTCCTGCGTCGTCTGATACTGGTTGTTGCGCAGATCAGAAGGGGTAATCGGATGCACATCATCGACCGGGTTTCGCGAGGGCTGCCTGATATACTCCTGTATGGTGCCGGTGCAGCAGGCGTACACCTGAGCAATCTTGGCGCTCCGGACCGCCCAGATCTTGTCCCTGATTCGCTGAGGCCACGGCTTACTCTGCAAATCAGCCTCGTCAACCAGGTTCAGTATCGCGCTCTTGGACATTCTGGTGAATATTTGCCGTAAGCCAAAAGCGTAGCTGATTATCAGCATGCCGTCGGGCATGTCATCCGCACCCCTGTGCATCCACTGAGGTAACCATCTGTGCTCGACAACCATCTCGAGCGGAGAAGTGCACTTGTACTTGACGCAGCACTCGGCGATGACAACAAACTGCTCAAAGCTAACGTCGCGAGGTACCTTGTCGTTATGCATGTGTGCGGCGTGCAGCAGAATCTCGAGGCTCGATAGCTGGTTGGTTTCCAGCTGAGGCATTCGATATAACCTCGCCTCAAAGCCATCCTTGCAGATGTATTTGGTACTTGGGGGCGGGAGATGAGGGTGAAGCTCATCATCATCGTATGTCGGGTAGTTGGTGGGATTACCAGAGAAGATGTAAGCGAAGATGGGCGACGTCTCAGCCAGCATGTGGGAAGACACCCGGAAGCGAAGCACAGGCTCACTGTCTACAGCCTCGGGGTGTAGATTGGCGAATTCGAGCACCGCATCACCCTTGGGCGATATCACGACTTCCTCGATCCTCCGCTCTGGCGAGATTCCCGACTCGCCAGATTGTAGAAGCCCACGGATTTCTACCAGTTCTTGTCTAACCTTTTCGTAATTGCGAAACCTTATCTCGTAACGGGGGAACTGGTCAACGGATTAGCTCTGAGACTGGAACATTGGTCCCCTTTGGATGAAAGTAAAACGTACAAACTGAGGGTCCTGTGACATCACCCTCGTTACGCTAGCATTGCGCATACGGTGGATGGCCTCCCTGCGAAACCTCTTGTTCGTGAACATGGCCTCCACCATGTCGGGCGTCGACTCGTGCTCGTGCTTGCGGTATGTCTCTTCTAGGCTCGTCCGCAGCGCATCCGCTAACGTGTCCAGGTATCCTTTCCACTCACGGACCGCATTGAGCCAGGCATCGTTGGCGTGGGCGTTGCGGCCCACACTGTTGCCGGACACAATCTCTGTGAGACTGCGCCCGCTGAAGGAGCTCCTCTGATCGTACAACGCAGCATTCGGAGACTCGAGCGAAGAGTCGCGGCGAGGTAGCGTGTCGTTGACGACGGATGACGGGTTCCGTGACCTGAACTCGTCCTGAACAATGGCGAGGCACAGAGCAGCAGCTCGTTCCTTGTGTTTGCTGTAGATCTCGTACGCACTGTCGACGTCTTTCGGGCCCGTCGGGGCGGTTCGCATACGCTGGACAATGTCTCGTAGCTGGCGGTAGTTGTCGGAGCCCTCGTGGACAAAGGACGAATGGCCGTCGGAGCTTCTCAAGCCCAGTGAATCGTGTGAGTCGATGTCGGATGCTCGCTGTGAAACAAACCCAAATCAGCCGTCTGTCCCGTCCTCCTTTGATAAAGCGAGGGAACCTACACTGCTACTCCAGCTCTTGTCCTCCTTCATCCGCATGCTCGGGATCTTCTTCAACATCGGCAGCCGCCATTTCTTAGAGGAACTGCCGGAAAAGCTGGCCGTAGCGGCGCTCTCGCTTGTCTGCCGCGACATCTCACGCATAGGCCTACGCCGTGACGGATAGCGCGGGGGCAGGCTGCGTGGGGAGGGGGTCGGGTTCTTTTCGCTGCTGGTGGCAAGGACCAACGATGGAGGGGTTACGAGACCATGAATCGAGGCAGGCGAACCAATAGCTCTCAATCGAGTATGAATGTCAGGTAGGTCCGAGTTTCTACTTGCCCGCCAGTCCTACAACTAAAGCCGGAGGTTCCGCTCTATGTGATGCATCGACTGCAGAGAGATGCTGTTGTGGCCGGCCTGTGGTCTAGAATGCATCAGAGCTAGCCAAAGTGTGCAGCACCATAACCACGGCAGGCTATCTATAGATGTATGGAAGGTACTCCGCTATGTCTCTATATCTTCGTCTCGATCAATGGTCTTGGGTACGGGCCTGGGTTCGATTCTAACCGGCGAGGCGAATCCCGAGGAAGGGTGAGGTCGAATCGTATGTCCTCGACTCACGTGCGCACCGTCGAAGAGCTGCAGCTCGGGGCAGGGAAAGCACAGCTTGTGCAGTCGCAGAAAAGAGTACGTGCTGGTGTCAGGCGTCTCGAGTCCCGTCGGCCCCGTTGGTCGTGGTGGTATGTGCTCGTAATGGTTCTCGTCGTCGTCGTCGTCGTCAGCCGGAGCAGCGGGCCTAGCAAGTCGAAATCCAGTGCGGTTTGCTCCGGGTCCTCGCGCCACCAAGGAGGTCCGGCAAAACTCCTTGTCGCCTCCAAATTCAAGCACGTAAATACGCGATGCAGAGTGCGTCGCACCGTCTCGTCAGCTCGGCAAACCAACCAGGCAGAACAAAAATATGGTTGGAAGGCATCAAGGTGGAAGCGGGAGCAGAACAGAAAAAGAATACGGGCTAATCGACGGTTGCAGATTGCGGTGCTGTTGGGCCGTTTGCTCCCCTCCCACTACAACGTTCGACGGCCTCTCGGGCGGCAATGTACCTGTGGCTGGGGGAATGTTGCGGCAATAGCAAAAATACTTGGCTCCCCCTAGCGTCTACGCACAGATTCAGGTACTCTGCACTACTGCGCTAAAAGCCGGTCTCGCCTGGCAGCTGTCACGGCTGCCTAGAAGTCTGGGGGCGGGCCAAGCCCCAGAAATTAAGGCCTGTTTTCTCCGTATGGTGAGCGTTCCCTCCTAAAAACCCCCCTTCTTGTGCCCCCAAATGTGGCCCAGGCCAATGGAAGCCTGCCCGCCTCTTCATCTCCCCCAGAAATCTGATTAGCCATGTGCGAAGCCCCCTAGTCACCCTGGAGTTGGAGTACACCTTGCGTTTCGCCTGGCCTGGCGCAAAACGCGACCTACGCCTTTCTCAACGATCTGCGAACCTAATGATCACTAGGTAGGCAGGTAGAAACTAAACCATCCTTAAATGTGTCTCGTATCTATATATATAGTGCTGCCTGGCGATCGAACCGTCAATTTAGTCTCTGTGAACTATTTTTATCTAGAAACCATCTGCAGCATTGGCCCTCATGTTCCGAACACTTTCCGATTTCGGCACGCACCACTTCCATCCAAGACACGCAAACAAATCAGCACCCATTGCTCGTAATGGCAATATCCGACTCGTAAAATCGCCAAAATCGCATTACCCAAGAAATCAACAAACCCACTTGCGAAGGGACTCTACCATGTGCCTTCTCTAAAATGAACATGATCAATGTGGTCGTATAGGGTAGGCTCAGCGACAAGTACCTTGAATTTATCCCGGCCTTAAGAATGTTGAATCATTTGAATTCATTATATTCTCTGTTATACCAAAATTACTACAATTGTGTATTTACTTTCATTTATTGACTCGCTATGTTACTTGGCCTGATTCTCTTAATGGCATCCATCCTGCTCTATACTGATTTGATTTCCTGGCCTCTGATCCTTGGGGATGGGCCAGGGGAAAACTTGAGAAAATACCATGAAACAAAAGGGACGCCCACTCCTAACAGATGTTCAATGCAAACGCCTTTCCAGTACCGGCCATGTATCGATTCCTGGTCTCTTCAAATTCTTACCAGCCTTTTATCTTGCCATCCTTGCATACATTCACGCAGCAGCCCCTTATTCCTGGCAAGACCTCTCACCAGCCGTGTCGGGGTAGCTTGGCGCTGCAAAATCGTACAGTTTCTTGACACCGTTCATCCTTTCCCGTTCTATCGATTCCCACAAGATTTCCAAGGGCGAGACTCAAGTTGCACGCCTCTAATTTTCGTCAACGTGTTGAAAAATTGCAGCTTTGTGTTGGTGTTCCATAGCCATTCTTTGTCACGACTTGCGTCTATCCAAGATAACACCAACCAAAGTCTCAAACTTCTGGTTTTTTTCTTCTGGATGCCTGTCCAATCATTGCAGCTGATGATCCTCCTGAAAATATTCGGGACTCTTAGCCGCCTTTCCGCTCTGAAGCTCGTTTGGGAGGTAATTCTGCATTGGCCGGTTGGGGCTCAGCTGCGGTCTTCTTCTTTCCTTTGCCGGCTCGTTGCCACCCGCCATCACTTTCGCTCCGGGCACCCCGGACGTGCCCATTCTGTCTGGGGCCGTTGGCCGAGCCGCCTTGTTTCTGATTTTTTGTTGGCTTGGAGGTTTCCTGTGATTCTTGTGTCTGATCACTTGCGCGCGAGGTCTGCTTTGCCATATTCGTCCACGAAGGCTTCTTGTTCTCAGCTTGCCCGTTGTTGCTCTTTTCATCTAGTCCAGGAAAATCCATTGCCGTCCTGGAGACGACAGGCGACGGTGTCTGGGCCTCATACACAGGTGACAGCAGGGATATTTCCGCGGCAGTTGCATGGTGATTCTGGTACACGTGATCGCTGGACACTGCCAGATCGAGCGGGGCGATTGCATTGTGCTGATTCTCGGCGATGAACTGTTGTCGCAGTAACGGATCGCCGTTGAGAAATGGCATGTCCTGTGCAATGGCCTGGGGATTCATGTACTGAGAGCTCATCATGGCGATTCGTTCTCGGAAAGAGGTATCATCGGCTGCTGGCTGATGGTGGGTGGTGCTATTCGACCCATTGACCACCACTGGCGGCCGACCGAGGGCAGGATGCGTTTGCGGTTGAGATGCTGGCAAATGGCCCAGGTTTTGGCTTTTGGGTGGTTGATAATTTGGCTGGACATTTTCGAGGCTTGTATCGCTGGCGCGTTCTGAGGCAGGCGATGCTGAGCTGGTTGGGCGTGGCCCAGCACTGACACTTGTACGAAGGTTTGATCCATTGACCACCAACGGCCGTGACGAGTTCCGCGGTTGGCCTCCCCCCGTGCCCTGAGAGAGCGGTGAAGAGTTGCCTTCCGAGGATAATCGACGGGCATGACCAGCATTTGCTCCGAGTGGCGATGGCGACCTGGACGTTCTTCTCATCCTCCTGTCAAGAATTGTCTGTGGGAGCTGATCAGTAGTCAGACGTCTTCTCCCTGGGCTTCGTGTAGGCGCTTGACTGGCAATATCCCCAAACGCGATACCGTTGTTTACCCCTGGAGACGGCATCCCTGCTTTCTGCTGTGCTGCGCCATCGAAGCCCTCGCCGGGTTGAGACGACAGAGACGATGAAGTCCTCGCGGCGGCATCAAATTCTTCCTCGGTCGGCGTAAAGGTGATGCCGTTGCTATTCCCCTGACTTGGGTTGGAAACGCTCGTTGTCGACTGGCTGGCTGGGATTGGTATCTGCCCAGTAGCGGTGGGTGGCATCGGAGGTTGTGACCGCGCCGGTTGGGATTGCGACCTAAGCGAACTACTTGAACCCGGTCCACCTTTCTCACTTGCGGCGGATCCTCGTTGCAAAGGCCGTCGATAGTCAGGGCCAACCCCATTGGTCGTCGCAGGCGAGGAGGGATAGGTCCCGTAGCCTGATGCGCCTGCATGAGCGAAGAAGGATGGGCCAAGAGTCATCCCGTACAGCGAGTATAGGTCTGGGCGCAGTGGGGCACTGATTGGCGGATTGTCGATTCCATCGGTCCTCGAACGGTCTGACTGTTGATTCTGAGTCGGATTCGTATTTGATCCCATGGGTTGTTGTTGGCCAAGATGTTGGTGCTGGCCAAAGGATGCGCTATACAATTGCAACTGCCGAATGCCCTCCTGTTGATACACCAGATGCGGGTTCATGAGGTCGTGATATTGGTACTGATATTGAGGATTTTGGTACCATGCCAAGTCTTGTTGCATCGTTACGCCTGGCGGAAACACGTTCGGGTCGTAGGTTGGGACGCTGGACGAGGCACGTCGATTTGAACCTCCATTATTGCCACTGCCGCCTCTGTAATTATGCCTGCCACCGCGGCCGCCGCGGCCACCTCTACCGCCTCCTGAGTGAGATTGTGATGCGCTGCGAAGCAAAACAGGACGAGATTGGGGGGGTGGCCTTGACCAAACTCTTTCCTCCTCTTTTGGAAATACGTATTGCTCGCATGCTTCTTCAAACTTGGCGGCCGATATCAGATCGAAAGCTCGGCGTAACTCGAGATGAAGCCCTCTGAAAGAGTATTCATCCGCCGTGTTGCCAAGATTACGAGAGGTATTGAACGGCTCTTCCACACACAGCTGATTGTTGATCGCGTAGTGCCACTTCTTGTCGGTCTTGGTAACTAGAGTACCTAGACGAACGGAGAGGACATACTTCTCGTAATCGAACTCGTGGGCGTAGAAGCGAAAAAATTGGAAAAGAAGATCAGCCTCGGATGACTTATTCGCCTTCCCGAAACCCTTCAATTTCTTCAAATTATCGGCAAAGTCGCTCTTTGCACCATCTGGTTTTTGGATCTTGTAGGGAAGTTGGTGAAGGGCCGGAAGAATCGAGGGTGTGCGGAGTTGGAGGAATGCAACTATCAAGCAAATCCATGTATAGGAGCTCAGAGTGCCACCGAAAGCTGGCTCTGCATGTCAGACAGGCGGGAAACAAATTCGACATACGCAGGGGTATACTAACCGGCATCATTTACTATCCTCCTTCTCGTCCAATACTTTATGATCATGGCAAGCTGCCGCACCCTGGGATCTGTTTCTACGTAAACTCGAATCATTCGTGTATTCTCGAGAGCGAGAGTATTGTTGACATTCATGTCGCATGCCAAACCTAGCTCCGGATCCCACATTTTCACAATGGGAACCTTGGCTGCGGAGATGCAGACTACTTTTTCCATACCACCTGAGTATTGTTAGCTAATGTCAAAGTGTTGAGAATGACGATGGAATATACATACGTCTAGCTAATAGATCAGCAATCATGCAGACGCCCTCAAGCTCGTGCCATGACGTTGTGATACATATGTCAACTAGGTAGTGCAGAGTGTCAGCAAAGTTGTCGCATGTTGGGGGTACACCGAGATCGAAAAAAAGCGAGCAGTACCATCAGAATCATCTGAGCAGAGCAGGTTGCCCGACGAGCCGAACAGATGTGCCCGGATATCGTGACCTGGCCATTCCTCGTTGAAGATCTTTTCCAGTTTGGCGACCAGTTTCGTTCTCTTCTCCTCGACAGCCTCGCTAGGTATTAATCGATCGTACACTTCGCGCATATCTGTGGCTACCTTGCGTTCCTCCTCTTCTGTCAACTTTCCCTTGATTTTGCCCAACGGAATCTTTTCCAACTTCTCGTTACCGATGGAATACGGTATTCTTCTCCTAGAGTTGATCTGAGAAGTCTCGTACTTGCAGCCCCCATGCCGAGGAGGCGGCAACGGCCTCAGGGAAGGTAGGGTGCTATTGGTCTCTGAATATGCAGACCGGGGGGAGTGGTTGTTTACATTTTCGGTCGGCGACGGTTCGCGGGACTCGAATGAGAACTGTCGAGCTCGTTGATGGGGGGTCGAGGGTACTGAACTTGAATGTGAAGGAGCCTGTGAACGCTGTGAGGAGGAAGAGGATAGATGGCTCGGCCTGCTAGAAGGATTCTTTGCCGATTCCACTGGCTGGGCCTGCGCTGATGTGTTTTTTGAGGGCATCTTGGATGGCGGGGCCTCCTTTTTGGTTACGACGGAGCGATTCTTGTCCGGACCCTGATGTGACCGACTCCCATGGCCTCCTGCGGTGGAATTTTTAGCAGTCGAGTGGTCTTTCACCGACACCTTGCTTGATGATCGGGAGCGAGTCCCTGCTTGGGCGTGAGAGGCAGACACGACGGGCGGAAGTGGTGGTGTCTGCAGCCCGCCCCCGCGGCTGGGAGAGACGAGTCTGTTGTAGTTAAGGAGCTGTGCGTAGTAGATGTTTGACTGCTGGGGAAACCACAGGGGGAGAAAATCGATGGGGCAAGCAAACTGGGTGACTCCAGCGGCTCCGGGTACGTGGGAGAGGGTATGGTGGTTTGAGGCGCCGTCCAGCGAGCCTTCAAGGGGGTATGATGGTGCTTGCTGGACCGTCGTCGGTATGGCAAGATGGGAAAATTGTGAGAATCCGGCGAGCTTGGCGGAAGATGGGGAAGCAGTCCTCTCTGCTGCTGTCGTCGCCGAAGTTGCCGTATCGATCGAGGGGTGGTCGGGGGAAGCGGCAGATGATTGTGTCCAGGTCGGCGAGCTATAATAAGAATGCTGGGTTTCGGCCGTGGTCGTCCTGGCGTCCATGAAATGGAATGCACGGAAAAAGCAGACAGAATGCAGTAAAACCAGCGAAGTGAAGAAAAGCAGAACCGTCAAGCAGTCCGCGGAGCCCACGCGTGAGCAGAGGGGGGAACAGTCTGGAAGTTCGAGCTGGTGGCGAAGGGTACGACGTTTTGGTGGGACGCGGGAAGTGTAGCGGTGGATGAGTAGGGAAGTACGTCGCCGGAAAGTAGAGCAATGGCTCAGCGCCTAGTTGGTCTCGCAACTAAGTCAACTCTTAGTCCCTCTTTCTGCCTCTCGGTTCGGTAGTTGTTGGCTGAGGCTTTGTGCGTCTGTGTCAGCTCTCGAGGATAAGCCAGCAGCGAGGCACGGGGATTATGTGCGGCGTCGGTCGGGTCGTAGCCAATGGAGGGGGAGATGCAGGCGGAAACGACGTGATCGAACTCGGTCAGACCCGTGCTGCGGCGAGGCAATCAGACAGCCTCGATGTTGCAGTTCTAGGACCGAAGGTGAAGAGGGCGCAATAGTGAAGCAAGCCGTATCGGCGAGCGGAGTTAAATCAACGTGAAGTGGAGAAGAGAGCACAATGCCTCAAGCTGACTGGCCGGAGGGGAACGGACGAACGCTGGCGAATGCAATGTGCGAGAGGTGCAATGGTTGAAGGACGGGGAGGCGGCAGGTTCGTCGAGTGGTGGTCGCAGCGGAGAGAGGATGTGTGTTTGTTCCCGTCTGGCATTTAGCAGCGCGCGGCGACTTCGAATTAGGGTGATGAGGATGGACGGGATGTATCGGCACCCTGCTCGTAGCAGGTCTTGTGCGTGAGCGACGGCGCTGGTGGTTGCGGTGGAGAGGAGGTTAAAGGGGGTTTCGCCTTGAGTTCGACGCGTGGGGCAGCGACAGGGAAGTACCGCTCTACCCTGACAACAGCAACGGAGCGATTTGTAGGTACCTGCCCATCTACTGACAATCCAAGAAGAGGAGCAGTCGTCCACTCACGCCGGTGGAGTCTCGCTCGCTCTGAGTAGAAGACAAAGGGATTTTAGAGGATCTCCCAATCAGCCACAGCCGTCGATGAGCGCTGGCGGTGCTCGGCTCCCTCTGAAATTGGGTGAGAGGAATTGCGCCTTGGTAGGGTTTGACGGGCAGCCAGCTTAGATTGCTTGTAAGTGAGCGAAGCGGGAATCCAGATTATTTTGATTAGGCAGTACCTCCAGAATCTGCCTCTAGCTGGCTCCCTTGCAAGTACAGCGAGTGCGGCTTCCATCCGATGCCTCAACTCTGACCTGGACCCAGATGCCCAGAAGCGCGGGTGCTCTGTAGCGAGGTAGGTACTCTGTAACACGTGTACCTGGCCAGCCCACCTCTCAATGGGTGGTGGGTACTAAGCAGGTACCTTCCTCCCGCTGAATGAATGGCTGGATAGGGGACTTTACCAGGCGGGCCCCCGTTCATGCCATCAACGAGACCGCGCTTTTAGTGGCATTGATAAATTAGCTACCCTTGTGCCTTGCGTTGAAGAATCAATCACTCCTGGCACGCCGTGGCCGGTTTCCACCTTCATCACACTGGCAGGAGTCTGCGGCTGTCGCACATCCACGGCTGGCCGCGACAGGGTTGCTCATGATTCCTCACTCCTTTCTGGTACGGAGCCACGAGGTCACCATACACGCAAATAGAATACGACGTCGCCCTCCAGATATTACTCACTCACCGTCAGCACGAGCGCACCTACCCGTCGACGGACAGCGTCCAATTGGCACCCGCTGCCTTTGGGGCCTTGGGCCTTGAACGATCGATATTTGATGCTCTCGCCTTCCCCCTCAGCTCGGCCTGCCTTATGCACCTGACTAAAGCGTCAGCTGGCTCTATCATCAAACATGAGGGGCAGGACCGCAAAAGCATGGCCTACCTACCAAATGTGGACTCAGTCTATCAATCCTGCTCAATAGTACGACGACTAAACGCCTAATGGCGTCTTTGCTTGATAGCTGATCAACTCCAATGGAACCTAACTAAACTGGAATTGCCAAGGCCATTCACGATCACCAATCAATCTGGAAGCCGATCGGGATGCTAACAAATGTTGGTCAGCGATACAGGGCTTGGCTCGGGCACGACAAGACAGGTCAGGTGTCCAGAGCCGGACTGATGCGAGAGAAGAGGTAAGTATTTGGAACATCAGTGCGGAGGATGCCCACGAATGGCTGCGGCTTACCACCACTTGGCTTCTTGAGGGGGAGGCAAGTGTGTTCAGATCACAACACGGTTCGGGCTTGCGGCTGACTGGGGCATGGAGAAGTTGGTGAACCATAAATTTGGCAAGGCTTCCCAGGGGCTGGCTCATTATGACTACATGGATGCCACTACTAACCTTAGCTCGTAGGGTCCAGTCATCTAGCAGCTTGCCGACAAGAGAACTAACTTGCCGTGGAATAGAATATGATCCATGAATTATAAGACAGTTGCAAATGCATGTTGATCTGTCAACGGCTCACCCATCAATCAATAATGATGGACCGGCAGCCGGTATTAATGCCTCGAGCCGCAATTTCTCCCGTGTTTCCAGCCCCGTGAAGTAATTTGCGAAAGACGTACAACGCACACATCCTCCTGCTAATTGCCCCATGTCCATCATTTCCTGTGAGCTACAGCTCATCGGGGGTAGACCTCGTTAGGAGAGGAACCATCAACCATCAGGGTGCTCTAAACTCACTGGGCCACCAGTGTCTTGCCGTCTTCTTACTACCATGGTGTGTATTTGGTCTTTACCTGACTTCAAGACTCGTGAGCGAGCTTTGAGAACAACAGCAATGGCCCAAAACGTTCAAATTGGCCGAGGCGAGATCAACGAATACAGCCCCAGAAGCAAGATCAACTATTTTATTACTCAATTGATTGATAGAGCAGACCGCCAAGATACCAATCATCTTGTCCCGACAGTTAGGCATGGACAGCAAGGATTCCGTCGCAACTTACATTCCGCTTTTTTGTTTTTGGATCCCCGGAACGGTGCATCTCCGCACGTCATTTCGGCGCTGGTGAATACGCAGAACCTTTCCCGGGCGTATCAACGCGATGCAACGCGAGGCACATGTTATGCGGATTCCCTGCCCGTCCAGAGCTTCCGTCTCACCGGTCAACCGTAATTGACGAATCGCAGCTACTTTGTCGAGCGGAGCAGTTAATTTGGTCTAGCCAGTATCTAAATGCTCTGTGCCGTCCACCTTCCCGAAGGCCGAAGGGCAGGATGGACGCCAGGGCCAAAGGAGGAGTGGGTACAAAATCACCTCCCTACTCAAGCACAGATCTTCCCAACGCTCGAGCACACGAGGTGGGATGTTTGCTGATATTTTCCGATGCTCGCTCGGGGTAGCCTTGCCGTAATATAAAAGGGGTGCCATATGCCGTAGCTCTCGGACCCGTATTAAAAAAGAATGACAATTCATTCTGCATTGATTCGCATTGCAATGTAGTGGTTGACTGGCAATTGGCATTGAATTGAACGTACGTGGTGCCTGCATTTATCCAATTTCTAGGCGCAGGCTCATGCTCGCTTCGCGCCATTGAGTTCAGCGGTTTTGCGCCATTGAGTTTTGTGACCATCCTTCTCCACGTAGACGACTCAAACTCAATGGCGGCCATCCCATCGCACGCGTGACTTTGAGCTTCATTTCCGTCTCTGGGGGCTAGACGCTGCCCATCCACGACGCCCAAAGAACCAAGTATGACCCAATTCGTTTGCCATGACCAGGCACAATGCATGGCTGGCTACTATTCTGAGACAGATGCATCTACTTCTGCCCAACCAGACAAAGCACAGGAACTTCGGCGTCGATAAGAGTGGAGGGAAGGCCTCTTAGCAGGCGGCACAGCAGACTACGTGATGGGGTCAGACCTAAATATATAACAGCCCTAGTTATCGATGCGAGTGATGGAGCACGCAAGCTGGCTGACGACATCCCCGGGCTGTTTTACCCCGGATGGTCCAGATTCTTCTCTTGTTCTAGAAGTCTGGTCGCGAGCACGCCATTCTGAAGCGCGAGGCAAGCCACCCGCCACTATAAAAGACTGGATTGGGGAGTTCAGCTAGAATAAGAGTTTCTTGGGGAGCGACCTAGCTATGCCTACCCATCGCAAGTGGCTCGTGCCACCTGGAACTCATCTGGTCTTCCCCCACACACAGACTACGGGTACCTGCGCAGGTGATCACCAGCTTGCCACTACTTTGGTTGCCGCCGTCACGCCAGATGTTATCTTACCTAGGTACTACTACCTAGCAATCGATACGCTGGAGGCGGGCAAGAGCAGAACGGGGCATGACTCTGACCTTGTGGATGGACATCAAGGTTCACCTGCACTCTCACTGGTCACAGAGGTTGTATGAATATAGACAGTTCTATTCGATGTTATAAACATAGCGGCCTGAAACTCTTTCCAACTCCGGTTCTAGGACCTCTACTCCTTGTATCGGCAATCCAAAATATTTATCGATCTTCATCGCAGTCACGGTAAACATGGTCAAGTCGAGGCGATCAGGTACCTGTCCTTGCGTGCAACCTTAGCCCGGCAGCTTCAAGGCAGGCTAGTCCTGAACATATAATCCCTTCCGACCGCTCAACGTCTCCGCTTTATTCCTGTATCCCTCGTTCCTCCTCACGGCCAGGAACGTCAAGCTCCACAGCTGGCTGATGTTGCTCTCCGTCGAGCTCAGCTCGCCCAGCGGGATCGAGTCGAACCGCCCGTCCTCGTACTTCCACGTCCACAGCTCATTGCTCAGCACCGCGGTGTTCTCCTCAATCACGTCCCACAGCCTGTTGTATGCGTTGATCACCTTGATGTGCACGGAGCTGTCTTGGCAGAACTCTGGTGGCGAGCTGGCGTCGCATCGACCGAGCTGGTGCTCGAGGCCCTTGGCCATCATCGATAGCTGCCACCCCCACACCACAGTCCCATGATAATCGGCCCTGCCGAATCCTGCCGTGGATATGGTGTACGCGGGGTTCGAGACCAAAAGCCCGGCGTCCGTTGTCAGCCCTACGGGGAAGGGTGCCAGAATGTTATCCGCTGTCTGGCTGACAAACGCAGTGAGCTGGGCCTCGTCAGTCGAGTTCAAGAGGAAGTGACGGAAGCAGTCATCGCTGTTCATGATCTTGACTATGGGCTGGTTGTTGCTGCCATCCAGCGCCAACCCGTAGAAGTGAACATCCCCCGTGATGCTGCCCTTCTCTGACGGGAACGGGAAGTTGTTTGATGAGACGTAGTCGTCCACGAGCGAGCGAGCGTCATCCCGTGGGATGGACACCTCGAAGAACTCGAGCGTTTTATCCTCCCAGATTTTGGCCGCCTTTCGGGCGTCATCCGCCCAAGTCGGGTGGTCAGGGAAGAAGCCTGCATCGGCTAGGGTAGCGATGGCATAGAGACCAGCCGGTGCAAGGGCAGTGTTGACATCGTACGGGATCCGACCGCCGCCGAGGCCGGTCGAGCTGTCTCGCCACTCGCCCACTGACTCTCCATCCTTAAGGCGGATGAGGTTTTCCTTCACCTGACCGTTCTTGGCCGCAAAGGGTGCCGTTGTGCGGAGAATCTTGTCTGCGTTGAGCGTCGCAAGCGCCCGGTAGCTTGTACCGCTCTCTCCCTCAGCGTGAGCCGTGACTTGGTCGAGCACCGCCTTGACCCTGTTCTTTCCAACGGGGTTGTTGATGAAGTATTCTGCCAAAAGGACGGGGAGGAAGAAGTCCGTGTCAACCATCTTATAGTCGTAAAGTGGTGCGGTGGAGATCAGTCCGGCTTGTTTGTTCAGGTATGTAGCATAGTCGCCAATGGTCTCCTCGTGGGCAACGCTCCCGTCACTCTTGTCAATCCGCTCCAACAGTGCGATGACTCCGGCTTCGAACGCGCTTCCCTCGCCAGCGCTCAGGATGTCCTTGAGAAGAAGCATGGAGATCATACTGTCTCGGCCAAAATAGGTGAGGAAGCGCCACGCGCCCGCCAAGAGCTTGTCGCTGTAGGACAGGAACGAGAGCGACTTGGTCTGGTCTGGAGAGTCTGCGATGAGGTCATGGGCAGAGTCCGTGAGCACCTGGGACGGCTGCAGCTGCGTCAGCTGCGGGTAGTTGAACGAGGCATTGAAGACGTAGGTCCCTGCAGTGAACTCGACGATGCGGTCGCTCAGGCTGGCCGAGCTTCCCTTGCTGCTTGGGGAGAAGGACAGCGTCATGGTCGTCACATTATCGAACCAGGGACGATCCACCGTGACGCTCCCGTCGCCGTAATCAGAGAAGCGCAGGGTGTTTTGGATGTTGGAATCAAGCCATCCGCCCTCGGTGTACCCGCGCAGGGTGCGGACACTGCCCAGAATAGGGACGGTCAGTTTCGCCGAGGTGTTGAACGAGATCTGCCCCGAGACGCCCACAATTGGGTCATCGCCGGTGGGTTCGTAGATGGGTTCCAGGGCGTTTCCCGTGGTTGACGAATTGACGAGAGACACAGCCAGCGAGCCCTTGACACCATTCTGAGGCTCAAAAAAAGCAGCCAGACCGCTGTTTCCAGCAGGCCACGCGATCTGTGAAGATGTTCTGTTAGCTTGTAGTGAACGCGTGGTGGGAGCACATATCGGGAGCATACAAGCAGGCGCGGGGTAACAATGTCCAGCAAGCTGCCCGGCAACGGGCTCCTCACAATGACTTGCGCGGCGCTATGGCAGTCCGAATAGAAGTAGTTAATGTATGGTAGATCGCTCAAGGTAAAGCGAGTAGGATCGCTCGAGCACCCGGCGGCAGAAGTCGTCCACGGCCAGAGCCATAGCGATAGGGTTGCAGCCAGGAACAATGCCACGAAGGAAGTCATGATTGTGAGGCAACTGAGGCGGTAATTGGGGCGATCATTGTGATCCGCCTTGGACTGAGGTACGGACCCCATCGCCGACATATAAGACAAAAAAACAATCGAATCCTGCGTGTAAAGGGCCGATGAAGCGTTGAGACAACAATGCGCATGTGATGAGACGGTTGTTGATCATGGGCTGTGGAGGTGCGAAACCCAGAAATTTCCTCTACGGGCAAAGAAGAGCAGCGCTACGTCAGGTCACAGGCTGGTTCCATTATGCCGGACACCGCAGTCAATGCAACCCTCCAACTGCCTCGTCCAACGGGAGTTGACGTCTTTGAACCGCCACCTGACGATCGGTAAATGATCTCTGCGCTGGATATCATGGGGTTGAGCGGTCATCCGACGGGTCTTGTCCAATATCCTGCGTGTATTTCTCTCCAACTGCCCCAGATGAGGGTTGCGGGGAATATGGGGTAATGGAACAAGCTCGGCCCTTTGAGAGCTCTGGAAACTTGCTGCATTGGTCACGCACGTCATGATGTGAGCAAGGCTGATAACATTAGTAGGATATTCCTAACTGCTTCAAGGTAGATGAGGTAGTATCTAGATGTCTGTCTATCCATCACGAGCGCCTTCGAGAGCGATCACTCTGCATCTAGACTTGGCCTCGAATATGAGCGAAATATGATCACGCCCGAGATTTCGCCCCTCCCTTTTCCATTTCGCCGACCCAAATCAAGATTCTCGTTGGTAAAAGATGTCGCAATAGGTAGACGTGTCGCAAACATTGCATCCGTCGTGCGTAGAAAGTTGATCTAGGAGATCACGGGTCCGCTCATTCTGGCACCACAATCAATGTGCTCTCTTCAGTTGGCTTGGATGGTGTCTCCTCCGCGAATCTGGGGCTCTTGTGGCTAGCCATGTTCACAGAATCCTCGATTGAACGTTTGATGCCTCTCTGGAAAATTCTAGATGTTAGATTTCACCGTGCAAGCAATCGTAACCAGCTCGATCCATTCTCACATTGATTTCTTGGACAGTTGACTTCGATGCCTCCCGCTGGCGGGCCGCAAACGACTCGAGCCTCTCGCGCACCAGGTGTGGTCCCAGAACCCCGATGATCCCATCGATGAGCTCGTTGTTTGCGACCGCCTCCTCCGCCTTTGCCGACTTCTTCTCTCGCAGGAGCCTCTCGAACTTGCGGCCGGACTTGAAAGACTTTCGGATTCTCTCCTTGCACTGCTCTGGGCTGTTGGAGGAGTCCGTGATGCCGTTCTCGTTCTGGAAGATCTCCTCGCGGATGAGTTCCACCTCCCTCTTCCTGCTGTCTTCGGCCGCGGCGATGCGCCGCATCTCGTCCCCGTGCTCCTTGATGCGCTGCTTGATTCCCTCGCTGAGGCGGAAGGCCTCGTATCCTAGCTGGAACTTGCTTTTGGATTCGACAGAATCGGGGAAATGGTCCGAGTTAGAGTCCATGATGTTGCCTGAGCTCAGGTGCCAGCTCGTAGTTGGTGAGATTGAGGAGTATGCTGTTTCTGTTGTGCCTGGTCTTGCGACGAGGCTGGAGCGAGGATACACGTTGAAAAGAGATGAGCAAGTAACAATATCTGTTTGTGTAGTATTCAAAATTGATTGAATGTGTGCATGGGGTTTCTTGGTGTTTGTGTGCTGGGTAACGTTGTGAGTTGAAGGTGAGTTGCAGGTGTGAGAAGTTTAGCACAGGTCTGCCTCGCTCTACCTTTCCGCCCCGAGAGAGTTGCACATGCGAGAGAGCGAGGCTGCGCAACAAGAAGGTTCGCACAGACAATAATATGAGGTCGGTGATATTTGTCTTTGGCAAGACCGTCAAACTGGGATTATATACAGCCTTCGATACAGATCACGGTCTCCTTGGACTTCTACTACCCCTTGGTTAAACATTTATGGAAATGATAGCCCAACACCTTTTGCGATATCTCCCTTGTTGTAGAACTCCACGGTAGGCAGAAGCTCACATACCACAAAGCGAGCAGTCTTCGTATGCAACGATCCGTGTCCGAAAGGCTCATGTGTTCGCTCCCTTCTCAGTCGTCCGTCGCTGAGCGTCAGATTGCCCATAGCGTCCGCAAGTACTTCCGCCTGCCTCACTTCTCCGTTCCCCTCTCTGCCTTCGTTTACCGCTCCGTCATCACGGCTAAATGTCGAATATCCATCCGCAAGAGCTTGGAAGCAAATGAGCTGATCTTGGAGATGCTCATCTACCTGGCCTCCTACAGACACTTCTTTGTAAAGCTCCTTACAAACGCTGTTGGCGAGCTTCCTGATAAAGAGGTCGGGTGACTTGGTCTTCTTGGGCATTGAGCAGAGCGAGTCCCTCCCCCATCTAACTCCCGAAGCGCTCTTTGCCACTAATAAGATATACCATCGCGTGTCGCTTCCTGATTCCTCGACCACCTTGAATTTGCATTCCGCGTCGGGGTAGAGATCACCAATACCCCTTACGAGTTCGTTTTGGAGGGTTGTATGGAACTTCTCTGGCACAATTATGCTGATGTCCACAGATTTGACAGTATCCAGGCCCGGGTCAGGGGAATTCTCAGGCTGAAGAAACCGTAGTTTCTGACCAAGGGGCACCGGGTATATCTTGAGCGATAGCTTCCCTCTCGACTGGGGCCCGAGACTCCAAGCTCGCATCTCTAGCTTTCTGTCCACCCGGATTCCGAATCTCTCCTCTAGCGTGGGCAGAAGCACCTGGTCTAGGTACTCGTAACTCAACGAGAAGGACACGTTCGTGCCCCCAGAGATCTCCAGCCAGATGGGTTCGTCGCTGCTGTTACCCGCAAAGACGAGGAATGGAAGCACGGCTTGCAAGATTAGGAGAGCACTTGCTGCTCCAGAAGGAGCAGTGATTTTGAAGTTGCGGCTCACTAGGGCTGTGGGTAGTCTCTTGGGGATGAATGTGAGAGTCGAGGAGCCCACTCGGAGGCCTTCCACTTCAGCCTCGGTGACATCCGCCAGGAATTGGATAGCCGTGACGTGCTGGAACTTCAATCCTTGAACTCGCAGTCAGTATGATAAGTAAAGAATTTAAACGCCAGCTCTGGAGAACAGGAACCGGGTTGACGAACCTCCTCCTTTGCGGTTTCCTCGGACGTTGGTTATTTTCAAAGGTTGGCCCGTCAAAGCTGCGAGTGCTACAGCCACCCGAACAACTTGACCGCCGCCCTCGCCAGTGCGGCCGTCAATCTCAATCAAGCCCTTCATCCGTCGGTTGATGGTGGAAATTATTTGATGTGATGAAGTTTGGAAACGGCGGGGGGTTTTCTGGGAAATCAGATTCTTTCACAGACACAGAGTGTATGCGTGCTTGACGAAAGATGAGAACCAGGGAACCCCAATCATCATCAGATGTAGATATTGCAGCTTGTTTGCTATGAGTCACTCCGTATCAAAATGACAAAGGCGTAATCGCTAACTTGAACTGAGGTTGGTGGAGCTGTAGCGAGCTGTAGCGCTGAGTAGCGCTGTAGAGTGGCAGTGCAAGGCTCCAGGTCCCGTGTCAATTGTCCTGCCCCTCGAAATCGTGTCACCGGCTTGCCAAGCAACCGTACCCTACACTCTGTTGACCGGATAATGCTTGTTTTTTTCGCCCCCAAGTTACATCAATAGGATCCTTTCCAGGGCTCGAATGCACCGAAGGTGTTATTATTCACCGCAAGATATGTAAGGGGCCTTGGCTTTGGCCAGGGTCAGTGTTTGAATCTCCGACTTTTCATTTTCAGGTCGTATATCTGAGTGAACATGGTTTCAATTTTTACCGACAATCAAGTGTATTGCATAGTGTAGTACCATATGGACCCAGAACGATACTGTTATCAAGATGGATTGCAATAAGTTCCATTTTTGTTTCGCTAACAAGATCAGGTCGAAACGACTCGAACATAATATTAAGTAGCTGGCGATGACGCTCACAATTACACGGTGGTTCACGCTCTGAGAAAGATGTAGTGAGGCCAGTTTTGAATGATGCAAACTACAACAAAAAACATGAAATCGGAGCGTACAATGTTTCTTTTTTAGGCCATTGTGTAACGGAGGTCACTTATCAATGCCTATGCATTTGAGGCGGTCAGTACCATCTGTTGTTCTGGTGGCGAAGAACTCATATTAGATCTTACTATTCGTTAATGAGCTAACTGCTAAGCAGTGAACCATGTTCCGATGTGAATCGGCTCTTTGAGATCCACTGGGCTTTGTTCCGCAATTTGTTATCGCCATCTACCTCTAAGGAGCTCTTGTGGACGTTCGCTCTCAGATTCTGGAAGCTTATTATGGTATGGGCATAGTGTGTGGACATCTGGGATGAAATGTAGCAGTCTTGCTGCAACATCCTCAAGTCTGGGTTGATAAAATGGCATCCTTCTAAGACTAATCTAGGATTGTTCTAAATAATGCGGAAAATTCCCTTTGGTTGATATTTTCGCCAAGTGAGACTTCCTGAAATACTGGGAGTTGTTGACTTCGCTGTGCCATTTTAGATCGGCCTGCCATTGGACTGGAGGTACCTAGATCTACTATCTGCTACCGGAGGTTTCCACCCGTAGAACGGGTATTGTGATTTTAATTAGCGTACCTAATCCATTTATAAAGTACTCAGTAAAAAATTGCAAGGTTCCATGTTCTCTCCCATGTTGAAAATCGGAATGTATCGTGTAAGATTGTGACAAGTGCGCAGCTAAAAGAGTGGCAGTGCAATGCACGCTCCGTCAATTAATATAATACTGACGACGGCCACCGGTGCGTGACCCGCTAAATTTAGATACCCGAAGGGACTCCATGAATCGTCAGCGATTAATTCGCCCCGATGCCCCGTGCCGTTATCATTGACACCTCGCAGTGCTGCCCGAGCGGCCATTTCGTACGACCGTCGTACCACAACCTCAAGCTGCCACTACGGGATTTATCTTTGTCCAACATTCCGGTTTCCGTAAAGCGCCTCGACGAATTCTAAACCTTTGGCAGAAAAAGCCCCGCTGCTAGAGGAAGAAAATCAATTCTATCCCATGGATAGGATGCAGACAGAGGGTTTGCCGTTGCCCTCTGACATCCTAGACAGCCTCGCAACGGAGAGATCTGTCGGCCCCGCGCCGGAGAAGCTACCCTCGGGCATCAATGGCCTCGACGCAGTCGGCCTCGTCTCGCAATTGCATGCAAGAGGGGATCTCCCGCGACCCTTGGCAAATTTCGCTTATTTCGTTTACGACATGCTCGCCTATCTAAGTACTGCACCCTTCTACCGCCGGCCGGGCGATCAGGCGCCTCCTCGCCTTAGCCTTCCTCAACTCTACCGTGGGATATTTTGGATCCTCCCAGACGCCCAGTGTGATTTATTTGGAGACAGCCCCGGTTCCCGTCGACGTACCGCGGCTGATCACAGGAGACTCCTGTTCCAGAGCTTGGCGAGGATGGCATATGTGCCAGAAGAGGACGACTCAGCCGAGGCACGAAAGCGAGCTGCTCGTAATTCGTATTCCGGAATACACCCGGCAGATGTGCCGGCAGACCGGCTTTCCGTTAATTATGACGAGGACGGCGATGAGATCTATCACGATGTGTTGGATGCTCTGCATGCGGCCCAGCCTAGGCGCGGGCAGGCAGATCCAGGAAGGCCGCGAGATAGCTTTCGTGAAGAAGCCCTGGGACTGGCAAGAGCAATACCCAGGCTTTGCACCCTGGCTATTCCCATAGACTATTTCATCAAGTTTATTGTTCACTTACTGGCTCTTCAATTCAGGGATAGCAGGGAAGGGCATATGCTATCGCAGTACGAAGAAGCAGCAGAGAGCATAGTCTACTCGTTCTGCAAAGGCCGAGAGACGAATATAATCAGATGGCCGGAATTTGATGACACACTCAAGAGCATGCCCTTTCTATTTCACCCACTTTTCAGACTCCTATCTACAGCGTTTCGGGAAACTCTGGAGTACACGGGAAGAACGCAATGGGCAGCACCAAAGTTGCCCCCGGATAGCTTTATAACATTATCGCGTCTGAGCCAACTGGCGACCATGGTGAACGAAGATTTGGATTTCGAGAATTTTGAAAGGGTTCATCAATGGAACGGGCCCCCTCTCGCTACAGCCAAAGATGTACTCGCCACTATTGAGGGAATGCCCTCTGTCAGTATCCTCACCATGTGCGGAAGGTCCCCCAAAGGTGAACTGGTCATCTTTGGTATCTTTGTCCCAATGTTTATGGGAGTAACACACACCAAAACGGGGAATGAAAACCGCGAGCGAAACTCGGTTGGGCCGGCAGGTGTGCCAATGTCAGTCGAGATGGACGGTGCTCACGATTGGGTCTCTGGCTCATCCGTCGCAAGGTCATTCATGTTTGTGCTTCGTCCGGAGCAACGTATAATTCGTTTCAAGGGGAATCCTTGCATTATCGGCAGTAATCTTTACTTTGGGGATGCGTTGATCATGTCTAATAACGGAACTGTAGTCATCAAATATGGGACTGGCAGTATGAGGATTAATGTTGAAGCCATCGAAATATGGGGCGAGACAACTTTAAATCCTACGGCAAGGTTTAACTAGTTGTTGGTCCTGATCCGGTTAATTTCATGCGTATTATAATATTCAACATCTGCTCTAGAAATTTCTACTTGGGGCTTATATCAGTAATTTAATATCATTGATCTGACCACATGCTAGGTTGGGAATCTTGGCCTGTGATGTATGATACAACCTCTATCTAATATAAATATTCCGTCCATCATCTATATCTATAATTTGAAAATCAACCATGTCCCGCTGCTAACATATACATAATCTGGTATCATGAGATCTCGCTATATCCCCCATTTAAAAATCGAAAACGCCACCTATGCATTCCAATGAGCGGATCATCCCCAAGATATAACCGCGGTTTTAATCATTTGTCCCCTTACTAAAATAAGTGAGCGACCAACAAACTAGTGGCGATTATAGCCGCGAGTGCCGCTCCTCCTGTGCGTTGCCCAACAGCGGCGCTCTTGGCTGCCCCAGTCTCGAAGTAGTACTGGCTGCAGACGGTTGCTGTACCAAGCGAGCCGTCTTTGACAGGCAACCCGAGGCCAGACGCCATATCTTCAATCACGTCAGAGCAAGCAGACTGGATCGCTTGGACGGCGGTGACATGCTCAAGCTGCCACTTGCTGGCGGACTTTTGCCATGATGTGTACTGGGGGGCTAGAGAACCGGTGACGGAGGGGATCAGGCAGTTATCAGTGACTGTCAAGAGTTGGGTCTGTTGGGCAAGGAATTCCAGCATGTCGGGGCCGACGCTAGGGACGGCTTTTAAGGCATCGCTCTCCTCGGCGAGGACCATGTAACAGTCCTTCATTTCACGCTTCTCGGGTGCTTGCGTGGGAGCAGGAAAATCGAGTGCGGCCGTGACGGAGGCGACGGAAAGACAGAAAAGACGAGAAAAGAGCATCTTGATGGTTGATATTAGGGTACTGGACAAAAGCGAGTGTAGATCGATGCTAATTAAGATGACTCTGAGGCAACGAAGGGGAGGCAAACAAACCTACGACGGGGATTGAGGAAAAAGAAAGCAGGTCTATTAAATATGAAAGTTCTTTGCCCTGACTAGGTAAGGAGATCATCCCTGGCTTGCATTGAAGCTGCCGGCGCTATCAATCCCTGCGGATCTTCATGTGAAGATACGCTTGCGGTTATTTGACAGGTTCAGAATAGCTACACGGCCGGGGCTGAGCGACGGCAGTTGAGCACTGATCGTCTGTGCTCCTGAGCCATTGGGATGGCGCCCAAGCAAATGCCTTCAATGTTCATAGGACCCATCGAATCAATGCTCAGAAATGCGTCGGTTCTATCTAGCGCGGGGTTTGATGAAACAACCCTACCTAGATACCCTTACCTGCTCTGGACCTGATATCTGGAAAATTCGAGGTTACGTTACGGCTAGGTCGGAAAATTCATGGCCATTTGGTGGAAAGTGGAGGACTGTTGGAAATGAACGCCGACCAGGCAGTGCAATTTCCTTCCGCGCTTTGGCGGGCGCGAACTCATCAGCCAGTGAACGGTCGCAGATGTTCCCCTCTTGACTTGTTTCTATCTATAGCCGTAGAGAAGTATACCAAAGACACAAAAGAGGGAAGATGATTAGAATGAACAATGAGAGCTACCAGGATTTGTTATCGGCGATATGATATGTAGGTTATCTGAATCATGTGGCACAGCCGCTGTATGACGTGCTAAACAGAACCGTTACAAACGGTCACGCGATCAATGAAACGGCCGCAGAAATGATCCTTCTGGGTTGCTTATTAACCAAGCTGCCCAGCCACGCGCAAAGGAGTCAACCTTCCCTTATTATCACAATAACCCTGACGGTATCACGCAGGACATTCTGTTTGCTGCATTAGCAGTATCCAAGCGTTTTTTGAACTCGATTCCTCTTGGCAAGCCGACATCAAGAAGGATGCTGGGAGCCGCCAAGACCAACTTGCTGCTGCTCTTCGTGAGCTCGCGACTGCTGACTCTCGGCGCCGCATCGCCGGAGTCGCAACAACCGCTCGGACCAGCACACCCGAAAGGCCCCCATTCTCATGCAGTTGATCCGGCCATTCTTGCTGCTCTCGAGGCCCATCCTGACCCCGTAGATGCCTATCTTTCATTGAAACCAGAGGCCGCTGCTGAGCTGGCGGCACCACGTCTCTTGCACGTGGCTGGCGAGGAGGCTCCGCGATGGATGACCGAGGGTGATAAGATGCGCTTGCGCCGTGAGCGTAAGAAATTCACTGATATAACAGACCACGAGGAGTTTTATGCTCAGTACGTGGGCGCTGAAACTGCTGGAGATGCCCGTATGTGACAATCAAGACAGGCTGAACACCCATTGCTCCCTACATAGGACGGTACTAATCCTATGGCATGAGGCCTCTGTAGATCTTCCCCAAATATCACACCAGCGATATGTCAAGCCTCTCTTCTCGCGCGTTTCAACGCAGCGGATGCGCGGTGTTCTGCAGCACCTGTCAAGCTTCTACACCCGTTACTTTGGGAGCACGGATGGAGAGCAGAGCGCCCAATGGCTGCATCGCCAACTTGCTGAGGTTTGCCTCTCAAACCCTCGCGGCCGCTCAGATCGTCTCGTACTGACAAGACTGCCTTCCCATTAGATCATCAGGAAGGCTCCTTTCCACACGCGCATCTCACTAGAGTTCTTCACACACCCCTTCCCCCAGCCGTCGCTGATCGCGCGCTTTGAGCCCAAGGTCAAGAACATTTCCGCTCCATTGACCATCATCGGCGCCCACCAGGATTCTATGAACTACCTGTTCCCTCTTCTGCCTGCCCCAGGTGCCGACGATGACGGGTCCGGCACTGTCAGTATCCTTGAAGCTTTCCGGGTTCTCGCTGAGAGCGGATTCGTCCCCGAGTATGGTCCTGTCGAGTTCCACTGGTACGCAGCAGAGGAGGGTGGCCTGCTGGGCAGCCAGGCGATTGCCAGATACAAGAAGGAGTCAAATGCACGCATTGGTGCCATGCTAGAATTCGTATGTACTTGATTTCGCACTTGGCTTTCTCTTCTCGCCTCACTTCATCCCTCTGAGCAAGTTGGGCATCAATTGGATACTCAGCGAGTACTGACTACTCATGCCAGGATATGACTGCATTTATCGCACGCAATGCCACTGAAACCATTGGGTTCATTGGATCGGCTGCCGATGAGAAACTCACAAAGTGGCTGCTTGGCTTGGCGAAGGAGTACATCTCGATTCCTGCTGATGTTTTCGAGCTTCCTGGGTAAGTTTCTGCCCGCAATGCGCCATCGTGTACATGTGATGATGACAGTGACTGATCAAAACGACCACAGTGGTGCTGGCTCCGACTACATGTCGTATACTCAGTTGGGCTATCCCGCTGGATTCGCCTCTGAAGGCAACCCCTCGGCTGGCGGTGGCCGCATTGGCGAGTATGACCCGTACGTCCATGGGGTGGGTGACGTGATTGACATTGACGATGAGACTGGAGTCTTCTCCTTCGACGTACGTGCTTCCCCTTCTCGTCTACACCGTACTCTCTTGATACTAACTCAATCCAACCCTGCAGCACATGGCTCGCTTCTCAGAGCTTGCTATTGCTTTTGTGGTGGAGCAGGCTGGATGGGACAACAAATGGAGGTAGGCGACTAGCAGAGCGGCTGCCAGGACTAGTGATGTGGCGCCGGGCTTTGCCGCTGCTCACCGTTCGTTGGGCGTACGATGGTGGTGAGAAAGAACGTGGAGTTTTTGGATAGATTGACGGCCCAAATGCACTACAGTCCAGCGTATAGAGGCAGTATTAGCTATTTCTTTCGCACTCTGCCACGACTATTGATTTATTGGAATTTAGGGGCAGTGACCCAGCCACAATTTTCCTTCTTGTCCCTTTTCCCCTTGTCCGTTCCGCAGTCTGAGGGGGTACGGCTGCGGCTATGACAGCTACATGATGCACGTATTTTCAGGTGCCATCGATGAGAGCCAACACGTGTAGGGACAATTGGACTTGGTGACTGTTTCGGCTTAGACGACATGCACGATGTGAACAAATTGGGACCAAAAATGGAGGACTGCGCATGCCCGCATCCAAATACACCATTTGTGCATTGATGGCTTACTCACTCCTCGGAGCGCCCGGGAAGCGAGGACAAGTGTTCCACAATGGCGGGAACACAACGAAAATGGGGATCTACGAGCACTCCAGCCCTCTGCCGACGATCATGATATTGCGAACGCCGAGCAGAGATTGCGAACTGCATGACTGTGCCGCGCTAAAGACCTGCCGGACTCATCACCTCGCTGAGGGCTGAACGGCAGATTGTCATCCAGCTGCACTAACGTCCGGTGAATAAGGGAGCTAGTGCCTTGAGCCAGATTCTAGCCAGGTCCAGCCATCTCACGAAGCGGGAAAAAATCACCCGCCCGTCCCATCCACCAGACCGTCGAGACGGCTCCAGACCCCCGGCTCACTAGCTTGGCACATATTCTTATGCTTACTAGCACGGCATCAGCTCCTCATGCACCCTTGTCTGGGCTCGTTGCCTGAATCATGAAATATTTGCATTGGCCGAGCGGCCCAGCTGCAATAATGTATGCAGCTCGCTGCGCCGACGTTTTTCTGAGTACCTAAAAGAGGAAAAATATGACACCGAATCAATGCGCGCTCTAATGCCTGTCGCCCTGTCCAACCCATTTTTAAAAACCCGCTATAATTAGCTTGCCCAATTAACCGAAAAGAGACCATAAACCTTGATGTGCGTAAGGCGTGACAATAGGAAAAGAAAAGAAAGGAAAAATGAACCATTTTCGTCCACCGGTGGCCAATCAGTAGGGGTAATTATCCTCCACCAGGCGAGTGAATGTGAGCCTCTGCTCTGAGCACGGGTCGAGGATGTCCTTCAAGACCGGGATCCACCACTTCTCATGCTCGTGGCAGAGGACCATGGCGAAGGCATACTCGGCATACTCGGGATAGAAGCCGCTCCTCTCCCAGTCCACGATGCCCGTCAGCGTGGTGCCGTCCACCATGATGTTGCGGGGCGTGAGGTCCCCGTGCGTGAGGACGAACCGCTGGCGCCTGTCAAACTCGTTGGCAGACGCCTTGGAGTTCTTCCGGCCATTGTCCCTGTTGGTCTTGGTGCTGAGATCCTTCCTCATGTGCCGGAGGGCGAGCCTCCACCTCAGCCGCGCCAGGGGCTTCGCGGCGACGTGGCCGAGGCACCACCTGTCGAACTCCTTCTCCGTGGCAAAGGGCCCGCAGGTGGAGTTTTGCGTGCGGTCGAACATGTTGCGCGTGGGCTGCCTGTCGACGCGGCCGATGTAGGGCTGCGTGACCTGGCGCATGCGGCCCAGCTGGGCGCGGAGCTGGTCCTTGACGTGCTCCTGCTGGTCCTCGTCGTAGTCGTTCCAGACGTCCGAGAGGGGCACGCCGGGGACGCGCTCGCTGACCATGGCGCGGGCGATGGACTTGTTGACGACGATGTCGTAGAAGGTGAGCACCTTGGGCGCCAGGATGTTGTTGGTGGCGGCGTGGTGCATCATGTCGGCCTCGGTCGAGTCCATGGCGTCGGGCGTCTTGACCTTGATGGCCACGGTGGTGCCCGAGGCCGTGACGTGCTCGATGACACGGTTGCCGTAGAAGCTGTAGAGCTCCTTGCCGTGGGCGGCGTCGGTGTAGGAGAACCGACGGAGCTGCTGGTCCACGGACCGGTCCATGTCCAGGGCCAGAGGAGCCACTGCCATCGTCATGATGATGGTTTGACGGTTGTGAGGAAGGTAAGTTGTGAAGGCTATGAAGAAGAATATGGTGATGCTCCAGAACCGAGTCCTCTGGTGTAGCGTAGGAGAGATGAGCCAGCCATGAGAGAAGAGAGAGAGAGAGGAGCAGACTCGTGGTATAATAAACTTTCTCAGCTGGCCGACTAACTCATGGTCGGGCAGATCTCTCTCCCAATACGTCGGCCAGCTGGAAGAACATGGCTGACTGGAGCCAGCTTGTTGGTGGCCTGGACCCTGGCGGGTCTAGTTACACACTGGGGGCGGTCCGAGAGGCACAACTATGCATTGGTGCCTCCGGTCGTGAGCATAAGCTTCCTCCTCGTGTCTGGATTGCGTGTCCAACAGGCTCGATTGCACGTCCGTGGCAGGAGTTAGGTTTGTGCCGATCCCCTTGTCCACAGCTTGGGGGCCTGGGCCATGCCAGCAAAACCCATAGTGTCGGGGCCTAATGCGCAAACGAGCACGGCCCCGGGGCTTGCACCATCTTGCAGGTCGCATGCATAACTAACGAAAGAGGCTGCTTTGTGCCCTCGACTGACTGACCGAGCTGAGCTGAGCTGAGCAAGCCACCGTGCCCGCCTTCGCTGGCGGCACGTTCGTCCACTTGTTCGCAAGGCGAGACTTCGCCGGTCTCCCCACCCCCTCCCATCTGAATACACTTTGGACCCGTCTAGAAGGGAGCTCGGAGGTTTTTGCCAGGGCCAAGAGGTACCCGCTGATGCTAGCACAACGTTAAAAGGCCCTTAGCAGCCAATTGGGGAATTCTCACTACCTAGTCTGACCATGGTCGGGCTCACTTGAGGCCTCCGCGCAAGACGCACCATTCATACATGGATGAGTCCATATGTACGCACAGGCCTGGGTATCGTATCCCAGCCAGTTGGTCGCCCTACGTGCCACTCACCGATTGGTGGCCCGAGGCAGTGGCTGATGGGATCATTTTCCTTTGTCCGAGGCCGCCTTTTGTTTCTTTTTTTCAGCCCTTTTGTTTTGGACCGTCTCACCCCAGAATTGGCCCGAGATTCGCCCATCTCATCTCTCACCGATACGGTTCACCTGCCATTCCAGCAGAGACAGTCTAACTTTAGTCAACTGAAGCTTATAAACAGAGCCGAGATTGATTAGAAGTGAGAAAAGAAAAGATTCAACGGCCTTGTATCCCATTGGGAGAGTTTGGGACTATCGGTCTTAGATCATGTAGGCTACGTGCCATCGCGGCGTAATGCTATCAGTAGTGTGAGCTGAGGTCAAACCTGCAGCTACGGAAGGCTGAATTTTCACCCCGCCGTGGACATTTGCTTTGTGCCTGCCTCCACAGTGTCTCTTATTGAGGGGTTTTGATCCAGGGCATCACGGCCTCCGGTGTCGGATGTGGCATGAAGCCGACTGTGGTAGATGTCCAGAGCGCTGATGAGATTATGATACCAGCGCAGTGGCAGTCTTGGATCTGCCAGGCAGGTGTCATTAATCACCGTGTCTGACATGAGATGATGATCAAATTTATATGTTATCCTTGAGTTGTTTGTTTTTGTTGGCGTGAAACTATAACGAACGCCATCGTAGTCCAGCATTTCTGAGTCTGCCATCTGGAATGAAGCCATCCGCATCTGTGTAAGCTCAGCGTCTCAACGAACTGGCGGGCTTGGAGGTCGATCTAGTGCGCGTGTGGTGCCGTCACCACCACATACGACCATGCCAGATTGCGCTTGTATCTCCTGCGTCTCAGAATCCCACGAATGATGCAAAAACCTTCCACCTTGTGCTGATATCTGAGTCCAGGAAGCCTTGACCTGGTTCCAATTCCACAATCATGCAGTTCCCAGATACCACCATGGGCCACAAAAATAGCAATCACAAGCTCCGTGAGGGCCGGCATGACCATCATGCCGTTGAAGAGCCCCTGAGCCTTTTAGCACCATAAAGAGCGTAGACACGGCAAACGTAGCACTCTGCACGATGCGGAAGCTGTGACTGCGCGCTCCCTGCTCCAGGTAGGCCATGCCATAGGCAGGGACGCACTCATTAAGGCTGTCGAGCTGGTAGGCCACGGTGCCCAAGCCGCCCACCCACCGTTGAATGACGAGGGCGGAGGAGGCTACCCATTGGAAGCCCAGCGGGGGCAGGGCATAGTATTCAAAGGGGTGGACCATGAGGTCGTAGCAGGCGGCCCATCCAAGCACCGACATCCACCCCCAGTGGACTTGTCGCTCTGCGTGAGGCCGAATGAGACACACCATGCCACGGACATGAAGGGCGAAGTACCACCTGGAGGAACTGCGCGGGCGTGATGGTCGTGCCGAAGAACGAGTACTGTGTTGAGCCGAAGCCACACGCAGTTATGGGCGGCGCCACCACTAGGAATTGGAAGAGGACTTGCGGCCAGGAGGGCATTGAGGCGGCCTCTTGGGGTGTGGCGTCGACGAGAGTCAGATTGTACAGCGAGCGAAAAGCTTCGTTGTCTTCGGTAGACCCAGCCAGCTTCCAAACCTTGGGGGGCAGTGAATCGACTGTAGAGCCATTGCCGTAGTTTCGCGAGTCGTCAAACTTCCATATCCTTGAGACCGAAAGAAAATCTGCCCGTGTTGAAAGGTTGCCACAATCGGCACAGTGGTTTGTGGGTATTGCTACAACACTGGGAGCGAATGACTGGCTCAGAAAGAAGAAAATGAGAGATTGACTATGGAGGCAAAACTGCCTCATTTGATTATGCAGCATATTGCCTTGTCGCACCAAGGCAGTTGAAATTGGATCTAGAAACCCAACACCATACATGATCCTCCTACCTAGGTAGAGAAGAGCATAAGGTATAAAGACTGGCCCTTGATTTTCATGTTGAAATTTTTATCCGAATGTACGGAGTGGCCGCCGTAACGTTAAGGCAACATTTTCAAAACGCCTTGCAGAGCTGCCCACAAACCTGGCGCGTATTTCATGTATGTAAGAACGAACTGCAACCTTGTGGGTAGCATCTGATCTACCTAGTCAAGATGCTTACTTCTCCACCCTGGCTGCCTTACTGTTCTTAAGATATAACGATATTTTAAACTTGTCTTCTCCAGGTTCTTTTTGCTCACGTGGAAAAGGTGACTATAAACTCGGTTGTAGGGTTTATCCGTGGAGCTACAGTCATGATCAGAAGCTGTAGGCATCATTGCCCTTAGCTAGACCATGCACCTTTATTGAAATGGCGACTGCACCCTCACTGGAAAATGTTGAGCTACGTAGCCTTATTAACTTTATTACAGTTGACGCAGATAAGGTGTAACCCACCTTCAAGAGTTCTGAGAGTTTCTGAGGCATGCATCAGCATCAGTATTGTTCGCTCCTATTGCGACGAGAATCCTATTGCGACGAGAATGACTGTTAATTTGTAGTTACAAGTTATACAGGGATTGCCTGGTAACTAGCCTCAGCAGGAGCGTCTTCACCTCTGACACCACTTGCCTCCTCATCTGGAGAACAAGCTCTAGAGACTCGAACTGAAGGAATTAGGTGCGGATGTTCTGTTCTTGTGGCTATGGGGGCTTGTGAGCGGTTCTACTGCACTTCTTCTAAAAAGCTCAAGTACACTTCAGGTGACTGTTAGAACCCATCCTCCCCTTTGTTTAAACTTATGGGTGCTGATGATTAGCAAAGCTAATGACAAGTGGCGATTACCAACTATTGTATGTTTCTGCCATCTCTTCTGCATATTTACATTTCTTGCTATCGGATATGCCTGGGGACATTGCGGTGGGTTTGTGAAAGGGGCTGGATCGGTATGCGCCTCTCTCAGGCATGTAGATTCGTAACGTTGATAGCGATCTTTTCTTATTGCAACTTCAGGGAGGTAGTGTTTCGCCTACTTGTAAAACACGTGGTATTATCGGCCTTAAGAGAGACCGTTGAGAAAAGCCGTTGAAAGGTTCCCCAAAAGGTCTTGAATTAGCAACGAAAGGGCGGGCTGATGGTATGGCGTAGGAGCGATTCAGCCTGTCGTCATTACTTGGTTACCTACATTACGATATGGCAGCACTGGTTAGGTACTCCCGGGTTAGTTTCTGGCAGGGAAGTGTCTCCTGATATTTGTGCTGAATAATCTAGTCGACATTTTCGGCGCATTTCTTCCTTTCTCCCTGAGAGAATAATTACAATTTGAAGTCTGATAAAGTCAAGTTAGTGAGCCAAGACATGGAGTGTGTCGGTGGCATTCCAACACCATGTCGCAGTTGACACCTTTGGAGTCCAAATGTCATCGGTACTATAGGCTGCACTGGAATGCACGTTGTCATCGCACGTTAGCTTCCGCTTTCCCTGAGAATGTTTCTAGGTGAACGTGGCCTACCTACTTTAGAACAGGCTCCGTATCGCTGAAGAATATGAGACACATGTGGAGTGTATTGTCCTAGATACAACATCGTAGGTCATGATAGTTTAGATATCGTATGACCTGTTTTTTCCTGCCCACAAGTTGATGGTATTCTGCTTCTACGGTAACCAGCTGACGATTTAGAGATGTCATTTCATGTAAATTAAGTAGCTAGCTATTGCCCCTCAACAACTCCTGAATATAAATATTATGTCCTATTGCCCTACGAATAACTACTGCCTATCTTGAATCACCTTCAAGATCAGATTTGATTTCAAATCTGACAAGATGCTGTTTTCAACGCTTTCTCTCCAAACCCTCGCGCTTTTCGCGACTTCGGTTATCGCTGATGCGACCATCGACGATGACACACCACTGAACATCACCAAAACTGTGCAAGATGCGCCCAATGTTATTTCCTATGCCGGAAAGCCAGAGTACCATGACAGTCAAGTAGAGAGCAGATCCATATCATCAGAAGCTGAATATGCCAAACTTCTTAACACGCTCCCCCCCAACGTCTCAGCAGACCAGCTCGAAAGCTTGCGTCTCCACAATGCTGCCCGCGCAGGGAGAAGGCTCAAGGCAGTCACATGGGACCCTACGCTTGCGAGTGCTGCGCTGGATTGGGCAAACTATATTGCTGGGATCAACTCCCTGGAACATTCTAGCTCCGCCCAGAGGCCAAACCAAGGCGAGAACCTTGCGTACTCCAAGTAAGTGTTCCTTCACCGTGAAATTGAGAGCGAAGAGTTGTGAGAAAATCAGTCTAACATCGCGATTTAGGTCTTCGGCCCCTATCCTCAATCCTGCAAGTATCGGCACCAAATTATGGCAGGTTGCCCCCTTTGTTCACTTGTCTTTGTTTCTCAAAACTAACCCTTTTGGCTCACCCTAGGCTTGATGAAGTCTCGAATTACAACGGTGAAACTATCCCAAGAGGAAACTTTCAAGCATACGGCCACTATAGTGAGTAGTCAAGTCCCCTGTCCCATATCTCAAATTCAATGTACTGATATTCCTAGCCCAATGCATGTGGAGCACCACCTATAAGATTGGCGTGGCAACTGCGCAGGCTGCGGATGGCTCATACTATACAGTCGCTCGGTACTCGCCTCCTGGAAACATTGTTGGCAAGGTGCCCTACGGTACTCCTCCTTCTGCTGCCACTGGTTAAAGAGGCCGGGGAACAGGACTATTTCACGCCAAGTTGGCGAGGATCATGACTCGTAATCGCAATTGTCAAGGGTTCGATTACTCAAGCCTACTTGCATAAATCGTCCCCAAATAAATATCTTATCAAGACAACTAAGTCCTAATTTAGATGAATTGAAGAATTTTCTTTCATGGGAAACCCCAAATACTCAAACCGCCCCATTCGAATCATCTTCCTATCAACTTGAACACCCTGTGAGTCGTGATTTATGCCTAAATATAACCTCGCTAGATACTACCACACTGCGATCATCTTCTCGGATGTACTCTGGCTTTTAGTGTATTTCATCACAAGCAAATTCTCTCAGTATACTAGAAAAGAGGTCAATAATAGAAGGCTATCCTAGACCAATCTAATCAGGTAGACCCAACTCCGGCCCGAAATTACTTGGCGGACATCCAATTCCGAAAAGGATAGTTTTTAAAACAATTTGGGTATCAACATGACAAAGCTACTTCGCCCTACGTCAATCTTGAAGGGTAGAAGAACATGCCGATGCTGCCCATATCTCGAATTTGCGGCTTAGTCTTTTGTAACGTCTTCCACAAAAGAATCTAATCCAAGCAACAGGGCTAAACAGGTCGTGATTTTTTGGCGGTTAGCCTCGGGAAGCCGTATCTACAAATGGGCCGGAGCCACCCCGCAATCGGCGGAGGGAAATAGAGAGGGGCAGAGCTGCTGATAAGACGATGCGGGGAGACTTCACGAGGCCCCTAAAGCCCCGTCGCTGTTTGTTGCCGTCATTGTCCGACTTGTCCGGCCATTACTCCGATTTATCTCACCCTTCATCCTCATTCCCGCGTCGTGGCATGCTCTCGTCCTTGAGCTAATTTCAACAGTCTCGAAAAGGCTCCCAATACCCACCCGTGCATGTATTACCCGCCTGGAATTGACTCACAATGCAAGACCAATACCTCCCGGAAGTTGCGCAGCTGAAAACGTGCGAGGAGAAAGTAGCCTGGGCAAGAGCTCAGCGCGATGATGGGCTAAACAAGGTCGAGCCGAAGCTTCAGGGCGTCCCAGATGAGCTGCCAAAGAGCTCACAGGGCCTGCCAAAGACCGTTCTGACTGCTCGTGAGATTGAGATTACGGAGAACTACTCAGTGACCCAGCTTCTCGACATTCTCAAGGAGAGGAAGATATCCGTCGAGGAGGTCACGAGGGCCTTTTTGCGGCGGGCTGCCCTCGCACAGGCAGCTGTAAGTAGCGCATTCATATGCCCTCACGCTGGGAAGAGAACGGAGCTAACAGGCGGGATATGAACAGACCAACTGCGTTACCCATCTGCTGTGGGATGAAGCAATCGCCCGCGCGAAATATCTCGATTCCCTACCTGAACCTGAAGGGATGCTGTTCGGTCTGCCAATCTCCACTAAAGAGCACCATGGCATGAGGGGCGACAATGTGACTACAAATGCGTCTCTGGTTGCGTGGATAGGCAAAAAGCACGGCTCGAACTTGTTGTACGATTCACTCTGGGACCAAGGGTGTGTCTTTTACGTCCGAACCACCCAGCCTCAGACAATTATGCATCTTGAGACCGTCAGCGTTGTGTATGGGCGTACCGTCAACCCGTATAATCGAGATTTATCGCCAGGCGGGAGCAGCGGAGGAGAATCAGCTTTGATAGGCATGCGTGGGAGTCTCTTGGTATGCTTCATAGAACTCTTGGGTTTGTTGTTGGTTCGGGGCTTGCATGTGCTGACCGTCATTGACTAGGGAGTTGGAGGAGATATCGGCGGCAGCGTTCGATGCCCGGCAGCCCATGTTGGGATTTACGCGTTTAAGTGAGTAATTTTCTTTCGTATCCAAGTTCCGCTGAGCTATTTCTGACTGATGGACCACCTAGGCCAACCCTGAAACGTATATCCGTGATGGGTGCTAGAGGTTTGATGATAGGAAAGGAAGCAATTACATCTACCCCTGGACCTATGACCGTGGACCGCGACGCTCTGGAGCTGTTTATGAAAGCTGCGTTGGAATCAAAGCCATGGCTGACTGACCCGTCTCTCACATTTAAACCTTGGACTCCTTTTAGATTTATCCAGCAGCTTAAAGTTGCCATCATGTGGTGGGATGGTGTTGTGAAGCCACACCCGCCCATGATCAGAGCTCTTCAGGAGGTCGCCGAAGCATGCAAAAAGGCCGGCATGGAGGTCGTTGACTGGGACGCCGAATCTCTCCACCACGAAACAAGCTGGGAACTCCTGACGCAGCTGTATTGGCCAGATGGCGGCGAGGAGGCACTTGGGTTGATGAAAGAGGGCGGAGAGTCGGTGCTCCCCCTCTCCAAATTCATTCTCCAAGAGCACTCTCAGATAAAAAATCTCAGCCAACATGAGCTGTGGGATGTAAGAGAATATCAGTCTGTTGTTACTGGTATCATATTGTTGACATTATCCTAGGTTTGCCGCCGCCGAGATGAATACCGTGCAGAGTACGCCCGGGCTTGGACCAATTCCAAGGGAGAAGATGGAAGAGAGGTTGATGTCATTATTTGCCCTCCTTCATTCGGAGCTGCGCCGCCGCATGACCAATCTCGATACTGGGGCTACACTTCGCACTGGAACCTTCTCGACTACCCTGGTGCGATATTCCCTGTCACGACAGTCTCCCCGGAGAAAGACCCCATCGAAGCTGGCTACGTTCCTAAGAACGAAGAGGATCGTTTTGTCTACGAAATGTACGACCCTGAGAAGTACAAGGATATGCCGGTGACCCTGCAGATCATTGGTCGACGGAGTCATGATGAGAAGGTACTTGCCGCGCTGAAGGAAATTGAGCTCGCTATGGGAAGAGATATTGGTTCCAGAGTTGAAGACCCGATACATGTTATTGCCAAGAATTAGAAGACGGGTTAGGCTTCACTGTTAGCGTCAGCTCAACATTAAGCCAAAAGATCATGCCGGTATAAATAACTACAACTATATAGCATTATAACAGACATAGTAGAACTAGTCTCTTCCATGCTGAACTTATGTTTCCCATTATTTAAGTAAGTCAGCTAGGAATCTAAGTTAAGACAGGAATTGCTGAAAACTTCTTGATGGTTCCTAATCTTGCAGTCCCGACGGAGTCTTGTGGTCCCAGCCGTCTCTGTCTAACTAGTCATTCTTGATCTCCTCAAGCATCCAGAGCTGACCAGCCCATTGTTCTCTCACAGAAGGCCAAATTTGCTCCGGAGGCAGGATGAATCCACCTTCCCCGGAGCTGGTAGGTCTCAGCTCAAGACTCCAGGAATGGTTGGCTGCAAGCACTCCGTGGTGGTAATCACGCCCAGTCCCTGTAGAGGAGTAAAGCACCTCGCAGGCAGGGCCAACTATGAACTCTTTACCGTCAACTGCACGTATGGCATTGGCAACCCCTTCTCCAACTTCTCTCATGCGAGGGAGGGTGGCAGGAAGGTCTTCAGGTGCACAGCTCCATCCCCAGGGGGTGAGAATCAGCTGGGAATAGGAGTGCCAATCAATGTATGACCTAATCCCTTTACCCGTGGTTGCGAGCTTTTTAGATAAGGCTGAGAGAACAATGTTCTCGGGGGTATCCCCAGGTCCAAGGCCTTTGAAGGTCTCAGAGCAAGGGTTTGATGAAACAGAGCCACCACCCTCTGGATCAAGGTACCACGTATAGTCCTAGCACTCGTTAGCATAATTTCAGGATTGATTAACGTGGTGGGAAATAATTACCCAGTTGCGGTTCAGATCAGTACCGATGCAAGTTGTATTGCTACGGGGCTGCCTGCTCTTTCGCCACAGTCTGTTCGTAGTCTGTGTGTACTTGAAACCTAAAGCTAACGTTAGTCACAGACACCAGGGAAGTGAAGTTGATATGTCCATTTACCGTCAGGGTTGTGGAACGGAACGATCCAGAAGTCGTAGTAATTTAAGAATGAGGTGACATTCGCATCACCAGAGGTATATCCGTCAATAAGTTGGTAGGTCAGATATTCGACTACCATGGTGGTGATCCATTCCCTCGCATGGACAGTACCGTGCCAGTAGATGATGGGCTTTTCTTCGGAAATTCCCTCATCTCCCCAAAGGTGAAATGCATAGAGGTCTCTTCCCTCATATGACTGCCCGAGATTAATCTTCTCCGAGTTATTGGGGAAGGCAGCTTGGAGATCATCCCAGTATGCGAGATGATCTTCATAGGCATGGTAGCTTTCAAACCAGCTTAGATCGGGTAGTTCTCCTTTCTTGCTCAATTCCCTTTTATAGGTCGGTTGGACGGCTTCTGCGCGTATTTGGGCTCCAAGATCGTCACTTAGAAGGCGGATATTCACACCAAGGTCTTCTACCGCGTGAATCTCATTGGGCGGAACCACGACCTCAAAGCTATCGTGAGATTGAAGAGTTGGGAGATGAGAAAATTTGGCCTTGATGTCATCTATGTCTTTCTTTGTATTGGCATCGATACGATAGACGTGGTGACCATCGTAGCTTATGCGGGTATCTTGAGACAAAATAGACTCGGTGGGACTCGCAAGCGATGTCGAAACCACATTTGCGAGCCCAATGGCGCTAGCCAAAAGCTTCATTTCCGAAACTTTGAAGGATTGGTATGGTTAAGCTTTGTAAAGTGAGGAGTGAGATTGCTGCTTTTTGAGACGGGATTTGCGGTGGGGGTCATGTTTTTGTACGAATACTCTCGCTTGGTTTCACAACATGCCCGAGAATTTAGTGTCATACGAAAGGTCTTGGATGCTTATGCTAGAAAGAAAAGGGCAGCTGTGTCGAGTAAAGAGGGGAACCCTGTAATTTCGCTGCCAAGCGCTTAGTTTTGCTTGCATAATGCTGTGATTCCAGTGATCGCCTCATCGATCACCCCGGAAGTATTTTTCGAATTGAACTTCCTTCTCGGCGCGACGACTGGGGTTATGATAAGAGTTAGATATTCGAAATACGAAGAAAACGTATGCCGACCCACAGACGATTACTGGCATACAAATTAGGAAGTTGATTTTGATATGAAAATCTTATGGAACCTTTGTGATAGTAATGTAATGTCACCTTTACAGCACTGCCCACCGCTACTGCACAGAAGCATACGAAATAGAGGCTTGGCTCATTGAGGTTCCAGGGTCTTGTTGAAATGTCATTCATTAAGACTCAAAGCGGTAGGTGGTTTTCGTGTTGCATCATTCAGGCGGGATTTTCGTATATTGGCTTGGCTGTGACGCTGCAGTTTCCTCCATGGTATGGTAGTAGCGAAAGTGGCCTTGAGGCTAGAAGCTAAAATATTATAAGTCTAAAATCTTATAAGTAGATTGAGTAGACAGGGATCATATGAGATTCATTTGTGTAAATGACGATTTATAGTCAAGCGAATAACTTGCGTAGACAACCGCCCATAACAGCAATACCTAGTACTTGTAGAACATCTGTGGATTGAATCTCCAACAATGCAGATGAGAGTAAATAAGTAAGTAAGTATATTAGACCCTCCACGGAATCCAGATATACTTCTTATACAACTGCACTAAAAGGCCTTCCATTACCTGGAATTACAAGTTTACTCATGTAGTTATTATGAATCTTCACTGGCCTTCTACTTTTCTGAGCGGATTTGTCTCCGAAATCACGCTGAGGTACTGTGCTGAAGTAACGAGATGATCGAATCTTGTATCGTATCTATCTGCGAAAGATGAGCTAAAGTTGTGTCCGCATCCTAAGAATATGCCATGGAAGCCATAGATACCCTGAACAAGACTTCTTCCTACTTCAGAGACAAGTTTTCAGCCGTATTTCTTTCCTTAGAGAACATTCTGGCCACCAAAATTGGTACCCAGAAGAGACTTGCGGATCCATGACATTCTCACGAACCAAGCCACAAGGAGGAATCACTAAATAGTTATGTACGTAACAAAGAGGACAGTATACAGAGGAACAGGTAAATATAAATACGGCGGTACTAGCACTATGGAAAGCTTTTCCCTTTTGACTTATCTCCTAAGATACGCTATAGGGGTGAGAAATGAGCCATGCCCGCAGCATAAGATAGGCGGCACCGACGGGACAGGTAAGAAATATCCATTTAATGAAATGTCGAGAGAATTGACTCATTCTAATATTAATCTAGCCCGTTTCTAGTTTGCGGCAATGACTCACTGATTGGGACTTGATCGCTAACTCGGCCCGAAAAAGCTTACCGGTTTCGGATGAGACCCGATGATATAAAGCAGAAGGCCACTCTAGGTTTATGTCCTAAGAAATTCCTAAACTTCATACCCAACTATTCGAAGAAGACCTCTATCATCAATCATGAAAAGCTTCAGATCAAGTGTCCAGGGCAAGACCTGGCGAAAAGACCACTATCTCATCTCAACCGACCATACCGCTATCCCGGTCGCAGATCTCATAAACGCATTCGCCTCAGATGAATTTTATTGGGCCAACGAGATATCAACGGACGCGATGAAAGAGACCCTAGAAAACTCACTTTGCTTTGGGCTCTACGACACTGCCATATCCACCAAGACAGAATCTGCAACACCCGCCCCCAAGTTCATCGGTATCGCCCGTTGTGTGACGGATTTCGTGACATTTGTCTATGTGACTGATGTTTGGGTGGATAGCGGCTACCAAGGCCAAGGGCTAGGGTCATGGTTGATTAAGTGTATCCAGGAAACGATAGAGCCGATGCCATATCTGAGGCGGAGCATGCTATTTACGGGCGACTGGGAACGGTCAGTGCCCTTCTACGAGAAACTTATGGATATGAAGGTGATGAATGAGCCCCAGAGAGGCCAAGGCCTTGCTCTGCTAGAAAGAAAGGGCAGAGGGCATCCAAGTTATGGCCATGAAGGGACTGGCTATAATTGACGGCGTTTGCCAGCCTATCTACGGAATTTGAAATGCCCAACGAATGTGAAAACGCACTATTCTAGCTGCTTTAGCGACTCATATCACAACGATGTATGCAGATAAACGCATTGCCAATAAAAGGCAATCCATTGTCAACTCTACACGTGCATGTCCACGTTATGAGGAAGGCGAACTGTTTATTACTGCTAGATAAATGGCATAAACTTCAATCTCAATCCTATTATCCTTAAGGTTTCATCGAGCCATACGTGAATCCTCACTCGTAAAGTCCCCAGGTCACAGCAAAGGCCTGCTTGTCGTTGAGGCGCGCAATTCGGTCACAATCAACACTCACATCCACAGACTCAGATCCTTCAGGAAGCTTGAGAATGATTTGTTCAACATTGTTCTCTTCGGCAACTCCCTCGTCGCCACGCTTCTCGACCACAGTAGATCCCGAAGCGTCCTTGACTGCGACGGTGAGGGAGAGCTTGTTCTGCAACTCCAGCCCCTTCCGATCCGAGAACACCAGCGTGACTTTCAGCTGCTTACTGCCTCCGGAGGCGGCAGGCACATCAACGTTCAAGGGGATACTCTTTGTCCAGGTCTCATCCTCGGCAAGGGATTTTCCAGAGACGAATCCCTCGTCGGCAAAGCCGAAGCCTGCTGTATCCCGCTTGTCAACAATTGCGAGCGATCTCTCGATATCAATGCGACCAAATCCCTGATCAGACTGCGGCAGGCCGAGATCCACGGCGCCATTGATCACTAACGCTTTAATAAGCGCTGCGCTCGGCTTATCAACCCCCTTGGCCCTGACGGCGCCACGAATAGTAGCACAGCATCCAGAGACAAGAGGCGTGGCCATGCTAGTGCCCGAGCCAAACGACCAGAGCTTATCCTGGCTTGGACCGTACGCGTTGCGCTCGCGGTCCGTGATCTTGGGGTCTCTGGAACAAGCACTGAGGATGGCAATACCCGGGGCCACCACGTCGGGCTTGACACGGCCCTCAAGGGTTGGGCCACGGGAGCTGAAGCCTGCGACCTTGTTGGGGTCTCCGGCAGGCTTCTTGGGGTCGTATTTGTAGTTCCCGTTGGGGCGGCTCGATTGAGTTGCGCCAACGCAGATGATGTTCTTGGCAGAGCTGGTGCTGCCAATGTGAGCGCCATTTGGAGAGACTTCCTCGCCATCGTTACCAGCAGCAAACACAATGACGTCTGAATGAACAGTTAGCTATTTCTCATGATAGATATTTGGTGAGCAGGATAAACATACGGTCTTGATTATGCCAGACGAAACCATCAGTGGCATTTGCCTCGGAATCATAGGCCACCTGGCTCTTCACCCAAACAAGACCCCAAGAGTTGCTTGAGATTCGGGCATCATGAAGCTTGTATGGACCCTCGAAAAGGTTCATCAGATTTGGAGGAGTCCACAGCCCGCCATTGCTAGTGAGTAGGGACTGGACGACAAGGGATGCTTTGGGTGCAGTGCCCTGTATCTTGCCGCCCATGGACTCAGAAACCCCGTCACCGAGGACGGAGCCAGAGCAGTGAGTTCCATGACCGTCAAAATCATTGGTCAATCCCTTGTTCTGGCCGCGGTCGTTCTTGCGGCCCTCGCTGATTAGAGCCTTGACCCGCCCAGTGAATGCAGGGTGTGTGTTGGTCGCCGAGCCGGTATCAAAGCCCGTGTCAGCGACCACGACGGTCTCTCCCGTTCCATTGTACGGAACAGAAGTTGGGCCCTCAAGACCAGCTTTGTTATCAGCGTGGATGTCCTGGCGGGCGAAATTGTTGAAGAATTTCTTGTCAATGACCTTCTCGATCTTCTTGACCGCGTCAACATCTTGGATCTTGGCAATTGTCTCGGCGTCGGCAGTCAACCTGAGGATGTTTTGCTCTTCAGAGATATCCTCGGGATTGAGGCCAGTTTTCTCGACAATATCGCTGACAACACGATCTGGGGATGTCTCCCCCTTGTGAAGTATGATATCAACAGTGAAGGTGTCCTCTGGAGCACCTGCTGTACTGATTGTATCCTCAAGACGGGTGGACTTCTTGAGATGCCGAGGATACAGGTTGGCTTGCTCAATGAAGCTCAAACCACGGATTGGCTCGAGGTCTGCAGGCTCGTAGCGGCACAGGTAGGTGTCTTGGCCCAAGAACTCGGACACAAAGACGCCCAGGTCGGCTAGCTCCTGCTTCTGCTGGCCCTTGATAGGCCCGTTGCCCTTGATGTAGATGTAGTTTGAGTCACTAGCATCGGCATCAGGAGTGGCATCAGCGGTGGAGAATTCATGCCCGTTGAGCCTAAGTGGACGTCGGGAAGCCATGATGGTATTCAACAAAGGTAAATATTAGACTGATTGTACTGTGTTCAAAAAAGTGGTTACGCAAGATGAGAACAAGAGGGGGCAAAGAGTCCTTCACTGTGCGAGACATGGCATATAAATAGCTCTTCGTTCTGCATAGTTGCATATATCTGATGGTTCATTGGAGTGGTTGCACTCGCGGTTCTCTTCCGGATCATCACACATAGCTCACCTCAGCTGCAACGAGAGCTGGAAGGGCTGAATGAGGGGGAAGTTTTGTGGCTGGGGCAGTGTCATCATGACGGTGTTGATTCACAACATTTACTGGCCGGGTAGGGGTACGCAAGAATTTGGTGGCTCAATGGCTTGAGCGAAATACGGCCTGCGGCTTGTGATTGGACCGGGGGTGCTTCATCATTTTCTAGGTGAAACATTGGGAATGGGCTCATCGAGCGCACATGAAGGTCAGGCGATAGGATGGCGTAAGCTCCCTCCTGCTTCGTCACTATGGCCCCCGAGAGATAACATCGATGTGAACGATAGGCCACAATAGAAATTAATGTGGGAATTATGAAGGACTCATTATAGACCGTACTTGGATAGGATAGAACCACTTACTTGCTATGAGCCATGAAAGAATTCAGGGATACTCTACCCGGGGCGTCGCAAGCAGCTCCATTCCGAGAATGGCCTATCTTCACTTATTCCTTTTGACCAGTCGCAAATTAGTGTGATCAACGATGGGCCTCGACCAGTCTGTCACCATTGCCAGTCAACCTTGCAAGGGTTTGAGGTATGATACAACACAAAAGGCGGGGTTCGATTCGTGAGATGTACTATGTCTCACCTCAGCCGAGTGAAGCCTAGAATCTAGATTATTGAAGCCTGCACTCCGCGGCTTGTGGTACCAGCGTCTAGTGGTTGCGGCTGTGTGACATTGTCCAATAATGGGAGAGAGCAGTGCACACCCTCACCGACATCCAGCTCTGTAAGCCCTACCGTTGGACGAATAGTTTGAAAACCGGTGGAAGATGACTGCATCCCGCTAGTTGAAGCTGAGATGGAAGCGAAAGGTGATTTGGCCACCCACCCAAGATACATTCCTGTTGTGTGGCGAGGTCTATGAGATATCACATCAAGCCCGCAGCAATTATGCAAATGTTTCACAGCATGATACGATCTCTTGATTTATGCTGATCTACATCAGCTTGGTAGACTAATTTCTTAGAAACGGCACTATTGGCAATAAGATGTTCTTGAGAGTGCTCGCTAACCTATGTAGATGCATAGTTTCATGCTTATGTTTAAAGTCTTGTTAGTGGGCACTAAATCAAACATGCCCCATTACTCACTTTTCCCGGTAAATTTAGAGTTTAAGCAGCAAAGAGATAACGGAGTCGGAGGATCATGAGGGAGTTGATGCATCCTAGCACGGCCACCTCAGGAAGATAAAGAGGATCTACATTTGGACATATCACGATAAAGTGGAATACATAGAATGAGTGGCACGAATTTATTTCAAGTTCTGAACAAGACTGTTCTCTGCGCTTCCAAATAAAACATGCTTGACATAGCAATCATTAGAAGATATCCTGGACCTTGCTGTTTTGCCACCAGATTCCTATTGAATTCTGCACATTTCCGTATTGACTACACCAGCTTATTTTGTGACGGTCATCATCTGGATTTTTCTTCCAGATCAAGATAAAGTCGGTCGTGTTCTCAGGATTGAGAGTGATGGCCTGTTTTACAGTTTAGAAATTATCCTCACTATCGGGACTGGATGCTTACAGTGATGTTGATGTGTCTTGTCTCCCCAAAGAGCTGTGCAAGGCCAGGATAGTGGCCATTCAAACTGCAGTTACACCCTAAACGTCCCGAGCGGAACCCGTACTCGAATGCAATAACATACGCATCCTCATACCCGAAGGCGACGGCAGTGATCTTGGAGGGGTTCTCTTTACTGTGGCATCTGCTGAAAACAGAGTTGGCCTCGTCGGACGCGAGGCTGGTCCAACTTCCATCCTTCCATCTCGCATAATACTTTTGATTCGGGCCAAGTGCCACCATGTCGAGATTATCAAGCCCCCGAGCCTTGATGTCGCCGTTCAACTGCGAGTATCGTTTTTCCAAGTTTGGGCTTTTCACTAGAACTCATGTCAGAAGATAATCATAAATCATCATGTTAGTCCTTACTCCATCCATCCGTGTAGCGGGCTATCCAGGTCGACACGCCCTTATAGTCGTCACCGAAACAAACGGACCGTAGCCATGCATGGCCTCTTGTTTGCTTGGGCGGAACCGAATTGCTTGTCGGATCCAATTAGTACATCCGGATGGACGAACCGTGGAGAGGTGGAATAGTCTACATACCTACTCCAAAATGATGACCCCAGACAACTATAGAAGTAGCCGTACATCCCCACTGAATAGATAGCATTAGATGTCGTGATGGGAGCGTCGTCATCCTCTGCTTCGGTTTCCTGGTCGAGTTCTAGATGTTGGTCGAGGTTCAGATGTTTAGTGTATTCTTTATTGACTTCCGTTTCAGTCGTCGACTTTTTCTCCAAATCTGGGACGTCTTGTCTGGCACGCGGTAGGTCCTCGATAACGGAAAGTGGCTCATCCAGAGCAGCTCTATCCTTCTTCAATTGTTTCAGTACTCTTGCCACACGCTTCTCGCGCTGTACAAGCAGATGTTCCATAGTAGAACGAAGGTTAGCGACGTCCTCCTCAGCCATTTTGATCATGCGCGAATACCTTCCGCACTCTTCACGCATCAGCCTCTTCGCTTCACGGTCTGGTGGCGTTTCTGCGGTTTTCATCTGGTCTTTGATGTCCTGTCGTTCCTTTGTCCAAGTTTCCCTCCTTCTTAGTAGATCAGTATGTAAGGCTCGCCCAGCAGACGTCTGATCCAGTCGAAGCTTCTCATCTATGAGCTCTACCTGGAGAGTGGTGACCGCGGGGGCTTCATGGCTAACCAGCGTCTGTACAATGCGCTTTGCCGATTCCTCGGAGTTCATATGTCGACTACACGAGCTGCCTTTCTGCAGCATCCAACCCCAGAACTCCTGGGTATCAACCAGTTCCTTTTCTCTTTGCTCGCCTTCCTCAATAGGTACTTTGTCCCACATTGTGGTGGCAAGCACCACTTTCTTGAGAGCATCCTCGCCACATAGCTGTCGGAACATCAGGAGGTTCTTCTTGGCCGATCCTTGCATCCGTATATCAGTGATACGATGTAAGTAAATGATTCCGTTAAGGAGAACACGCTTCTTGTATGACTCTCCAAGCCAAGCGGCGATTTCGCTCAGAACTTCGGTATCGCTCTTGTTAGTGTCATCGAATCCAGGGGTATCAATGAGGTAGACAGTCTGATCTGGAGATATATCATAGGCATATACATCCACCGTCGAAGTACCTGGTGATATATTAGCCTCTTCTTCTAAGAATCCCTGACTGTCCACTGACATGCGCCCAAGCTGTGCCCTATCCGTACTGGTTGGCCAGAGCATAGTGCGATGAAGGAGCTTTTTCCAGACCCTGTGACCCCCATCACAGCGACAAAGGCGTCATTAGGTCTGTTCTATCGTTAATCTACGTTAAATGTACGGCAGAAGTGGGTAGACTTGCCTGGGGGCTCGACCGCCGCGGAAACTTGGGGAGCTGGGCGGGCCTTTGTAACGGAGGGAAATGCGCCTGACCAGCCCCAAAGAATTGCCGCTGGTCTCTTTAGGCTTCGAGGAGCGGAAGCCACTAATGAAAGACATTTTCATCAAGGAATCCGGCTGTGTTTTTTTAATCAATGTGCGGTGCAAGAAGCCCGGACGTGTACAGCGTTCACGGGTGAGGAGGGCCCGTGATTCCGTGCTCTACTCTTAAGCAAATCCTCCTCGAAACTTGCCTACGCCCAATTCCGATATTATCACCGAAGGCGGTATGCAAGCCTTGTCCATTTACGTCCAAAACCGCATCTTAGTCCTGCAGCCACGCGGGGAATCTCATGTGGTGTGGTGCAAATCGGCTCCCCTCCAGCTTACTCAACCGCTTCTTCACTGGCCAGTTTCTAAGACAACACTGTTGTCTCAGACACACATTAACACTCGGAAGAAAGGACTTCCGATTCTCACCGCCGTAGCTACATTGTGGAACCGGCTTGTCCTGCGACTTCCAATCATTAGCATTGCCAGCCCCGATGATGTGCAACAAGATCGGATCGGCTTGTTTAATCAGATCGATGCACTTTATCTGCGTAGCCGAACAAGCCAAGCAGATTTCTTCATATTCCTTTCAAATCTTTGATCACGTTCAAGGATAAATTTCTGAAGGTCAAGGGAGACGGAATCGTCTAGCGTTTTTGCAGGTGAAATCTAAGAGAGGATGCATGAGCTAAGATGCATCTTGCTTTTCCATGTGATCAATCATAGACCAATAGGACGAGGTAATTGTACAACCCGGGGAAAATCTTGGTTCTCAATTGTCCGATATGAAGCATGAACTTTCTGAGGAGCATATCCACCAATTTGATTCGCTATTCCATCTTGACGTAACACAGACTGGTCCCTTTCTCACGAGTGTCTACCGTGATCGGACCACCCCTCCGACTGAAGCCTAACGGAGGACGGAAAGACTGATGGTCCTTTTCTTCAGTGGTCATTTACCTGAATATGAATAAGATCAGAAAAGGCCCCAGGTCCATACTTGACGATTGTTTGAGCTGCTCTACTCAAATAAACCGAGTTCAGAGCCTATGATGTCTGGTTTAAATCTAGCACTCTACCTACACTCTCACTCTTCAATCGCACTCAACCCGTCTCTTTTCTCGTTGCCGACCAGAGTAAATACATCCCCATTGAGATGGAAGCTGGGGTATTCAGTTGAAGCCAGGATCTTACGATTCATGCCAAATTAATTGGCTCCGCCACTCTGCCAAGGACCTGCCTCGTTGCATTGATCCCCAAAATGGCAACACGTTAGCTCGAAAAGCGAATAACGCGTTGGTAATCTCCAAATCGCAAATTACTTAAATGCCCCGATGTATCCTCATCATCACCTTTAGCTTCTAGTTCGTCTTCCATTCCGACTGCCATCAAATAAACCATCCAACAAGCCGCACTCACAGCGCCTTTTCTGACCATGGTTCTATGGCGCCATGCTCCCGCCTCAGCGCTGCTGTCAGGGTCGCTTCTGCTAGCCACAACATGCGCGCCCAATGTAATGCAGCAGGTTGTTCAAGCCTTGTCGAAGGCAGTGCCTCAACTTTCGCTTGGATCGGTAGATATCTCTCTGCTTAGACCGGCTCTTGGTGGTGTATTCGTGGCGGGCGCCCTTCGCTGGGCACACAGGATGCTCAGCGAGTTGGCCCGAAATTCTTGGAGCTTCAGACCAACAACAAACTGGGACTGGCCCAATGAGATTGCCATCATCACTGGAGGGTCCAGTGGGATCGGAAAGTCGCTGGCTGAAAAACTTCTGGAGAAAGGAGTTCGCGTGGCGGTGATTGACGTTCAGGAACTTCCTAAATCGCTCGAGGACCACCCTCGAGTACACTTCTACAAGTGTGATGTATCTGATGGCGCATTGGTTTCTGCCGCGGCTGAAGCCATTCGCGACGAGGTTGGCTCACCGTCTATCCTTGTGAATAATGCTGGTATTGCTAGCCACCACAACATCCTCGCGTGTGACGAGGCATACCTGAGAAAGATCTTCGGCGTCAACTGCTTTGCCAACTGGTTCACCACCAGAGAGTTTCTTCCGAGCATGATCCAGGCCAACAAGGGTCACGTGGTTACTGTTGCGAGTTTGGCCTCCTTCTTTTGTTTCGGGGGCATCGCCGACTATGCCGGTAGCAAGGCAGCAGCACGCGCGTTCCACGAGGCCCTCGGCACCGAACTGAGGCATAGATACAAGGCACCCAATGTGCTCACCACAATTGTCCACCCTCATTACGTCCGGACGCCGTGCATTGGAAAGTACATTGAGGGTCTTGAGAGACATGGTTTCCATCTTCTTGAGCCAGCGGATGTTGCCGACAAGATTGTCGCCCAACTCATGAGCAGAAGAAGCGGAGAGCTGATTCTCCCTGAGAGTGAAATTATGCTATCAAGTTTCAGGGCATGGCCTACTTGGATACAAGAGCCGATCCGTGATATTTTCACCAAGTCATAGTGGCATTTTCTGGCTGGGTAATCGACATGGGGTAATAATTTAAAAGTTGACGTATTCAAAAAAGGCAGTTCAGTGATTCAATAGGGCTAGAAGAGTCTATATCTTATAGAAGAGCACTACGTTCTAACCCAAAATTGATTCGCTTTATGCCAACTTGCTTCCTAGACGCTGTATAGCACTTGTCAGACTGTCCGTTCTTGAGTTGATTTTTTAAGTCCGCCTCGAGATAATAAACATAGCCGAACTGGAAGTCTCCCTTCTCTTAGGATACAAAATTAGTATAACCAGATGAAAGTTCCTCAACAAGACTTCCTTGGAATGCGCCGTATTGGTCGCGTGGAACCCTCTTCTGGCGACTGCGAGAAATACTGAGATGTGACTCACAATCTTCGTTGCGTTATTGGATTTGCCTATGTTTTCTATATCAACTTACTATATAGCTCACATAAACGAGAATAAGGCACCGATATATTTTCGCCGATGATTACATAGTATTCTCTAGGTGTGATATCTATGCCGGTTTTTACGCTTTAATTGGCAACCAAAAAGTACACAGCAAAACGCCGTTTTAGCCACATGCCGCCGAATCTCGTGTTATAAGCCCAATACACCTCTCAGTTTTCCCCACATCAGTCAACTGCAGGAACACATTCTTCACTAACGCCGGTGATGCATGTGGAGCAGAAGTGTTTTCATGTTGCGGGGCTATGATCGAAGTTTCGTAAACACAACCATATAATTCCTTTCAACAGTATGTTGGATATGCCAAGAGTTTCTAGATCCTAATGCAGGAAGGCTGTGCAGGATAAGTCTTAGACTTTGGTGGGCGGGAATGACGGCACAGCGCTATCTGAACTTTTTCTCAGCCTCACTTCTGGTCTGATGACTAGATCTTGTGATTCAGAGCACCAGGAGACAGAAATCCATCGGACTTAGAGCCATCCATCTCGTTTGTAACAGTTCAGAACTTTGAGGCTGTGGAGTCGCCTAGGCAGTTCCCAATGCCTATTTACAGTTTGAAGCATTCCATGACATGGGGGGGAAATCTTACCAATATTCCTTTTTACGTCCTAGTGAATCGTCGTTGAAAACGTTGACTAACAGCTCGGAGGTGAAACTTTGCGCCCTCGATATGTACCTTACATCCAAACGACTCCCGCCAGTATGGTGAGATTGAAAGAACTTGAAGTAATCCCGAGAAAACTTGGCCAATGTGGGAAAACAACCGTTTAAGGCTTCGTGAGGGTGTTGAACGAACCGGCGGGGTCGGAGTTGGTTCCCCATATGCTCCTTGTAAATGGCCAAGGTCGAACTACTCTGCCGGGCAAATCAATTGGCCCAAAAGGACCATCCAAACGTGGAAACGCTTTCATTTGAGCCCACATGGTTCGTGATGCCGTGCCTTGGCAGAGGAGGTTGGTCTGGGGCTGTCTAAGACTAGTGGACACGGTTTTCAGTTGTTGGTCTCACCTCAGCGACCAATCTTCCGTCATCATACATCACCAGCGATCTCCTTCACATCAGTCGCATTTCATTTATGCTTAAATAGGCTAGAAGAAACTAGTGCTTCATTCAGAGGCTTCCTTCAGATTTCACTCGTCCAACGATTCAAGAGGAAGGAAGATTGACCGCGAGGCTGTCTATTGACAAGATAACCTTTATCCTCGTATCGGACCATGGTCTCAGCCATGACCCCCTCATCTACTAAAGGTGGGATCTTTTGAGATAGTGGCATTCAGGGCCGCCAAGACATCACTGGAACGAGTGTCAGGTAAAGTCAAGGCACTATCTTTTGCCTCCGGACAGTTCAAATTCCTCGCCCAATATCCCGTGCGAAACCGTGTCTCGGAATCAGCGGCTCCAGGGCCCAAGGAGGAACAGAAACCTTAGTCCGGTAATCGTATATGCGATCCCAAACTCACACGGCGAGCATTCCCCAGTTTTCAGAATTACGAGAAGTATGGCACTAACAAGTATAAAGGTTGCCGGCAAGCACCACCCTACTGGGCGATAAAACAATCATCATCATTATCTCTGGATACACACTATCAAAATCAAACACTATCAAGATGCGTTTCTTCACTATTGCCATCACCTCGCTCGCCGCTTGTGCGTACGCTATGCCGCAATTGTAAGTAATGAACCTCACTGATAAACGAACACCATACTCATACTAATATGCTCCTGTCATAGGACTGGGGGCATGCGCGCGACTGATACCAGCAAACAGCCGCGCGATCAAGCCCAAGGCACCGATGAGATCAACATCCCAGAACATTTTGCCTGTACTCAGGACAGCGACTGCGTGATACGCAACGTTGGGAACTGCTGTGGCTATTATCCAAAGTGTGCAAATGCCGACGCGGAGCTCCCGGATCCCTGCCCAGGAGGCGGCATGGGTGTCTGCGGGTTCCCCACGATTAACAGCTGCAAGTGTGGCAGCCGTGGAGGATGTATCTCGCTCCAGGGCAAGACCAAAGTTCATGGGCGTGAATTTGATGACTGAATCAAGTCTTAACTAGTCAGAATGTCTTTCCGCCGATGTCTTAACCGTCCCGAACTCTTGCCTTTGAACTGTGTTTTCCGCAAACCTCGTATAGCAAAAGAAAATATGAGAAAGTTAAAAAAACAAAAGTTGTGTCGTTGTAAATTCTTTATTGGGAACTAAACATGGCCATTATACGTAACTACCGTCTCTTCTGAACATTAAGGTTCAGGCTTCATCGCAAAGAGACAGTCACTCATGTGTCACCTGCCGGAGCTAATCCTGAGACACATCTGCCGTATAAGACAGGTATGTATCAAATTTGAACAGGTGATGTTTCCATTTTGGTGAACAAATTTGTGCTCCTCGCATAAAAAAACACCCAGGCCACTTCAATTCGATCCGCCCTAACTCAGCAGAGTTATTCAATCACCTGACTTCCACATCCTATCCAACTATCTCACTATCAATAACTGTACCTACTCTCGGACCACAGGAACGAGATAGACATTCAGATCAGGCTTGGACCAAAGTGAGAACACTTGACTTCGCTCTATCCACCCATCGCTATCGTCTGCGAGGTGCATGTCAAAATTCCAAATGATCCTCGCAAGAATCAGTCGCATCTCTGCGTATGCAAGGCTACAACAATTTTAGTTTCAAGATTGCTATGTTTTGTTGATTTTGATTCACATACTTTTTTCCTATACAGTTTCTTGGTCCGAAAGAGAAGGGTTGGAAGACCTTTTTCGCGTCGCTATGGAACCGTAGATCGTCTTGCCAACGTTCCGGAATGAATGAATCGGGCATCTGATAAAAGTTGGGGTTACGATAAAAGGCGTAGTGATGAATTCCGATCACCGTCTAGTGCCACTGGTCAACAACATTTTGTATAGTCTCAATCTTTCAGACTTACATCACCAGGCACCCAATGGCCACTAATGAATCCGCCATTAGGGTTCATTTTTCGCGGCAGGGCACCAGGCACTGGAGGATACATGCGGAGGGCTTCGTTCAAGACGGCCAGCATGTAATCCAACTTTTGAACGCCGCGTATGGTGATCTCATTCTCGTGTTGGAAACTTGTGCGGACTTCCTGGGCCAGCTTCTGCAGAACCTCTGGATGTTTGGCCAGGAGATATGTCACTCCCGACAATGTTGTGGCTGTTGTCTCCGACCCGGCAATAATCAATGTGCTGGCGTTGTCACGAAGCTCATCAGGAGAAAATTTCTAGAATCGATCAGTAAACGTCAACTATCCCATACCAAGATAAGTATAAGCAGAGTCTCGCCCACCTTGTCGTCTTCCTGGAAAGTCATCGCATGATAGTAATCTGGCCGGGTCGTGTCCATGGATGCTCGAGCGCGCAGTTTTTCTTCCACTAGCCGAGCATGAGCGCCAATCGCATGGCTTCCAGACTGGTCAAGGAAAGCGAGGACAATTTTGGACAGCCAGCCCCAGCGCCTGGCAGATACTGCTACAGAGTTAGATCTGATCCGTTTGAATATCAAACTGACCCAGGGGTGGTAGTCGCTATCTTGAAGGCACCTGAAGCTTTCGCCAAACGCGAGATCTCCGATGATATCAAAAGTCGTCCAATTGTACCACGACGTAAGCTCCAAGGCATTATTTCCATTACCCGAATTCTCCTTGAGTCGTTGAAGTAGGAGGTCAACGTAGCTAGAAATTATCGGCTCCTGCGCTTCGATCATCAACGCAGAGAATCCATGCGACAGAGTTCGCCTTAGCCGCGCGTGGTCCTCGCGATTCGCATTGAGGACACTATGCTTTGCAACAACACCGAAGATGTGAGGGTCTTTGCCGTTTTCGGGAGAACCGAGTTTGCGATGGCCGACGAGCTCATCCCATACATTCTCACCGATGACTGAAACTTCATCAGGAGAAATTCTGACTATATCACCATATTTCTTATGCAATTCGAGAACCTTGGTATGCATGTGACCAGAAGTTATCGTCCTAGTGTAAGGTATTCGGGTCGCTGCAAAAGATTTTGGCCCTGGTATCTTTCTCAAGGGATGGAAGAATAGGTTATAGACTGGGACAGAGCCAAGTCCAACAACGACCTAATGCATAATTAACGATCCAAAGAGTCATTTCGTTCAATACATAGACCTACAAGTCCAACAATAAGCCATGGCCATGGAAACAGCGCTCCAACTTTACCAAAAATGGCTGCGAAATTGGCGGTCATGTTGAATGGATCTTGCTGAGTGTAAAATCAGCTGAAGTTGGCTCTCCGCTTATCTGTGATATCTGTAAAGCTCCCCTCAACTATGTTGAAGGATCCCTTTTATATATAGTTTTTAATTAATGGATTCAGACTTTCAAGAAGACATAGCACGACCCCAGTTCTATGCTGATCAATTTGAATTTTAATCCCTGCTGCATCGGCTTCGGTACTATCTGTAGAGGGCGAGATGATCTTCTTTCACTTCAGTGAGTTGACGGATTCGAAATATTGATTTGCTGAGTGGTTGCATTCGCTTTGTTTGTCGGAGGGGAAATGCCGAATAGCCCGAGCTTGAAACTCCTATTCCAGAGTTGCAATATCTCCGAAGATATGCACTGTGACGGGGATAGGACCTGTGACCTCGCACTTTTACTATGGAGTGCCGATATTCCGCCCAGAGTGGACCAAACTTGACAACTGCTGCAACGCAAAGTTCTGTTTAGGCTTTGTCTCAGCATGGCGTTATCCCTATCCGGCAACTGCAACTTTCGGTGATGCTGGGGTGTAGCATCATGATGAGGGACCCCAGTGTCATCATGATGGCATTATGCCTATGCCTTCCTTTGATCAACGAGCAGTGGGTGTTATGGTTGGACTGAGATGTCACAATGCGAGTCTCAATAAAAACGTACATCTTATGAAGAATTTTTTGCATTCAATTTGTGATGAATACTACTACGTAATGAGAACAAGTCCCGACTCTAAGTCAATACCGTGTCTTTATAGTCAACTGCCGTTTCATTGACTATCTGAATATAGGCCATAGCCAATGGTGATGGTGATATTAACAATCAACAATCCCGGTCTCCTACATGAAGAGAGCTGCCTTGAACACCACACGGGGATACCACCCCGATTTAATGCCGGTCGCGCTATTTGATAATGCCGAGAACCGTGATCACATGGATAATTAGATGTGCATTGAGTTTCTCATGCAATGGTACTCTCCAAACTTCCGATACCCCGACCCACTGCACCACTGTTACTTGATCGAACATTGGTGATAATTGTGAATGCCTTCCTTGCCGGGTCTCCGTGTATGCAGTCGATCCATAGAATATCACGCAAATGTAACTCCAGCTCTTCCCAGACAAGATCGACATCCGCCACTTCCGTCCACTTTGCACGGATCCATGGCTCATCAGGTGCAAACACCGAGATAGATCCCACGATGAGCAGCCATAAGACTACGTATCTGCTGCTAGTTCCCCGCACAATAATCTCTCCGCAAAGCCTTTTCAGCTGGGTAGCTAAATATGTACTGGGGAGTCTCTTGCCTGGGACATGGAGGGTGGTCGATAGAAATGCCAGCATTCCCAATCGCATACATTCACTTTCTATATCTTCAGGATCTACTATGAGACGCAAGAGGCGCGACTGGATTGAGGATATAGAACCTTGAAACTCAACTCCGGTCAAACGTTGAGCGCCACCATACTTCCAATTAATACGATCGGCCAGGTGTCTAAGGTCGTAAAAAATCGTACGCAATGGGATATTATCGACTATTGCAGCCCTGAGAGACAACGTATCGTCCGGACTTGAGGTAGCATTGCGGTAGCAAGATTCCCAAGAAAGTGGCCCGATGGGTAAAGGTGGCAAGGTACCCGTGCTTGTATATGCCGAAAGCTCCAACCGACTTATTTTAAACCCGAGCCTGCTGTTGATTCTCTCCCTGGTGTGTTGGTTCCTCAGCTGCATAATCTTCCTTATGCCGGAAAGGTGAATATTGAATGCTTCATCCTCGCCGATGATAGTAGCAACGAGTGAAAGGTTGAAAACGGTATAGAGAAGTGCATCATTTGGATATTCTCGTCGGTTGGACAAAGCATCATTTAGCAGGGACAATGTCTTCCTGAGGTGAAACAACGTCGTGCGAGTTAGAGTTCTCTGCATCGCGAGGTCTTGGAGTGCTGATCCCATGAAGAGGATGGACTGAACAAATGCAGACTCCGTAGTAAACCACCCAATGTAGTCGTCTTGAATAATCTCAAACTCGACACAATTATCAATAGGATAGATGGCTTCTTTTAGCCGACCATCTATACCGCAAGTGTTAGCTCACTATGCTCTACCCTTTAGCAGCATTTGACATACATTGATACAGGAGTTCCACGGAGCCATTTAAGCTATCAGGTAGCAATTCATAGTCTAAGATAGGCTGATGGGGTATAATTTGTCTTTCCCAGAGACTTTGGCTTGAAAGACCTAGTTTGTCGTTCGGTATTTGCTTGATAGCGGTTTGAGCCGCGATTTCAGCCGCGATTTCAGCTTCCCGTTGCCGCAGTGCCCTTCGTGAGCGCCGGGAATCTTCGCGCCGGTTCTTGCCTCTCATGCAGTGGCTTCGGACCTGCAGGGTGTCCTTTGCTTTGCCGCGGTTATCCACACTGACGAAGGCAAACTTTTTCATTTTGGTAAACGCTGTGGTTGCTCTTGAAGGAGGGATGGGAAAGAGGCAGGGCACACCACAAGAGAACCTAGAGGCGTCTATGATGGCCCCGGTTTAATTATTAATCATCTGACACCACGACCAGATTGATTTCCTCTTTTGGTTCCATGACGCTAAGAATCAGATCTTGGTGGAGTCGTCATATCTTAAAGAGCCAGGCGGGTTGCCCAGGGTTAGCCATATTGTTCCCCTGTTTTGGGCAGACTCCGGAACTTGAGAGAATGGTCATATTATCGAAAAAAAGTATAACCACATTGTTGAACACATTGGGATAGTTAGGACGACTGGAGTCGATTATGGTTTTGGGATGAAAGAAGATATAAATTCTGAGAGCTCGGCTCAAACCCTTCTCTCCATGATCTCTCATCGTCCAGAGCAGACTCGAAAAGAACGAAACGAAAACCCAATACCCGTTCTCTATAATCCCTTACCGTCTTAAAAATGGCGTCCAGAGCACTTCAACCTCGAAAATACTCCGATCTAGGTGTTTTTGTCAAGGCCCAGATTTTGACCAAATGCAAGCCACCCCCTGCTTCCGTTTCCTTTGCGGGTCAAACAGCCATCATCACTGGCAGCAATGTGGGAATAGGTCTTGAAACCTGCCGCCAGATGTTGAAACGCGGCCTCTCTCACCTGGTCATGGGGGTACGAAGTACAGCTAAAGCGGAGAGTGAAGCTTCCATACTCCGAAAGTCTCATCCCAAAGCCGTGATCGACGTTTGGCCCCTGGACATGAACTCTTACAAGTCCATCCAAGACTTCGCTTCTCGAAGTGCTTCCGCACTATCCAGTCTTGACATCGTTATTCTCAATGCGGCGGTATTCAACTCTCAATGGAAAATGAGTCCCACCGGCCACGAGGAGACCTTCCAAGTCAACTATCTCTCAACTGCGCTGCTTGCGATACTGTTTCTCCCGCTTCTAAAAGCCAAGAGCTCAACGGGACATCCTGGACGCCTCATGATCGCTTCCTCAAATGTTGCTATCAACAACACATTCCCAAGCCAGGACGCGGTGCCACTTCTCCCATCGTTTGATAACCAGGAGTACTATGGCACTTATTATAATCGCTATGCGGTATCGAAGATGCTTGTTGTGATGCTCACCGATAAACTCAGCGAGTTGGTGCGCCCAGAAGATGTGATCATCAACACTGTGGATCCTGGATATACCAGTGGTTCCGATTTGCATCGCAGTTTCTCTGGGGGCTTGAGTTTAATGTTCAGTACCCTCAAGACGCTGACCGCACGAACGCCAGAGCAGGCGGCATGGCTTTACTTGGATGCTGTTGCGGTTAAAGGTCCGGAGAGCCATGGCGGATATCTCATGAACTCGGAGATATGCCCGTAAGTTTTACTCGATTCAAAGCTCAGTATAAATGCCTTCTAATCAATGAGTCTAGTTTCAACCCTTTAATGTACACCTCTGAGGGCAAGACAAGTGAGGAAAGACTCTGGGATGAGACATTGAAGGAACTAGAATTCGCAAATGCCGAGAAGCTTATTAAGTCAATGACAGCGTAGGATGAATGCCGATTTCGTCAGGGAAGTCCTGACCAGTCGTGCTCTACTCATGGCTTATTTTTCTTTCCTTGTAACTATCAAATTCCCTTCGTTTACTTTACTTTTCTAATCTCCCATGCCTCAACATTCATACTTTCAATTGCGGTTATTGTGACTTTGGTTCGTATTGCAACTGTTATTATTATGTTACGTTAGACTCTATTTTCCCGGCCGTCTTTCATTTACGCGCAACCTGTATTCTGTCTCAATTTTCTCGGATGCATCATCCCCCATGACATCTTATTCGGTGAAAAGTATTCCTTAATGAATACCAGCTATCAATCTTACATCATGTAAAGTATCATAACCTGGAGCTTCGCGCGAAAAGTAGAGATCTGCTGGTGTGTAGGGTAGCCCATATTGATTGAGAAATCGAACCGAACACTCTATCAACAACTATGATTCTTTCCCCAATCATGTCTTTCTCGTCGATTTTTTACATAAATAGTGCCTTTCAAAATTTCCTCCAGTGTCGGTAGTGCATTACGAGGGCTTGTAATGGGTGCGCCATATCAATTTTTTGGGACGGGGCCACCCTAAGGATAGAAGATGGATGGGTGATGGATCACGCGCCGCTCCTGGAACACTGTTGTTCTTTCTGTCTGCATGAATTCACCACGACTCCCATAAACACACCGTAGGCAGCAAATAATTCGGAACCTAGAATTGATGTGAAGACGGAATTGTTTGACGAAGGGCGGAATATTGGGTTTGGCCTCAGCGCCGGATGACGTTAGTATGCCGCGATCTATGACGTGTGCATGAATTTGGCCAAAACATACAAAAGCAGCCACATCCTACCCCAGAATCTACCTTGGCCTTAACTCTGTCTCTTGTTCCTGAATATCACAATTCACCGAAATTGATTACACCTTGGAATCACCCCATCAATCGAAAATGTATATCCCAACTGCGCAGAGCGTGTTGACTGCCGGCTTGGCGCTGACCAGCACATTGACCAGCCGTACGACTTCAAATCCTTCAATCCAGCACCACCAGACTTTATGCTAACCCATGCGTGACAGCTTCAACCGTGAGCGAGGGCAAGGTCCTAGACTTCGCCGTTGAGAAGTGCATCGACGCCGACGGCAACCGCAGATGTTCCGACCCTTTTCTCGTCACCAAGTCCACCTGCTACCACTTCAAATGGAGCACCGAGGGGGCCCTCACGCACACCACGGCCGAAGTCCGTGATGCCGGATCAAATGAGATTGTGCACTACTCGGACACTGATGGAGACTGGAAGCCCGAGAAGGGAGAGGTAATCGCGAGCCCAACACCCCTTTCTGCTGCATCCCTTGACCAGACACTGACCGATGCCCGCTCTAGCTGGTTTACATCGACTTCAAGCCCAAGATCCCCGGAACAGGCAATTCGACAGTCGAGTACAAGGTTACAACATGCAAATAAACATCCCACAAGCCTGCTTTGCTTCGGTAATTGGGCGCATCTTAATCGGGTCATGAGACGGAAGGTGCAGCGCCCGCTATGAGAAGCAGTGCCTGGTTCTTCAAGCTTTCACTTCAGTTCTCTTGTAGTTTAACAAAAGCTTAATATTCCATAATAAATCTTCGACGCTCATAAAATATCCTTCCGAATGCTCGTTTTAGATGCATATTTCCACAATCGGGCGTTGCAACCGTGCGATGTGATGTCACGCTTACATCTTCCCAAACAGTTGGTTCATCTCGACGGCCTGGTTGAAGAGACCAGTATCCTTATCCTTGTTCAGGGCTGCTTTTCGCAGATTCCAGGAGGTCTTGGTCAGCTCACACCTCTCATCGCAGATTTCTTCATATCCCTAATATGAAAGTGTCAACATAATACGCCCAGAGGTGGACTCAGTGGAGATGAAAAATCAGATTCCTTACCAGGTCCTTGCCGGGCTTCTGTGAGCAGTCCTCCTTGATAGGGAAGCGGCGCTCAACAGACCACAGAAACGTGTTTGGGTTGTAGTTGTACACCGTGGGCGTGTCAGGGACCAGTCGGTTGAAGAGAAAGACGTTGTCTGCACCAGTTAGCAATCTTGCAAAACTTCTGCGTGATATCAGATTGCATATGCTCACCCTCGAAGCGAGTGATGACCTCGGGGATCTTGGAAGGCCGCATGCCGTAGCCAATTCCTGTGACATGGAACTCCACGTCCTTAAATCGGGCCTCCATTTGGCTGATGTCTTCCTCAGGACCCATGAGAACAACTGCCTAATTGATTAGCAAGGAACTTGTTGAAAGGGGCGTATTCTGATTCCACGTACTGCGAGTGTTGTAACCCGCATTGATCAGGTTTTGGGTATCACTGCGAATACTAGCATCCACCATACTTGGGTCCCAGCCCTGTTCGACCACATATGGGTGGTATGCAGGGAGCCCGCTGAGATCGTATACTATTTAGCTTGGGATGATTTAATAGATCGCGGAGGCTGTTTTGACTTGGGACGCACGTGTATAGGACATTGATCTCGCCACACCCTGGGTTCTCGGGGTATTTGGCGGAAGCAGCCGTGATGAGGCCAAACCCGATGAGGCTTTTGAGCATGACCATGGTCGATTTGTCGAAACGGTTGCAAGGCGATTGTTACAGGGCGACGTCTTTGGTATGACGTGAGTAGTAATGTCTTGACAGGGACAAGGATACTATGATGAAAACCAACGAGTTCAATTGCAAACTAGTAGCGAGGGATGATGTTATATAATACAGGCGGGAAGGGATCGAGGCCCTGGGGGATGATTTAGCGGCCAGCTGGCGTGAGACTATCATGCAACAGTTGCATGAGGCGTAAACCAAACTCGTTCTTTCGTGCCGATTATCCAGCCATGTTGGCTCCTGGAGAAGATAAGTGGTGTAGTAGCTACGGCTCCAATTGGGAAATTGAAAGACGTCGCATTGACGCGACTGCAACGGCAAGTCGTAATAGCGTATTTCCCCCAACGAAACGCCCTCTTCTTTGCATAACACGCCCTCTGTCCGGGACCGAGAAGTGCCCACAAGCTATTGCAGGTAATAGCTCGTAGCTGTATCCATTCCATTGGCTGTGGCCCCGCGATCTTCAATGAGCTCCACGGACCAGCTTCGTCCTGCTTCCTTCAGGACACAGCTCATCACAGTAATACTACGTCGTATTATTCCCTCTTTTCCACATTCGGCAAAGTAGCTTGCAATGGCAGGTGGATGCTGCGCCGCTCAGATTCGGCCACCGAAAGAGCGACGCTAGAGAAGGATGACAGATCCAACAAGATCCATGGTTCCAGCCGAGACGATTCTCCCCTGGTATATAAAAGGAATGAAGGAAGGTAATTTAACGTCCCATTTGATTCTGCAATAGTAACCCAAACCTTGTACTGGAATCCGAACATGTCCGAGTTGCAGCCCATCACAGTCTATGTCCACGGTAAATCCCCTCTTCCTTACATATCAGTCGATCAATTGGGACTAACTCCCCTGTCCTAGAGGCCGGACCCAACCCTTACAAGGTCGTCATTGCCGCTGAGGAGCTCTCTGTCCCATACAAGACCATTGTGGTGAAGGACCCCAAGGAGGAATGGTTTGCTGCTATTAATCCCAATGGCCGGGTGCCTGCCATTGTTGATCCCAACACGAATATCACGCTCTGGGAATCGGGGGCCATTGTCGAGTACCTGGTTGAGACATATGACAAGCAAGGCAAGCTCACAGTGAGCGATGTTGCGGACAAATGGCAGCTGAAGCAGTACCTCCACTTTCAGATGTCGGGTCAGGTATGTGAATTATGCATCACCCCAGAGTAATGCACATATCAGCCCGAGACTAACAGTTTCTCGATTCAATTCACAGGGCCCCTACTATGGACAGGCAATGTGGTTCCATAAACACGACGAAGACATCCCAGTCGCTAAGCAGCGCTACCACGAGCAAATTGTCCGCGTGGTGCAAGTGCTCGACAACATCCTAAAGGGCAAAGAGTATCTTGTTGGCGATAAGTTGTAAGTTGAAAAGACATGAATTGTCCTCATCAATCGTGGATAGACATGTAATGCTCACAACCTACACTTGTAGTACATATGCCGATCTGGCCTTTATCCCTTGGAACAGGGTCATTGAGGGCCACCCGATACTCAAGGCTAACGTTTGGGATAAATATGAGATTGAGAAGAAGTACCCGAATTACGTCGCCTGGCAGCAACGTCTCGTGGCACGCCCATCCGTGGCGCAGGCTTACAAAGGTTGGTAGGAGAGATATAGCCCAGGCCATGATAGATATATCTCAAAGTAGGTTGCTAGCTACCGCTTATATAGAAACTGAATAGAAAACGTGAGATTCCAACAACCAGAAAGGGGATAAGTTTATTGCGCAATCGTGACAATTTCGTACGACATGATTTGGTTCAGGGCAAAAAAGGCCCGTTGTCGGCGGCACTACATATGATGCCATCGTCGGTGTGAGTCACTCGGTGAATTTAACAAGAGGTCAGTTCTGCCATGAGAACTACCATAGTGCGACACACCAAACATGTTCAAGCCTAACTTTCCTTCATACTATCGGACTGGTCATCGTCGCAGAATTTACTCGTTTTGATTCAGGGGGGTGGGGTAAAGTAGCTCGAGAATTCATTCTTAATTCTCATCTGGTCGTTGATTCCATGCTTTGATTTCCTCATACCTGGCGTCTGGATCACGAAGCATAATCTACAATGAGTTACAAGTACTCCTTGATCGAAGCGATTGAGTCTGATAGAGATGACCAGACTCAATTGCTACAGCGATTCATACAAGCCGCATCACCCAACCCCCCTGGAGATACCGAGGTCGCTGCCGCCGTCCTGGGCGAATACCTTTCGACCAAAAATATCCCTTATACGCTCGTCACGCCCCAGCCGGGCAAGCCAAATCTTGTTGCCGAGTTTCAAGGTGGTGGAGGTGATGGGCCGCGCGTTGTACTCAATGGGCATATTGACGTTTTCCCGGTGGGAGACCCCGACGCCGGCTGGACCCGAGACCCTTGGTCTGGCGATATCGAGGGCGACCGTATCTATGGCCGAGGCGTTGTGGACATGAAGTCAGGTACTGCTTCTCTTATCGTTGCATATGCACACTTGTATGCGAGAAGGGAGCATCTCAAGGGAAGCGTTACGTTCTGCGCCGTATCGGATGAAGAGACCGGCGGGAGATGGGGCACGAAATATCTCATAGAAAATGACCCAGAAATATGTAAGGGTGATCTGATGCTTAGTGCAGAGCCATCTGGGAAGACGATACGGTTCTCTGAAAAAGGGACTTTGAGATTATCAGGCTTAGCCACAACCAAGGGCGCCCATGGAGCATATTTAAACTTGAGGTTTGTGCTCCCTATTCCAATCTTCTCCATCTCTCTCTATCACACATCTTTCAAGACTCTTATAGATAAAATTATGCTAAGATGAAGTAGTAAAGGGGCCATCCGCGAGGCTGTGGGCTTTTTGTCCAACGTTATAGACCAAGTTGAATCGATCGACTTCGAGATGCCTTCAGAAATAGCAGCTCACATGGCCAATCCGGAGGTCTTGGCAGTCGTCGACAGGGTAATGGGTAAGGATACGTCAACTATCATTGCCCGTCCAACTGTCAACATAGGTACGATCGGAGGCGGGCTGAAGGTCAATATGATCCCGGATACTTGCCGCTTTGAACTTGACATCCGCCTACCTATTGGGCTAGTTGCAGCGGATGTAATGGCAGTGATCGATTCTATCATTCGCCAGCATGAAAATGCCACGATTGAGATCAAGGTACAAGAAGCCGCAAGTAATCCACCTAGTTACTCGCATTTGAGTCATCCAATGGTTCAACTTCTAGCCAAGAATGCAGACTCTTTAGAACCTGAGGAGCGTACCACAGCCATTCCGTCTATGGGGGCTACCGATTGCAAGCACTATCGATACGCCGGCATACCTGCTTTTGTATACGGTTGCAGCCCGTTCAGTAGTAAGTCTCATCCAAGCTGTTACAACAACCAACCCCTCAACACCTGTTCCATTTTTTCGAATACTTAGAGGCTAACATGAGAAAGTGGCTACGGTAAACGAATCAGCTTCCATCAGAGAGTTTCATCATGTGACAAAGGTTCATGCAACAGCAGTCTGGGACTTCCTGCAGTAAGAAATTGAGGCTTTCAAATGGTAGATTGTGGAAGAAGCATACCAGGAATACACTGACGCTGCAGACTGCAACACGAAATCCAAAGAAGGGACGAAGAAATGGCAGATATAGTCAAGTTAGCCTCAATACAAGCTCTTGAGTCCCACTCTGAATATGATCAACAGCTGAATACAGTAAATTTCTTCACTTAAGGGTAACTAGCTTGGTCAATCTTAATACAAAAGCTTAAATATAATTGAGACTCAACAGAAGTCTAGAGGGAAAATCCATCCAATGAGTAGGTTAATGAAGGCGTTGAGCTAGAGAACCTATACCGCGCCCAGAATCCGCAGCTGATTGTGATTAGAGAAGCCGGTTTAGAGAGAAGTCAAAACATGAAGATCCTTCCTTTGCTTCTCCCTTTATAAAATCCTTCAGAATCTCTTCCATAATTTCCAACCAGTCGAAGAAACCCTAGCGCAGACATAGCAAGACAGTGCCATCACATACGCAATGGCCGAGAAGAGAATAAGCCCCGTCCAACCCGTACTCCCGCCCAAGCCAAGCATCGCCCCTCCGATTGGGACACTCGTCAGCGTGCCAAAACTAGCAATCATGTTTGCTACTGTGATGTACCGTCCATAATTATGACAGTCGCAAAACTGTCCAATACACACGGGTATTAGGCCCAGATTACTCCCACTTGCGAACCCAAATAGTGTACAGAACGCGAAAAGCAAAGACTTGGAGTTTCCAGCCGGAAGCCAGATACCCAAAAGGGTGATAACACACAGTGAAAGGGTACCGATGATAACGTTGAATCGGCCGACATAATCAGCCAGGAGTCCTGGGAGAAAACGTCCCAGAACAGAACCAGCATTAAGAGATGCAAGCAAGATGGAGCTCTCTATGCCTCCGTTTCCATGGCTCTGGGCATAGGAGATGATGTAGGTCAGAGGCACGAACAGGCCCCATTCTGTAAAGAAGACTCCGATAGCTGCACAGGCAAATCCTCGGTGGCGAAGGATGCTGAAATCCGGCCAGACGGAACATTTCTTTGGCCTGCGTTCAGAAGTGAGACGGTTTCGGATGAAAAGGTTTGCGATGACGCAGAGAAACAGGATCACAAAGCCAAGGATGCGACAGCTCCAGGCGAAGCCAACTCCGTCCTTTCCCAAGAGGGGTTGGAGCATCAGGGGAAATACAATGCCCCCAATTCCTCCAGCGGTCGTCGCAATACCAGTTGCAAGGCCTCGTTTGGCGTTGAAGAAATGGGCTATTGCACCGTACGCCGGGCAGTAGAGCAATGCTCCGCCCAGGCCGCCCATAACAGAATAGGTCATGATAATCTGATAGTATTCTGTTTGCTCAAGAGTCAGCCCGAGTTCCGAAGTAGAAGTCAAACTTGAAGTGATTCCAACCTGTCGAGATGCTCAGGAACATCAAGCTTGCCACCATTAGCAAGCTCCCTGTGAGCACAAGGAGGCGTGGTCCGTAAGCGTCGAAGATGGGTCCGACCTGGATCCCAATGAAGAACACCAGAAAGAGGTATAGGCTAAATATCCACCCGATCTGGGATTCGCTATATTCACTAAGCTGATGCTTCTTGAGATGTGACTCGAAAACGGCACTTGTGTTGATAATGCCAAAGACGGCGCCTAGGGCACAGAAAGCGCCGAAAACCACTAGCCATGCTTGCAGGCCACCTTCGGGGTAGGTTTGCTGATCAGAGTCAAAGGATGGAGAAGAGAGGGGAGACTCGTTGGACTCTTTAGGAGAACCCTCGTCGAGTTTACCTTTCGTCCCAAGCTGGATGAGGATGTTCTGGTGGTTGTTTGGGCAGGTTTCAGCTGCAAGGTCATGAATAGGCTCCATCGCCGAGCCCTATCCGAGAATATCACGGAGATATTAATTCATACAATCTAGCTTCCTATCCGATTGGCATTAAGAATGTGAATAAGGTACATTGTATAAGAGAGGATTCTCGGAGGGGAGGGAATGAAGCGGCGCAAACTAGGAATATTTTGGCGAGCTTATATAATTGGATGTGAATCACTGATTAAGACCTCCTACAATCATGTAACAGTAACGTGGTCGAAACACCGATTTTTGAGACGTGACAGGAGGACAGGTCTAAGACCTCGAGCGTGTTTGCTCAGGGTCTCAGTCTTGTGGACAGTCATCTCAATATTCGACGAAAAGTGAATGATGCTTGATTGTCACTTCGGAAGAGCTTCTGTTACATGAACACAGATGTAGTGAAGAAATGAGCTAACAGATATTTCGGTACTCTAACATCGAACAATGAATATGAGTTCACCTACAACAATGACAATTTTAACTATGGCTTCAGGTAACCAAAACTTCCATTCTACTGTCCCTTCCAGAGTCCCTGAAGAATTTCCTCCGTCTTGGCGAATTCATAGTCGGGAAAGATTTTGTTCCATTCGTCTGAAACATCCCAAACGCCACGGCTGATGGCTCTCAGGACTCCAATCGCTGCCACCTTGGAAAATGCGTCGATCTGGTCTGGAGGAGTTGAAGGGAGGTCCAGACGGGTGTAGTTTTCCGTCTTCAGCAAACCAGCATCGAGATCTTCTGACTTCAGCCATTCCTTAGTAAATGGCGTGCCTGTGGACATGGAGTCAGTGTTCTATCAGGGAGAGGCAATGATCAGTCTAGCAAGAATGGATGAGAACTCACCTCGAACCTTCTCACCAATCTCTACAAGCTCTTGTAGAGTGTGTCGGTTCCCTTGAATGCCACCAACCTTGGGCCATTCACCTTCATACTCCACAGCACGGGCCACCACATTCGCAATATCCTTTGTGGTCGTAAAGGTCATGTGGGCATCCAGAGAGCCCTCTTCAAGCAGTGCGTGCCGCTTCTCGATGTTAATGGTGAGGGGTATGGTGGTGATATGCTTGGAGATACTGTGAGGGTGCGCAAGATAGTTCAAGAATCCTCCCGGCTGGAACCTGCAGAATTCAATCACCTTGTCACTGTCAGTATTTACACGGTGGCCATGTTCACGAAACGTTGCAAGGCTAGACACCTACCTTCTTATCCTTGTTGATGGATTCCAGGTAGTTCTTGACTTCGAGCTTTCCAGCGTACCAAGACAGGGTATCAGGGAAGCTCTCCAGTTTCACTCCACTGTTCCAAGTTAGCAGATAGTCCACGAAGCAGATGTACAGAGGTCATGCATTCCCTTACCTAGACCACTCCGATGGTGCAAAGCGGCTCACCCCAGCCTTGATAGAAGCATCGATGAGTCTTTTCTGTGACTCGTTTCCTGGATCCAAGTGGACAGCAATGAAGCTCAAAACTGTGTGGACGCCGCTGAGAATTTTAACCAGCTCAGCCTCGTCCTTGAAGTCTGTTTGGACCCAGGTGACTCCCGGAAACTGTGGAAGACTGCTGGGATCCTGTCGTTTTCCAGTCAACTTTCATGCTTCTGCTTGCCAGGGTCAGTCAGATTTACCTTGCGAACCAGCCCGATGATCTCGTGCTTTCCTGTAGCCACGAGCGAGTCGAGGATTTCCTTGGAGAGCTCTAGAGTGAAGCAAGGTTAGAGATACATCCAATAGCTTTCGAATAACTCAGATAAAACTCACGGCTTGTCGCCGGAGCAAGAGCGATTTTAACCATCTTTGCGGTAGTGGTTGATGTAGGCGTTGTTTATCAATGTTATCAAGTCTAAGCTGAATTGTTCAGGGTGATTGATGGATGGCAGACCATAGTTGATATTGAATATCCTTTTTATACAATCAATATTTCTATCAGTTATAAATCAACATCTCGCTTTGTAATCTGCAATTAGAAAGCCAAAAGTCCAGTTCAACTCGAGTTGCTCACATCACGTAACTGGGTGCAGCTCTTCGTGGGTTGGCTCGAGTCCGGCGGTTACGTGACTGCCGGCCGAATAATGGCCCCGACCGTCCCACTAAAACCTCCAGCATTCGCTCACTCGCCCGGGGCAATCGCCTGCTCACTCTTCCTTTCTCATCAGCTAACATCACGTAACATCACATACCATCACCTCGATTGCCATTTCAGGGATTGATACTGTCGCAGGGGCGCAAAATGGGAAGCGCAGAGGCTGAACTTGAGGTACCGATCCCACTCCCCCCGTTTGCTCCATCCCACTGACCCGGTTCACCTCCAGCGCCGCCGAGAACGTGGTCGGCGAGCGCAAGCCGCATTCCGCCAACGCAAAGCCAAGCTATCCAGTGATTTAGAGGAGCGGAATCTCCAGCTGATACAGGGCATTGAGAGGCTGGTCAGCGTCGCCACGGGCGAAGAGCGCCCCGAAGTTCTCGCCGCGATCAATTACCTTGCTGACGCCGCCGGACTCGACACCAAAGTGCCCCCTCGGCACCAGCAACAGACCCCAACAGACTCAGAGAAGGACGGATCGAGCCAGTCAGGCATCCTTAAAGAGGATGTCGTTTTTGACCTCGCGACCAGGGGCACGGTACAGAACCGGTACCAGGAGATCGCCCCGTCCACTCCCAGCCGTCTGGACTGCGGCATGTGGGTTGATCCCACCCACTACATGAGAGTATCCCTCCCCCCAGACGACATCATACCCTACATTGGCTCCGGCGCGGACACATTTGCCGGCCGCCTCTTTTGGTCGGTCATGGAACACAGCCAGAGCGGGTGCACCGGACGCCACGTCCACCCGCGGCTGTCGGATCTCATGTCGAAGGCGGTGGACCACTGCAAGGTCACGCAGGAAGTCAACCTAAGCTTCGTCAAGGCCATGGCGCAGGCGAGGCTCGAGTTCAAGAACACGGGGTCCATCAGCCCGAGAAATGCAGCCGCGGGCGAACCCGACCTGGGTATGGTCATTTGCGAGCGGATAAAAAGGGACTACTTGGAGAGAGGCAAGAATCCAGACGTTTGGCTGCCCAGTGTGGCCATTGAAGCGCATTTGAGACGAAGAATCGACGACCCTGCCGCGTTCCGGCTTCTGGAAGTGGCTGCGAGGGGAGAGGGTGATCCTACCCTACGTGCCTTGCTCGAGAACATTCAATGCAGGCTCTTTGATAACACGATATGCTTTGGCGATGGGCCAAGGTGGCATGTCGATGTGGTGGATTGTTTGTTTCTTGAATGGATGGAGAGGACATCAAGTTCAAGGTTTTGAAGTACGATGTCAAACAATAAAAATGAAAATGTATGTATATCATTCCTTTTGATAGCCCGTTTCTATAGTGTCCAAAATCTATACACCACGATCACCCGTACTCGATCAGGTGGTTTTCCCATTTTAACTTTTAATTTTTCCGCTTAATCAAGAAGTCCCTCAGAACAAAAACAACACAAATCGCCATTCCCGAGGCAGCAAGCCCAACACCCATCCAGAGGCCTCCCCGGTATCCTCTCAGCTTTTCTTCCGGCGTCGAGGCCGTGCCGTGGACATGAACCTCGACGGTACCGGCGAATCCCACACCCAGCGCGATGCCGTAGTTGACGACCGTGTTGACCAGACTCGCGCCAACACCTTGGTGGTGTTTTGCGACAATGTTGGATAGGATCAGCGTGGCCGCGGGGAAACTCATATCCATGCCAAACGGCATCACCAGGATCGCAAAGAAGATCTGGCCCCAGTATATCTGATCAGTGGGCGCCGTGACGGTGAGGATAACGCCAACTGTGAATGCTGTGAGTGCCATAGTCATAACCACTGACGGCCGGACCTGCCAGGGTCCAAGCAATTTGCCCGTCACAACTGCAGCGAGGGCGCCGACAATGGTGACGGGGGACATCCACCCGACAGTCAGAAGCGGCGAGAGACCGCGAATATCCTGGAGAATCTGGACAAGGTACAGCGTCCAGATGCCAAAGGTGGCCCAGCCACAGACCAGAGCGGCCAGCACAAACGCCGTGTCAACAGTGACGGCATCGAATGGAAGCAGCGGCTGAGGACTCAGTCGGAACTCGATGTAACCGAAAACCACGAAAAGCACAAGACCAAGGATGAGGGGTACAAGCGCGGTGGGTGTGACCCAGCCGCTGATTGGTGCCTGGGTCCACGCGAAGTTGAAGAGAATAAGCGCGGCGACTCCAACGACAGCCCCCGGCAGGTCCAGCGAGACCACCCAGTCCTTCCACCCGGTGGGGAGCGAGTGCTTGCGCGGAATCTCAGGAATCGCGAAATGGCCGAGAACCACGAGGACCAAGAGCCAGATGGCCAGAACCCACTGGGCCCAGGGCCACCAGACGAGGTTCAGCAGAGACCCGAACAAGCCTCCAAAGATACCTCCGATGGGGGCGACGGCGCCGAAGAAGGCGAAGACCATGGCCTTCCGGTGGCCGGGCGGGTAGGATGCACCGAAGATGGCAACACCATTGGGCAGGGTGATGGCGGGCCCGATTCCCTGGAAAACGCGGGCGATTACGGCCAGTTTGTAGTTCGAGTATACGCTCAGGCCGGCTACCATCGACCAGATGGAGAACCAGCCAAATCCAATGAGGAGCATTCGCTTGTAACCAAAGACGTCTCCGAGCCGGCCAGAGAACAGGATGAAGGTTCCAATGGTGAGGGAGAAGCCAGCTACCAACCACGCGAGGCTGGGGGGGTCCTCGACCCCAAAGCTGCTGCCGATTTCGCGGAGCAAAACTAATGTTCCCAGAAATGCGGACTCTGAACCCGGGGCAAGTGGTACCAAGGTCAGACAAGATTCGATATTCGCAATGAGGGTCCAGGGTTTCACTTACGGGTTGTGAATTGGGCCATACAGACTACAAAGACCATGGCCGCCTCTCGCATGAGAGGGAGCCCTTCTGCCACCCAGACAGATTCGACGTGGGAGATCTCCTGCCCGAGCACATGGTGGCCCTCCAAGTCAGGGGAGTCCTGGCTGGACTCTGTGCCACTTGGAAGTGAATCAACCGGTCTCTTTTCGTCCTCCATAGCGTGATGTGTGGATATTGGGCAACTCGTATGCTGTGGATGGAGATGCGAGATTAGGAGAACAGGAAGGCTGTCCGTCTACAGTCTCGGAGGTGGATATACGGATCGTTTTGAAGGGCGAGTCGTAGATCCGATCTGCCGTGCACTCCCGGGCCGCATCTGCTTTGGCGTGCTGGGGCAGGCATGTTTACAGCAGGTGGCCAGGAAATTAGGCCCATCCCACTCGTCCCCGAAACGGCTCCTGACTAATTAAAAGGGGAAGGAAGTCTCTTCTGCCACTGGATTACAGAGCGGAAGAGGTGAAACGAAACAGATGCGTGCTCCAGCATGCTGCCGCTTATCTGAATCGCTGTGCATGGCGCCAAACCGCATGTGCTGTGCCTGCTGTAGGGGTTGCAGACCCTGGAAACGCGGAAATAGGGGACTTCGCCGAATTCGAGCACTCATTGCATCATCACTCTGCCACTTGCTCCTTCCGCTTGCTCCGCCTGCTAATCACTAACAAAGAGGGATGCTGTTGCTGCGCTGCTACTGTAACGGCAGTTGTCTTGTGACACGCACGTTGTGTGAGACAACTGGACTGATTCATCATTATCGTCAAAATCCCACCCTCTACCGAAGGCTTGCTAATGCTGGATTACGTGACCCTCGCGGCTCGCCATGTGTTCGCGGCTCTAGTTCAGCACCCTCGCGGCTCGCTCTTTTTGGGCAATTCTTCGCGTGGAGGAAATCCCCGCCGATACTTGCCTCCCGTAGCTAAGTAGAGACTGCGGACAGCCCTATGAGCGGTGTACTGTCATCCAACTTTGTGTGTGTGTGCTTTCGCATTGGAATGCGCGTTGTTTTAAACCCCCAAGCCACTAAACTTTGTGCATGCCACACACTCAAACACTGCAGAGCTCATACGAGCCCTCAACAAAAAAGGAAAGAGATGAACCTAGTCTGTTCACCGATTATAATCGCCAACAAAAGTAGCAAAAGAAAATGAACTCCGGTACTGGGAATCGAACCCAGGGCTGCTCGGTGAGAGCGAGCGATGTTAGCCACTACACCATACCGGACTGTGATGGAGGCTTCCTTGGCTTCCATTATGATCGATCTCCAGACTGGCGGGTGGCGTTGGTCATGCCACGAGCAGCGGTAAGTTAGCGCACGGGTAGCGCACCAACCAGCATGAGGTAGCCAATCAGCACGACAAACTGCGGCACCCAGCACTAAAAATACTGGGGCGGCCTGCCTCCGTGATGCAACGATGCTGAGCTTCACGATTACTCTCCGTCTCTGGACGGTGCAGCAACACCTTGCCGCCTGCTGGGCTTACGCAGCCGGCTGGCCATATATCATCTCTCGCCCATTGCCGTTTCATGTTAGCATTACTCTCTTTCAATTGAAACGTTTATTCCCAGACCATCTCGTGTTTCGATCGCTGGCCGATCGACCTAACCTTCGTTGCTTATTCTTTTGACTGCCATTTCCTATTCTCAAACATATACACCAGACTGATTTCCCCTCTACTTACTACTACTTAATTAGGCAAAGCATTAGCCGTAAAAATGCTGTCCGACATTGGTACGAGGCTCGCCACCAAGGTCACCACCAAGATCGCCCTGAAGAAAGCTGGTCTCTCCTCAAACAGCCTCGACTTCCTCGAGAAGAACAGCAACAACAACAAGTCCATCCTCAACTTCGAGACCAAGCGCTCACGCCGGAAGCAGCTCGAGTTCTTCGACGAGAAGAAGCTATACAAGAAGGACAGGTTCGACTTCTCCCAGCAGAAGCTGAAGCTCTTCAACAAGCGCGAGACGAACGAAGATGAGTTCAACCGGAGGGAAAAGGCCGACGAGCGGTACCTGGTCCGAGACAAGGACGGCCGCCTGAGGCAGGACTTCTCGGAGAAGAGGCGCCGGCAGCAGGAGAACCAGGCGATGCGGGAGCAGCAGAAGAAGCAGCAGGAGGAAGAGGAGGAGAAGGCCAAGATGAAGAAGAAGCGAGGAAAGAAGACGCACCACTGGCTGGACGTGCCCCTGACCATGCAGCCATGGCTCACCGCGCCAGCTTCCTACCAGATTCGCCCGCTGCCGACCATCGGGGAACCGGCACCAAAGGATCCCATGCGGAAATTGAGACTCGGTGGCGGGAGGAAGACTCTTGTTGTGTTTCTACGCTGTGTTGGCTGTGCCTGTAGGTGCCCCCTTCCCTTCCTCGCATGAGGAATCATACCAAAAGAACGAGAATAAACTAACAAAACGATGCCTAGTCGCGAGGAAAACTTTCCAAAACCTTCGAGAACTCGCAAATAGAAGCGTCGGCACGATCCGCTGCGTGGCCGTCTCTCATTCCTCCAGAGAGGCAACTGAGAGGTGGATAGACCTGATGGGAGGCCGATGGCTGGTCGACATTGTCATTGATGAGGATCGAGCTCTCTATTCCGCCTGGGGACTTGGCCTCGGAGACTACATGTACATGTTCCACCCTGCCGCCCAGGTGCAGAGCTGGAAACACAAGGGCTGGTTGGGAAGCAAGGTGGCCTCTACCATGTACAAGAGAGCCGCCGATTCCCGCTACGACGATGAGAGCGACGAGGTCCTGGTCATGGGAAGCAAGTGGCAAGAGGCGGGAGTCTTCGCCGTAGACGGCACGGGGAAGGTCATCTGGGGTGTCAAAGCACAGCGGTCCGACGACACCATGGATTTGGAGATGGGGGCGCGTCTGCTGTGCGCCTAGTTTGTCGGATTGGCATTCATTTTATTTTCTTTGTTCTTGAGCGATACATGTACACTTAATTAATTACGAGATCAGCAGCCACTGGCTGGTATGCTGCAGCTGGGCTGGGTCTAATGAATATTACAAACGTTACGATTCAATAGAGATGCTATATCATGACATGCTCGAGAGCCCTCACCGTGCTGCAACTCGCAACACCACAACATCCATAAAGCAGAGCTCCCAAGAATTACAAGGTCCAGTATATGGTAAAGCCACCACCAAGACCAAGCATCCAGTTCTTCGAGCGCGGTATCCTTCCAATGCCACCCATGCTTTGAGCACGTGCGCCAGTGTCTGTGCATGGTACCAAAGTCCTGAGCACGAAGGCTTGGCACGGAGGAAGCATGACATATTCCACCAATTTGACCAATCTAGTAACGTTCTTTTGGGCGTAGTGAACTGACTGGTGGCGAACGGTGAGTCCCGTTCTGGAAGCGAATGTCTGAAAATAACATCCCAGGTCCTCATCGGCCAACTCAATCGTGTCACGAAACAGTCAATCGCGGGTTACACTTTTCGTTCCCTCGTGAGCTTGACTGCTCTTGGCAATGAACGTGAAACCAAGAGAGCCTGCAGAATCCGACCCTTCCAGTCGCGTGGTGCATTCCAACACGGACTTCTTCAACGTAGAATCAGGTTAGAGAACGCTGTTATGCATGGAGTCGTCGGAAGGCGCGCACGCGACGAAACCTTGGACAGACCGCGAACAACGATGGCATCTCTGCTGTAGCTGCTGCCATCAACGCGTTCGAAGCACAAATGGGGCTGTACCCTTGAGCGGCACGCTGCTCTCCACAGCGCGTAGAGCATCCTGTTCCCTGGCAAGGGGCCTGGTAGCACCAACAGGGCATCTCGCCTTTTCTGCACGGGCCTGTACTGGCTCTGTGAGGCTTGAGTGTCAGGTCAACGACAGAGGCTCTTGAGGTTACAAGCTCGTACCCGGAGTGGACAAGCCAGGAGATCATCCCTCTCTCCTATCTCCAGGTCTCGGGTGGATGATGGCATTAGAGACCAATGGAGTCATCAGCCACCATGAACATGGAAAAATTGCGGGTGCATTATGGAAAGACAATTCTCAACAATTTCAACATGAGAAGGGCGATGTTCTTGAGAAAATGCCAGTGAATTGTCTCTCATCCATTCTCTTCCCTTGCCTGTTCAGCACCAGCCGAGACATGCTACTGAAAAGACACTGGTCTAACTTACTCACCGAGGACTCTTCTCAATGCCATCCAAACTTCCATAATATCTCCCGCTAGTGAAGACGCCTTAGCTGCTTAAAACCCGGCAGCGTCGGGTAAAGTCTAAAATCAAGACTAGAAAAGCGAACGGTGTTTATACCAATCCGACGGGATGATGGCCGCTCTCCATATGCATATGATCGGGTTCCCGTTCTAAGAATCACCCAAAGCGCAATGTTTTGCCCAAACGGACGGATCTTAGGAGGGAGATCAGCTATCGGGAAGATCTCCAAGGTCCAAATTCAAGTGAGGCCCTACAAAATTACCTTTTCCCGAGATCTTATCTACTTCTTTAGCTTCCGACCGGCCAAGAATGCTAAACTGGCCCGGCTTCATGTCCCGGCATCATCTACTCCCAATTTAGAGAACAATCACTATCTTGGCCAACTAAGTCGGGTGTGCAGGTATGTACCCCAGGTGGGACGAAGGATAGACCTCGTCTATTGCTAACCGGTGGTATTTGATAGAATGCTCTACCTAAGAGAACCGGTGAATCCATTCTTTGACTCGCCTTATCCCCCAGTGCTCTCANCCCCCCCCCCTCTCTTACATTCAAGTCTCTCGCCCGACGCAGCGTGAAATCTCAACACCATCCTATCAGAAGACAAGGGTTAGAAATGGTAACAATTTGGAGGGGCCACCGGATGGGGAATGTCTCATCTACTCACCGGAACCCCAGTAGGCTCATAGCTATGCACAATCCCACTCTTGTACACGAGATTCGGGTCGCCCACAAGGTTCAGATCAAGCTGCTGCTCCCCTTCTTTCTTCAAGTACTGTTCCTTCCCTTCCCTCTTCAAGTACTGTTTCGCCGTCGTCTCCGGGAAGAAGCTCCCCATGTCGATGGCCTCGTCCCCGGCCTGGCGCTTCTCCTCCACGGAGCTCCGGACGTACTTGAGGTAGGGCGGGTTGCCCGGCTTGATCACGTTGTCGGCCGCCAGGACAGAGCCGGGGCCGACCATCTTGAGCTGCTCGCAGAGCTTGAGGTCCACGACGTAGGCCGGCTTGTAGTGGTCCAAGAAGAGCAGGTCGATATGCGGCAGCTTGCCCTCGGCGTTCAACCTCCGGAGAGAGTCTCCGCTGGCGCCGACAAAGACCTTGACGAGATCGCTCAGGCCGGCCAGGTCGACGAGGGAGGTGACCACGGCTGCAAACTCGGGATTGCGCTCAAGGCAGTAGTAGTGCTGGCCCCCGGCCTTTCGCACGGCATCGGCGAAGAGAATGGCTGAATATCCTACATAGCCGCCCAATTCAACCTTTGGGAGATGTGATCAGTCTGAGGAAATATTTAGACAGGGACATGACGGGCAATATGTAACGCACCATGACTTTGGGCTTGACTTCGGCAATCAAGTCGGTCACAATCTTGCCCTTGTCCTCGCCCACATTCATGAGATATTTCTTTGTGCGGCCGTACTCATCAATGGCTGCGAGCACCTGCTGCGGGGAGCCGCGGATCTCACTGAGGTTTGGCCGTGAGTAGACGAAGTGGAGGAGCTCTATCTCACGACCATCGTCGAAGAAAACATCTTCCTGGGGTGCGTATGCCCGCTGGGGGTCAAAGGGTGTAGCAGCCATAGTATTTCTCGAGATGATCGTACAGAGAAGAAACGAGCGGTACCAATCCAACAAGTAAATACAGGCTTCAGCCGTGATACCAAAGGATGAGAGAATTAGCAGTGCATAAATATGAGTGTGGTTCAACCACGTATTAGTAGTACGGGCACACCAGAAAGCGCAATGCATCCATGATCCATCCTCGCCGAGCCTATGATGCCTCTGTCCTATCAACAGCAGCCAGTCCCCAGCTGTAGATGGATGTGGTGTTCTCCGCCCATCTGCATCCATCTTCCCCCGCAATGCCTCTTCCACAATTGGCATCTGCCCCCGAAGCCGGTGCTCCTCCTCTCTGCATACTACATATGTACATAATGTAGCTTCGCCGAATCTCCGCTCGTCCCCATGACGCGCACACTGCCTAACCACGCCCGCAATCCACCACATCTGCTCACTCGCAGGCAGGCAGTACATAATGCTAGCAAAGGCTATCTACTTCAATCTCCTCCAGATACCCGCTTCTAAAATAAGCTGAGATCCAGGGACCCTTCCCTTCCGACCCGGGCGCGGGATCGGACCTTGACACGCACCTCAGATGCCACCATGTGATGCCTTGCACACACTACACCCTTCCCTTGGCTGATGCCCATCTCCACGTTCCAGTGCTTTAAGCTTCAGTCCCGCCAAGCATATCATGGGGAAATGCGGAAAGCCCTGGTCCTCGAATGGCAATCGCCAAATCATCATCCCAATCCTCGGTATGCCCAAACCCGCATTCCCGCTCATACATATATGACGCCTCGACACGACAGCTTGTGCACTTCCAGTCGACTGGCCCCGCGTAGCGTCGAGCATAAACACCTTCCCTCGACCTCTCACCGTGTCTCGATTCGCAGGCCATGTTTCATCGTCCCCTCATCGAATACACCATGACTTGTCATCTTGTGCCACACACCAATCATACACCGTCCCTCCCCCTGCAAGGCCCTGAATGCGGAATTCCGGACGCATTATGGGAAAGTGTGAGCATCATTACGCTCTTCATCGACTGGTCCGAGGGGAGGGAGGAAATATCATTGATTCCAAAGTGTGAATTGCGCCATTTCACCCGAGTTCCCTCCTCGCGTAGAGTCTACAACCCAACTGGGTGTGCCAGGGCGGCTTGGCCGTGTATAGTATACCGGGAAAGCTTCCAGTATCTCCTGTGGAAACTTCACGCTCTACTTTGAGAGTAGCCATGTGGGTAGGGTCGCGCGTAGCTTGGGAAACCTCACCGAAGCATGTCGGCCTAATCCTCCCACACTCGCAGGTCGAGACGAAGGACGGAGACGTGGAAAACCACGCACGGGTGGCCGCCCGCTGCTGTCCTTGGCTGAACGCATACTGCATTGCATAGAACGGCTGACCAAAGTCAGTCCCTTGTGCATTGAATGAATGACAGCATTGATATCGGTTCATTGGTGAGGTTGAAATCGTATAAAGAGTCTATGTTGTCCTGGTACAAACAATCCTTTTCTCTCCACGATCATTCAACATTCCATCTTCCAAGATTAAATTCTTTTTTCTAACTTTCAAAAACCCAGAGTGTGCCCTTTCTTTGGCCATTCAACCCAAATTTGTCTCTCGATTCTCACCTCTTGACCCGTCATCATGTCTGATATGAAGGCTACCGTCGAGCCCACCTCCAAGGGCTTCTCGGTCTGCGGGTACGAGAAGATCGAGTACGACTTCGAGTTCCTTGACGGAGTCTTGGATCCTGCGAAGCCGCAGCTGGCAGAGTGCTACCAGAGATGGAAGCGCTGCCTCGCCATCATGGACATGAACATGTTCGAGCTGTATGGCGACCAGATGCAGCGGTACTTTGACCACTACGGCATCGACCTCAAGGTCCACCAGACCAAGGTTGGTGAGAAGGCCAAGAACATGGACACCCTTCTTGGTATCGTCGACTCTATGAACGAGTTTGGCGTGTACCGCAAGGAGCCTGTGCTTGTCTTTGGCGGTGGCCTCGTCACCGATGTTGCTGGGTAAGTTTGACATATTCCACTAAGTTCTCTCTGCACACTACTCCATCAACATACCCGGATGTATAATGCCCGCTTGAAAATGCATGCATCTTCACTTGTACACTTCTGCGTACACAATGTAGTAAAACTAACACTGTCCAGGTTTGCGTGTGCGGCCTACCGCCGCAACACCAACTTCATCCGCATCCCCACCACCGTCATCGGCCTCATCGACGCCTCCGTCTCCATCAAGGTCGCCGTCAACTACGGCAACTACAAGAACCGTCTCGGAGCCTACCATGCCCCCATCCACACTTTCCTTGACTTCACCTTCCTCCGCACCCTCCCCGTCGCCCAGATCCGCAATGGCTTTGCCGAGCTCATCAAGATCTCCTCGTGCGCCGACAAGACCACCTTCGACCTCCTCGATGCCCACTGCGAGGACCTCATCGCCACCGGCTTCGGCCGCGCAGACGGCTCCCCGGACGACCTGAAGAAGGCCGCCGACCAGATCTGCCGCGCTGGCATCCACGAGATGCTCAAGCTCGAGACCCCCAACCTCCACGAGATCATGCTCGACCGCATCATCGCCTACGGCCACACGTAAGTCCTCCTTTTCCTCTCCCCCTAAGGCAAAATCCTTTATCCCTCCTTCATCCGCTAATGCTACCCTCTCTCTCAGCTGGTCCCCCCTCCACGAGCTCATCCCCGACCCTCCCCTCCGCCACGGCCACGCCATCTCAGTCGACATGGCCTACTCCGCCACCCTCGCCCACCTCCGCGGCCTCCTCTCCTCCCCGGACCACGCCCGCCTCCTGCGCCTCTTCTCCCGCGCGGGCCTCTCCATGGACCACGCCCAGTTCGACCCGGCCATCCTCGAGAAGGCCACCTCGGCCATCCTCAGGACCCGCGACGGCAAGCTCCGCGCCGCCGTCCCCGTCAGCCCCATGGGTGACTGCGTCTTCCTCAACGACGTCACCCACGAGGAGATGTGCAAGGCCCTCGAGGTCCACAAGGGCCTCATGGCCCAGTTCGCCAGGGCCGGCGCTGGCGTCGACGCCTACGTCGACGCCAGCGACACGGGCGAGGTCGCGGAGGTTCAGGAGGTCCAGGAGAAGGTGGGCAGTGCCGAGAACGGGCACTATACCACCTCCTCCTCCAGCAATGGCTATCAGCCGGCCCAGGGGGTGCCGGCGATGCACGCTGGCGGTGACCTCCCAAGGGTTGTCGACAATCTCAAGGGGAGTATGGATCAATCCGCTCGCGGTAACAATGTCGTTGCCGTGGCAGATGGTGGTTTGCAGTGAACTGTATGTAGTACAGTAATTCCACTTGGAAACTGCTTTCGAAACACGTAAACATGATGATAGGATCAAGACTGGAAACATAACATCAATAGCTTAAAAAAAAACTCATTGATCCTTGATCTCAAATGGTAAAAAACATCACCCTGATGACTGAAATTTTGCAATTCAGTGACGGGACGACTCCCAATAGTATGATAGATAGACTTCTTGTCTGACCATAACTTTAATTCGAAAGTCATACCTGTCACCACAATCTCGAGACAAAGAATGTACTGCACAGGCATTAAAGCCTCGTCCTTACACTACTATTACTATCGAGATTGCTCTCCATGTAGCAAATCAACGATGGAAGAAACATGTCCCATTCGCTTCTCTGATCTTGCAACGAAAATGAAAAGAAAAAAAACCTGCCCCATTGCCCCCAGATGAATATGAAAAACAAAAACTCCCCGTTTCCATGACCTGGGCATCAGAAAGACCATCCCAGCCACTCTGTTTTGGACCTTGTGCAGTAACAGGAGCCTAACTATCTCAGATAAAACCCATGAACCCCGTACCTTTGAATCCCATTCCCTCTTTTCCTACTTATTTTGATACTCAATTTTGTTTTTTAAGGTTCGCCCATGCCATGCCGAAATATGTTGGTTGGATGATAAGAGGCTCATGCTCACCGACCCTTGTCATGATCGCCAACCCCAGAAAAGCCCATGTCCTTTCGAAATTCCCGCACCAGACTTGGTCTCGTCAAATCATTATCGCACTTCCGTTTTTCCGCTGCTGATCGTAGAGGTTCAGAACTGCGTGTATGTGATGGTCGTCTCCATGGCCTGGCAGTTTCACCCTGTGTCGTAATGGTGTGACCGCCGTGCCAATCCCAACAAGCCGTCACAACAACAGCGTTCTGAATAAGAGTCTCTAGTAGTGAGACCGTGACCCATCGAAGATGCAACTCCTTCCCATATCAAACACCCGGATGACCAACAACAAAAGAGAGAAACAAGAAACAAACAACCATGATAAAGCAAAACAAAGAAACTCCCTTGCGAATGCCAGAAGCTCTTTCAGCAAAACTGTGTCCGCGCCCGGGCCAAAAGCCAATCCCAGATCCTTTGGTATATAGCGAAGTCTCCCCTCCTTTCCATATAATGTTTGGTAATGCCATACGTTATCGTCTGTTCTGAATCCCAAGACGAAACGCCGAAAGAGAAGTGTCCCCAACCGAATTCCCATCTTTGAACCACGCGGACCGCTCTTATGTATGTTGATCGACTATTCCAGCGCCCAAATTCACCATGCAGTATCTCAACTCCTTTCAATACAGACCCAAAACACGCTGCCTACTGCAGAGATGATTCTCATGTTCAGCAAATTAGCCCCAGACGCTAGCCTGGGTGCCCAAGCCGGAAGACTGGCCCCAAACGCCGCTGCCCCGGCCCCAGCCACCAGATCCAGAGGAGGCAAGAGGAGTTGTCGAGCGCTTTGATGAAGAAGTTCCGGATGGGGTACCGGATGGGCGAGTACCAATTGGAGCTACAGTGGCACCAGATTGGCCCGACTTGGAACCCCCAGGGGCAAGATCACGGGGTGGCGATCCGCCAGTGGGGCTGGAGGTGCTGGTGCGGCTTTGGAGGCCCACAGCGTTGTCAAAGACCTTGTTGGTAGGGCCCGCGGTCTGAGGGCTTGCCGTGCTCGATGGTCGAGGGCTCGGGTCGGCGGGGGCAGAAGCAGGATCAGCGACGGAGCCAGGAGTGCTAACCTCTCCGCTTGGGGGGGCACGGCTGGCAGAACCGAAGGTCAATGGAGAGGCGCCACGCAGGCTGGGAGGGCCGTTGGGTCCTGGAGCACCAGTACGAATGTTACCCGTCTCGTCAACGTAACTGTTCTTGTCGGCGAAAGGGCCCTCGCCGTACAATGCGCTGCGCTGGCGGGCAATAAGTTCTCGAGTCTCCTCCTCACTCATGTGTTTGTTGTTGGGAGGGGTTGCGACTTCAGCCAGGGCATCTACGTAAAAAAGCTGTTAGCACATGCTCATTGTCATATGGATAAACAATCAAGCAACAGAAAACAGGCCCATAAACCAGTCCTCCGCAGTGAGGTAAGCAAACTGCGGTCTCCCGGGGTATGGTATATCTCAAACAGGAAAAAAACGAACGGATGTCGGCGAACCGTGAACCGTTGCCGACTAAATCTTCTTATATTTTGAGGTTCGTATTTGCGATAGGAAGTGTTGTTATACAGCAGAGGGTGGCCTACTTCGTTGATATTGCTGCTCCGTGTGCAGGTTGCGAAGCTCACGTTCGCGCTGCGCCGCCATCCTCCTCTTTGCCTGCATGACCTGCTCTGCCTCGTTAGAGCCGCGCGATGATTGGTGTCGTTGAGGGGCGTAGAAGTTGTTGAGATTGGCTCCCTGGCCAGAACCGCGGGACTCGTCGAAGCTATTAATCGAATGCGATCGGGGACCTCCGTGTCCCATACGGCCGTCTAAATAGCAGAGATCTGTTAGTTGCTGTTTAGATGAACATTATTTGCCCTTGGTCGCATACACTTACCGAAGTCCGGAGTGCTTCTAGCGGAGTTTGGGCCATGGTGCATGGGCGAGAATTTACGTCGGCCACCCGACATGAAGCCCTTCCCAGACTTTTGGAGATTCTCATAAGCCCGGTCAACCTCTATCCAACAACCAGTTAGCCATTTCCTCCCAATTTAGTTGTCACCATCTCGGCAGGCTCGGGAAAGGGGGATATCGCCATCGAAATGGTTTCGACTAAGGAACTTCCGCCGAGATCGAGTTGCGATTTGGAGGCACGGATGCAATCAACAAGCGCGGAGCATCTTACCGTCGAACTGATACGAGAAGGCATATTCGTCTTGGGGCTGAGGAGCGCTGGCACCTAAAATATCCAAGCCACATCAGTATTGAATAGTAAGCGCAGAGGAACGAGAGAATTGCAATCATACCAGCCCGAACGGGAGTGGTAGCACCCTGGTGTTCCCAGTTGTTCTGTTGAGGAGGGGTTGGCCCACCAGCCCATTGCTGCGCGTTCTCGTAGTAGGACATGTCCGTTTGATGAACCAATTACGCTGTCTGTCGAGACAGGAAGGGGAGCTGGGCGAAGGGTCACAGCAGTTGCTTATACGGCGTATGCGTTCGTAGCTGTACGAAACTAGCTGGAGCGGGTGTTAGTGATTCAGAGAAATTTGAGAGCAAAAAGGGAACTTGGATGATTCAACGGTCGCCACCAACGAGAAGCGGGAAAACGGGGCAAGCGCTGGACGTGCGGTCCGTCTGGAACAAGAGCGCATGTCGCTCTGTGTGCAGAGGAGACAGATGTCGAAACTACCCATCCACCCACTTTCGCCGCCGGATGCTGGAATGAGGAAAATGGGTACCGACCTCGAAAAAGGAGACACAGGTCTAAAGATCCAACGAATAGCGATGCGCAAATCCAGATCAAGGCGCTAAGATGAAAGAAAAGCGCTCTTGATATAAGCAAGAATCCCAGGTCGCGCCAAACGAACAATCGAAGCGATGCGCAGGAAGTCGTACCGTCCTCGGGTCTCGATATTTTGGTGGTGAGGCTATAATAAAAAAACAAAAGAGAAGGATGCAGAAACCTTGTCACCACCTGGAAGCTGGGGAGTAGGTTCGACAAACAAATGGTCCGGGACTCGAGAGCAACTCCTAGGTCGTCAAGGAGGGTAGGAAAAAGGGGATGGATATCTTTGGGGGGTGAGGAGTGACAAAATCAGGAAGAGAGGAAAGAGAGGAGACCGGGTGGATGGATTTGATTTGGATGGGGTGGAAGGATGATGGGTTGACGACTGACAAGCAGAGCGCAGGTACTCCATACAGGGTTGGTACACAAGGTAGGGCACAGCAGCGAGGTACCCAGAACCCCTCCACGGCAGCTGCACAGCAACAAGGTCGCAGAGGCAGGCCGGCAGGTCAGGTAATTAGCAGCCGTAGGTAGTGCCTTCCGGGCCACCAGCAGACACCGACAGCACTGGCCGATGGGGCTAGCACCTCGGAGGGGGACGTAATTAGAGCCCGTAGGCAGTCCCTGATCAGGTGTGGTGCTGCTGGCTGCGTTCCAGGTTGCAGAGTTGGGCTTCTGCCCGTCTGCACTCCAATGCAGCCTCGAACCTGACACCTCAGGTAGGTAATATGTACATCCGTCCACCTGCAGGTATGTGTACAGAATACCGATACATACCACACATGGAGCAAACAGGTAAATGGCCGCCGCTCGGGGACTGGAGAGGCCCAGCAGGTACTCGGTCTGCTGATAACAGCGCAGGTAGTACCTTACCCATGCAGTTAGGGGCCAGCTTCATCAGAGATTAGTGGAGGGAGGGGGTTGTAATGTTGATCCGCACTGTATTTCTGGCCACTATCGAATTTAGCGCACTGTACCACAAAGGCATCCATCCATTGCACCAGTACATTGATCCTGTCAAAGTTGAGGTAAGCGGGGCAGCAAAGAATCAGCGCGTTGGCAGGGCTTGAAGAGCGCGCTCGCTGGGGAGTCGGCTGATGCAGACTTACTAGCTCTATCCGGTGGCACACCAACCGCCATATCACAGCACGCCTCACGCCATGCTGCTCGGCATTGGGGATTTCAAAACGAACCGCACTACGCGCCCGTGGGCTGGAGCAGGTAAACAGAGACCGACGACCGGCCGTTGGCGGGTGGGGTGCCAAGGCAACGGAACAGAGAGAGGAGGTGCAACGTACACTGTGCACATGCCCAATCCACACTGGCCCGAGGGCCTAAGTACACCCGGATTCTCACGACCTCAGCTTTGGCAGTGGGTACCGCGGCTCTACTCGGGGCTGACCCGGCTTGACGCACATTACTAAGTATCTTCATGTACAAGGCTCAAACCCCGAGGAGACCCTTCAAGCAGGATGCGCAGAAGAGCAGCAGAGCGGTCCCAGCACGTGGACCCTTGTCAGTACCCCGTTCGGTCCGCACGTCCTTCCGTCAACCAGTACATTCTCGATCAGCAGCCAAAATTATTTTTAATTTGGCTGTCATCTCTTGATTAGGGGCTCACCTGGCTCCTAGTCGGTCCCCAAGATGCGGACGCCTCGCGACTTGGGGACGGATCTGCCATGCAAAGGCGTATTTATAACACGTAATCCTTCCGCCAGGTCTCATCTTGCTGCGGATGCCATGCAGAGAGACGGGCGGAAAGAGAGGGAGGAGCAAATGGCACAGACGCCCGTCTCACGGATGGATCAAAGAATGAGCTTCTTCTCTTGGCTTTGGTCTTCTTGTGGGGGCCTCAATTTCGGTCACACAGCATACGGTAGTACGTACATCTCATCACTGCCAGAAACAAGCATCATCCATCCCTCGCCCAATTCCATCCCTCAATCCATTTCATCACACATTACTAACATCACAGTACACCGTGCAACGTCTACACTGCTCTGTTGCCATCATGCCGGATTTTCCTCGTCATTCTCTCGGCACCCGTCTCCACAGTCTTGGCGATTTGTGCTTGCAATGGATCAAGGCGCTACCGCCAAAGATCCTCATCAAAGTGGAACACCCGATTCTTCACTCCATCAATACTCCGTAATTGATAGGCAGGCGCTGAATGGACAGCAGGTAGGTTCCTGTAAATGTGATTGAGCGCTGATCCGCCTTGGCTGGCACATTAAAGCTCCTTGGATATCCTTCCAGCGGCCATCGCGGGCACTGTTACTGTACTCCAAAACCAACGGTCCCGCGAGTTCGTGCTCCCTTTTATCATTCTGTCTCTCCACGTCTCTCACTCATTAGCGAGCCTCTAATGTCGGGGGACCAATCTCCGACCCAGATGGGCCATGGGCCATGGCATGACAGTGGGGATGGCGCCTCACTAAGGGTTGAATAGCCGTCATCTCCACACGAAAAACTCGACCGAGAACTGCTGTATTTCAGGGGACACATGAGACGGGTTCGACATAGTAGAACGCTCTCGACACCGCCAAATTCGTGCTGTGATACTTATGATGCCAGACAGCGGGCCACCTCAGCCTGACGCGTGACACCCACGCGACAAGATGCCGTACGCACCACTCAGCTTGCTACGAGATGTCTTGCAACCATACTCGGACAGAGTACCATGTACGCTGCGATTTCTGTAGCACTGGAGAGACGCTAGAGGCTCCAATAGTAAACATCGAAGAGCTACTCAGCCGCCAACCCTCCATCCAGGAGCATCGCCAGTGTCGATATTGTTCTGGCCGGCTCCCGTGCTCCCATACACAGATACATAGAGGTGAAGTGACCAGTGGATGATTGTGCAGATGACGCATCTAGATTCATGCATGGCATGCAACGCCATCACTCAGTGACTTCTTGCAGGCAGGCAAAAAGAGCCGATGCTAATGCACTCTCACCCAGATTCGTCGTGGCAATGAGTAAGTAACTGGTATCTTATTCCGAGTGTCACTGATCGGGAGAGTACATGAACAATACATCATCCAGAAGTACCCAGGACGGGGTGATAGGGCTGGCTGCTTCATTCGGTAACCGCTATCAGACATCATCCTATTCATAGAGCGAAATGGACCAATACGGCCATGGCTTGGAGGGCCGGCAGCCCTCTTCTCTCCCAATACAGAACCGAGCCCTACTCGACTCGTCATCCAACTGCTCCCAAGTCGGCACAAGTCTTGACCACCTCTGTGCCAGTCAGCCTACCTCTCATCCTGGTCAGCCCGACGAATGGCCTGCGGAGCAGACGACTCATGGTTGACTCAGGCTCCGCCACTGCCACGTTGGCCTCCCTCCCGATGGCCATCCAGACAACCACGCAAGGATGGCCGAGGGCGATGATAGGCCGATCTACCTGGCCTTCCGACCACGTACTGCAGTTGCATCTCCCGCACCGTCCGCCAATGGTTACATGCAGTGCGGCGAGCAGTCACATCACCCAGTTGGACGTCAAGTCGCGCAAGCAGCGCGCCTGTCTCTTGTCTCGGGAATAATCTACCCCAGGTCACGATAGAATGACCAGCTCTCACGTAACCGGGCCGCAATGAAGCTGAATAATCCCACAATCGACACTCTCCTTTCTTTTCTTTTTTTGCCTTGCATGCGTTGGCCCCATGTCCCGGAACCGGCCCGCGTACAAACAAATCCGTGATATCCGAAGGAAATAATCATGTTGGTATGGATATGCTTGCAGCCCAATTGTGAAAATGCCGGTAAAAATGTCAACATGTTTACTAGGGACTTAAGCTTAATCTCCTCTACCGAGATCGTCAAATAGGCATATCAACGAAGTTCATTTGTTTGCTAACTCGTACACGTAGAAAATGCAAGCTATGTCTGTAGGTTTTGGTTCCATTGCAAAGCTCCTTTGTTGTATTCACAGGTAAGAAATCTCAGCCGCCAATAATAAATCACCAGGACGAGGTGTGCTTCTCTAATGAAGTATTCAATTTGTCTATCAAACTCATGGTATCTAATCGCTTTTCTCGGGGGTACAAGGCAAATTTTACAAAATTATTCCTCAGGATCATTCTTTGCTGTGACTTTCTTCCTGTCCACCTCGTGATTCTTAAAGACGGCCAATAATCCAAGGTCGTAGCAAGCCTTCAGTGATCCGGCACAGACGAACGAGATGTAGAAGTAGTTTGAGTCGGCGAGGACGCCGGTGATCAGCGGGCCCATGCTCTGCGCGCTTGTCTTGACGACATTGACCAGGCCGAGGATCACGGTCCGCTCTTGGGGCTGGAGGATGGTGGCGAGGAAGGCGGAGCGCGGCGCGACGTCCATGGATTGCGTGCAGGCACGCAGGGCGAGGAATAGAATGGACCAGTGAGCGTCATTGGGGATGGGGATCAGAGCGAGGAAGACGGCGGAGGGCAGATGAGTGAAGACCATGGTCTAGTTTTAATGTCAGCTAATGAACAAATCCATTCGAGGGAGCAGAATCCAGTAGGGCAGAGGGTGTTTCTCACCTTGACATTTCCGAAACGTTTGGCAAGGAATGAGGCCACAATGGTCGAACAGGCTGAGATGATGCTAGTGACGAAGAAGATAGACCCGAGCCTGCCCTCCTCGATGTTGTAGTGAGACTTAAAGAAATAGGTGACCCATGACCTGTGGACGAGTTAGCTAGGTCATTCATACATTCATGTTAGTAGGAGGGCTAGTTGGTTCTTACAGAGGGGCAAGACCAGAAGCAAAGGCGTCGAGCGCAAAGAGGATGCACAGGCTAATAACAACCGGAATACTGTGCTTGCTGACGTTGGGAAGCAAGCCGCGACGAGTCTGGGTGCGACGAGTCTGGGTGCGACGAGTCTGGGCAGGCTTTGTGGACTCTTCCCTTTCTCCCAGTAGAGGAGATGTTTCGCTTTGCGTTGGCTCTTCCACTTCAACCTCAGCTTCCACAGCTCGGCTAAGAAGAAGAACCAAGACAAATTTGACGACGCCAACGGCGGAATAGGCAACAAAGACCAGACGATAAGCCTCGAGCAAAGGCTTAGAAAGAACCTGGTGAAGATGGTGGATGACCCAGCCGCAGGTCATAATACCAAACGCCGTACCAGCCGTCCCTGATAGGCTGTACCAGGCGTAGATATCGCTTAGGTGCGTAGATGTGTTGAGATGAGCGATGATGCTCTCCTCGACAGCCCGGAATGGACCAATCTCGTTGCCACTACATCATCATTCGTCAGCACTTGTTCCATCCACAAGTAATATCGTACCATATAAGTCATACCTTGGGCTAATAACTCCCAGAATAGCTGCTGCTAGGAGAATCCAGTAGTTATCAGATGACGCAAAGACAAGGCCACTGGCCGTCATTAGGATGGCCCCCAGAGCGAGGGTAGCCCTGCGGCCCATCCCATCAGCAAACAGAGCAAGGAGGAAGCTGATGGCGATGTCGCCACCAAGAGTCAGAGTCATAAAGAGTCCGATGAGAGTTTGGGATGTCTGCAGCTCGCGGAGGAAGGAAACGAGCACCAGCGTCGAGGCACCGTAGGCGAAAAGGCGCACAAAGCGCTGAGCGCAAAGCAGTTTGACATCGGGCGCAGACCGGTACAGAGAGTCCAATCCCATGGCATCGAAAAGGATGCCGGCGCAAGAGCGCTGGGGCTTCGCAAATTCTTCGCTGGTCATTCTGAAGACTGATGTCGGCGGTGAGGAATGTAGTGGGCTTGTGATGCTGCCTTTTCACCGGTCTTCTCATGTCCTTATATCATGGTGCGACACACTTGATGCCTGTTTTGCATCACCTTACAAATGATCTTGCTCACAAAGTGTCAATCTCGGTTCCCGAGAATTCTGTCTTGCTCCAATGCACTTGGATTGTAGTGCAAACATGGATGTCAATATCTCCGAATCGCCGACACCGTCTCAGAGAACCCCGAGTGAAGCCTCATTGGCCGCGAAGATACGTATGTACGCGTTCCAAATTATGATTTGCTACCAATTCCAATTTTCTCATTTAGGAAAATTTTAGAAATTGACTCCTTCTTATTGGACCATCAACATTGACCTGTTTTTCACGTCGCAAATCCGAGCATTGTCAGTCTTACCGCTAATCACTGAATTAGCATCATTTCATCAATATCCGCCACATATAACAGAGTACCCATATCGGTCAAGGGACGAAGGCAAATAAGGGCTGCAATTCCATCTTCTAATTAAAATGCGCCCACACAAGGTTAAGTAATGGCGGTGCAGACGAGATCGCCATATCACAAATGCTTCACAAGCGACTCCTATTTCCAGTGTTTCCCACCAACATTACCCAGCACTTCGCCTTTGGCAAGTTCAATGGGACCGAGCTCCGAAATCCGAGGGCTCGATCAAAGCATTTGCAGCTACGTAGTGACCTGTAATGTGATGGCGTGTCTGTTAGTCTCGGACCTCCGAGTTGTCCCCATTTCAGCCTCGTACGTGAGACCCGCCTCATGAGGCCACGATAAACAAGAGGGCCTTGTTCCAAAGAACATAAATCGGCCCACTTATATATGACGTCGAAGGGGGAAACTTGTCTGATTCACTGAAGTCAATATGAAACGACGTACCATGTCCGAGCCGACGCCGATGCTCATCCAGGTGTACAGTAAGCTTGTCGAAAATGAGGTTAGAATCGCCATATCAAAGTCACTTTTCTGGGGAACGAAGCACTAAAGTGAGTACCTAAGTACCCGCCTTAGTGTATTTTCATATCCCCAATCTCTCCCGTAATCCAAGAAGACTGATGAACGATTATCAGTCCAGCCTCTTTCAAGAACCGCAGGGAAAAGATAAATCTTAAACCAGCGTCTCCTTGAAGGGCAAAAGCAGGTTTGATCTATGTCCCAGAAATAAGAATGGCGAGGATACAACTACCTGTCGAGGAAATCATTTATACCTGCGGTAGCCGGATTCATTAACAATTTGATACTGAAGCCAGCTATCTTTATTTAATATGACAGTTGCTTATCCAGCCGCCATCTTCAGGAGTGGACAATTGCGATAGATAGAAGAAAACTATATCTTATCGAATGCATGATGATTTTGATCTCTGAAGAAAACCAACATCTCAGATAAAACAGCTGTTACCCCAATTTCACTACTATTTTTCAGGTCTGGAATTATAAAAATGAGGCTTTGAAGAACTAGGCATAGAGCGAGGGAGAAAGTGGATGTAGAAAGGAGGCAATCAAGAGAATTGGATGTAACTCTACCTTTTCATCTTCCAGTGCGCCAAGAAAAAAAAAATCAAAATGCAAACATCCCAATCTTGGCTCCGACCTAATTCTATAATTTTATTTCCTTTCCTGTGAATAATTCTCTAATGTATATAAACATAACTGAAGGTCGGAATTTTGCTGTGATGGATATGTCGCTGGGTCAAGTATTCCGAATATACAAGTCTGTTCTCAGCACCTCAGCTTTGACTTCAATCTCGTACTTCGTGTACTCCTCAAGAAGTTGAATGGTCCTTGGTGAATCTTCGTATTTTTTATACGAACTAGGGATGTTCTGATTAGCTTCCAAGAATAAGAACAAACTCAACCAAACTTTTGGCAGCTACAATCAAGGAAATAACAGTCATTGTACTCACAACTTCCTCTTTATAAATTCCCAGTATTCTGCTTGGATATCCTCATCGTCAATTTCTGGGAGATCTTGGATCCATAGCATAGCTGCTGGCCTTGCTATATCAGCAATAATCTCCATCACCGCCCTTCGTGGATCGCAACAAACGAAAATGGTTTCGTCGTCAATCACTCTGAAGGACGAAGTACCATAGCCGTTCAGGATCTGAAATCCGGCCTTGGCCAACAGTTCCTTATCCTGTGGACTGTAGCTGAAATCCTCAGCAACCACTTTGAGTGAGGACTGTTGCCCATGGGCCACCTCTGTATCTGGTGACAAACGATTTGCCTGGCGACTTCCAATGACCTGGGCAACAGTGAGAGCGACAAAGTGGTTGATATAGTTGCGGTAGCCTGGGAGGGTGCTCGGCGGCCCAGGAGTCTCATAGAGGTTATCCTCCGCAAGAGTTTTGGCAAGGTTCCCCAGTCCAAGGCAGACTACTCTGCTAGCTTTGGGTATCCGATCCACCTGGTTGAGCATATCAAGCAACTCTATCCGAAAACTGCTTTGCTCCCAGCTCTCCTCTATGAAGCCCCAAGTCTCTTCCACTTGTTCGTGGGGAACATCCGAAATCATTGTAAAAACGGTGCTTATTCTGATAGGACAGGTAAAAGCGGCCATTTTGATTTCTGGGATACTTGGATCCACGAGTTCCTCATCAGTCTCTCCTTCGAAAGCATTTTGTGCTAAATTCATTAGCTTTCGGTATGGATATATAACCGGAAATGGAACCCTAGTTTCGACTTAATTAGTTGTTGCTTTCCTTGCATAATTTAGCCGGGGAGAGTCACCCACGATTGCGGTTCGCCGTACTCCCTATCCTCGAGTGAAGGTATAGCAACCCTGGTGTTGATGCCAATCACTTTTTTCTGTTAGGTACCAAATTCAGCTGGCGGTGTCATGGACGTACTAGAAGGAAGCGTAATGTATGTAGCTTCGGTCGAAGAGTGCTTTGCTAAGAATACTTCGATCTCCCGAAACATGTCTTTGGTGTACAGCTTGTTGCCGGACTCATAGGCATGTTGCACGGCCTGTGCCAATTTCTGGCCCTTTTCTTTTCCCGTTAATTGTCTCCTTTCTTCGATAGCTGGCCGCAGAGGGATCTCCCCAAACTGGGTACTCCGAACGGGCGTTGAGATCGCGTTCATGTTGGGATGCACTGAGCGGAATTTTGATGCACCACTTGGCTAATTCTTGGTTGAAATGCACGTAATGGTGTAGTCTGTAGGTTACTTTGTGAACAAGAGCTCGAGAACGGCTTTAGTTTGGTGAACAATGAACTTATTCTAGGACATAATTCATGTAAGAACACTTTGGTTGTATCGGCTTTCTATGCTGGCAGCCTTGTGCTTAGGGTGGCTGACTGTGTGTGTTAATTAATTGCGGCTCAAACTTACCTGTTCATTCTTGTTCTTCAGTTTCTAATAGAACAAGGAGATAACACAAAGTCTTTCATGTTGAGTTACTACCACGTCAGTGCGTAGGCAGATGCACCACTCGTTTGGCCTGCCTGCACATGGCCGGTAGATTGTAGTAGCTAATTGGGCTCAATTAGGACAGCATGTCATTAACCTTTTCTCAAGACTGGAATTCTACTTCAGTCCTGGTATTTCGCTGCTGGGCGTGTCAAACATGCGTCATAAGACAATTTCGAACCCGCTCTTTATAATGAGACTGGCATGAAGCTATTCAAAAGTACCTTTTTGTTTGTCGGCGAGTATTCCAACAATACATAAATGGAAAGCCGAAATGCACTCTCATAAAGATAAAACAAAAAAAAAAAAAGCAAAGAGAAAATAGAATAGAGAAACTAAGGGCTGCTATTCAACGTACATTACCCGAATGTTATCAGTGTTAGGGCTCTAGGGTAGGTCGCCCGTCGGCGGTGAGCATGTCTCGAAATCATGCTCGGTTTTGACATCCTTACTCCGAGCAGGAACAAGTCTTACTTCCTTCGGTAGTATAATTAATCATGTTCCAGACAAATCTCACAGTGAGGTAACGTGACCACAATGGCATAATTGTATGAGATTATGCTCTCTACGGTATTATTTTCTCCAGTCTGGGCCGTAGGAGCCGTCGGTGCAACTGCAACTGCGCTGCTTCCTTTCATAATGAAGACCGAAGACCGAACTCGAGCAAGTGCCGATGCCTGCGCGCTCCAGTGAGGCTGCTGAAGCTCATTTTCGGCATCCGCGGTGCCGAGTTGGGTGGGATGTGTTAATCAATTCATCGGTCCATGCGGCTCCTTCATATTGACCGGCTGGTGCAGGGATCACTCGTTACCAATTGTGCAAGACATACATGAGCGACTCATGCAACGATAGTGGTAATAAAAGGAGGCATTATTATTGAAAAATTAAAATAGCAAGTGGCTCCCCGAAAACAGCAGTGGAACGTGGTCAAGTTAGACTACTCACCAAAGCTTACAAATCCTCACTGGCATTCAACCTGACCCTGGCGTCAACAGCATCTTGAAAACGGCAGTTGAGATACGGATCAAACGAGGCAGACTTGGCGCGCGCTTGGGGGTTTTGGGGAGTGATAGGGCGATCTCACGTCAGCGCAGAGCCAGTGGCTCAAACCTGATTCATTTGCTCACGGGCGCAGCCAGGACAGCAGAAGCTTCAACTGAGCGGTGTTGGGCCGTCTCTTGGCAGGGGTCTCGGGGAATCGGCTGGGCGTACTTGATCTTTCGATCCCCCAACGCTCCTTGCATAGGGGCGTCTAACCGACCTGGTGGGATCTGCACCTGCGTGAGTGATGTGAGAAATAAGGGACCTAATGCATGGCGCCGTGCTTGTGTCCCCCAAGCTCACCCAAAGTACGATCAATGTGCCTGTATAAGGAAATTTAAGCAAAATATGTACCCATATGGAGGCCTCCCGTTTCAGTAACACCCCGCCAGCACACGGATAATTGGGCATGATGAGGAGAGACAGGAACACCAGGCGGAAGCAAATACAATCGAATGAGGGCATTCATGCGGCCGGGCCGTCCCTCTGATAAGGGGAAGGTTGGATTGCTGTGCTGTGGGTGGGTGTGATTTAGTTCAAGCCCCATTGGACGGCCGTAATCAAACCGGCTCAGTATGATTGATCAATACAACCTGTCGTATGCATCACAGCAACCTCAGCTCGCTTCATTTGCCGGCGAGAGATAAATTGGCCGTCCTGAATCCTCCCAGGATGCCTACCATCTACCACACCCTGGACCCGGCGAGGCTCCTTCGTTGGTCCAGAAGGCATCCTTATTGCTCCTGCTCCCACAATCCGCCAACATAGCAGGCGTGTCATAGCAGGCGTGTTATAGCAGGAAGAGCAGTCCTCACCCACATTTGGCCATAGAGCGCGTGTGGAGGCGACCTAATATTCTTAGCACTCAGGCTAGGCCCCCATGTCGCATCAGCCCTGCTTGCTCCCCTTGACCCCTTCCCGCTGGTGCACGTGCTCTCATCCCAGAAGACCAGTCTTCTTCTTCCCCCGCTGAGGGTCTAGACTGGCCTACCGGCCGGGCCAGGGTCGTACAGCCAGTCCTACAAGCCCATCGTTTCAACGAGGAGCTTAGCCTCCATCATGTTCAGGTCATGATCACCGAAATGGAAGACTAGGAAGGAGAGAAGGAAGATTAAAGTATTGTGAGTTTTGAGTTCATTTAGTGGTGGTATCTCTCTAGAAAAACAAAATAAAATCGTATGTAGTAGGTAGAGACAGTAATGTAAGTGTGTACTGTATGATGCATAAACCCACTCCGAGGAAAAATAACCCAAGCCATAGGCTAATGTCGCCATCGATGGCCAATCAAACGCCCAGTCCGAACCACCCACCCCTCTCATCATCGCCGGTTTGTCATTCTTGTCTTGGGTCATTATCCGAAGCGAACAACATGGTGGTAAATCCGAGTGTATCCAATAGTAGTTATTAAGGAAACAAAAAACGCCTTGGGACCGTTAAACGCGCGCGCTGGTATCTATCCGATCGGTGATACATTTGTACAATGAAGAAAATCCAGGAAGTGTAGGCCGACCGGGGGTATTTCCGTGCATAATCCTTTTAGTTCCGTCGTGTGATGTGTAGTTTAGTATGAGAAATGAGAAAAGACGAGGCGGTGGTTCAAGCTACACCTCCTCAACAAGGCCGAGGGCCTTCTTCTCGTCGAGTAATACTCGCTGTTGCCCCTTTTCTTCCTCAGACTCCTTGGAGTCATCGCATGTCTGCACACATTCAAAGTTAGTTTAAAATCAAGTCTTGCTGGATCAGGATGGTGGTTTGCACATACCTTGCTGAGGACGAAGCTGACGAGGTAAATAACGGTGAAGCCAATCAGAAACAAGAAAGAAATGATATGTGCCCAGACCATAACGGTATGAATAATTGGGTGTCGGTGACGGTGGTGGCGGTGATGGCGATGATGGCGATTGTGTCGGCCCCATGATTGATGCTCTCCATCAGCGAGATACAGAATATCACCGCCGTGCTTTGATTCGCTAACGTCGGTGGCCTCTAGCGAAGTGGCCGGTGCTTGGCCATCTTCCTCGCCCGTCTTCTTGTTGTTGAACCAGAAGACAGGGAGAAGCCTCGAGTTTGCGCCAACGGTCTCGATGCGGCCCAGGGATTTCGAGAGATATCGTGGGGCAGCGTGGAAGAAATGCATCAAGATGCAGCCTTCATGTGCTGGCCGCGAAGGCTGCTCGGGCTCTGAGGAGACATGGCGGACCTTCATGAGATCACTGTCGTCGATGTGAATAGTGGTCTCCTCGCGAACCTTGAGAAGGTCGCTGTCGTCGATCTGAAGACCGTGAGATGGCACGAGGGCGGTCGGAGCAGCAAGGCTCAGGGCAGCGCCCAGTGAGAGAAGCAGAACAGGCCGCATGGTGTAGATTTGGCTGGTTAGTGACTGTTGGTCGTCGTAGGAAGAGAGCTGCAGCTGCGCCTCGACTGAATAGGTCCTTGATGGAGGGTTGTATGGTGATGATGGCTTATGCCCCTGCCGATACTTTCGTTCTTCCTTCCAAATGAGTGATGTGAGGCAGATTGGGTTTATGAGTGCATGTGAGACTCTAATTATGGAAAAAACAAAGGCCGTTCTCTCTGTGTAGGATGGAACAGGGAGGATCGATGGCAGAGGAAATTAAGTATTCAAATAGGGAAGAGGAAAAGCAAAGTTCGCCCAGTACCGAGATTCGTCCCAGAAAGGAAAGATGGGCTATGAGACTTGGAGGTAGGGAACGGAGCCCGCAGGAACCTTGAGTGAGACGGCTACTATATTGCGACTGGTGCCAAAGCAATCCTATTAGTTTCAGTAGCGGGACACCAGTAGTCGGTCGGGAATGTGGTGGAGTGAGTGACTGATTGGTGCGAATGCGCAGGTGCTCGACGGAGGCCAACCGGGGGAGAGCTAAGGATGGACACGGGCCCAAGCGAGGAATGAGTTGCTGTCGATGAATGGCGATCTGTCAACCGGGCCAAAACGAGGGGGATCAGGCACGATTAATACAGCGAGGTGGGGGATCCAGCTGCTTGGGATCTGCTAGGAGGCAGCCAACGGTTGACGGCACGCGCATAAGCATTATATTGCGATACGATGGCTGGACTCTGGAGGATTGAGGCAGCGGCACTCAAGAGCGCTCTAGGTCCGGGACTGGGCCCTAGAAGCGGAGGACGGGCGGTAAGTTCCACTAGCTCTTGGGCCAGAATGCGCCAAAAGGACCGCAGTATTTTAACCCGAATAGGCGTTCGGGGTGCCCTCTCAGCCCCATCGGCAGCCCCTCGGCAGCCCAGAGGTTCTGGACCCAAGGGAGCGTTCAGCAGTGAGGAGCACGGGGGGCATACGCCAAGGCCACTCAGCCCACGCGACACTCGTGTACCGTACGCGAGCACGCACATCACATCTGGGGACCGGCCTGGTCTAGACGCAGCCAGCGCGCACCCACGCTTGCTAATCCGCCGTAGGTCGCTCGTGCTCGCCTTAGGCTACCCTACGGTAGATAGTCTCTCTGGTAGCCTACAGACTGGATACGTTTCGGATGTCGGCTCGCCATGGTGCTTGGCGAGAGGTAGCACCAGGCACTGTGGCTGACCATGAGTCCATCAGTGAGACCGATCATGATCGAGGATCGCCGCCTATGTATGCTTACATGAACAAGAGGACGCACTGCCTGACCACGTACCAGCTTCCAGAGTTCAGGCCACTCCGTCCTGGGCCACCGTGTTCAGGTACATGTAACTTACTTGCTTACCTGTCATCAAACGGGCCAGGCCTACAGAGATCTGGGGCAGATCATTGAGTGACGGTGCAACGCTGCGAGGCTATCTGCCCATCGATCCAGTTGAACGAGCTTGAACGAGCTTTCGTTGTTTGTTGGATGAACTCGGGTAGTCTACCCGGCCGGGAGACACGCAGGACAAAGCATCTTCCGCTGATCAAGTGCTATCTTTACAGTCCCCGAACCCCCAGACCTTGGGTGAGTGACGCATGGTGGGGTCTAACGATGTTTCAACGGCAGATAGAGACGTGGAGGTTGTCGCGACCCTCGAGATCGAACCGGCCTTCCAGGCTCGGTCACAGATCACCGGCTGTGTGTGATTCGCATGGTGACCCTGGAGCACTCAACCATCCAATATGCCGTGCCTGATAATAGACTCCATATATCTATTAATATCCTGTCGTCTGAAGGGCTCGTTGACTTGCCATTGGATTCCACGTCATGCCCTTGGGGCGTCATCACCTCCTGCATCGTCGTCCGACGTCCCTGCAGTGCGGCCGTCATTAAAACGTATGTGTGCCAAGAACCAGGTTCGCGTCAACCTACGCAGTTGGGATGCGTTGGGGTCGGTTGGCAGATGGCAGTGCTGTGTCAAACGGCGTCTTCGAGGTCGCCGTGGCAGTTGCTCACGCAGTAAGATCATCCTCAGTGGTCAATGCCACTCCCGCGACCCCAGTGCAACGGAGTCTGATGGAACCCACCAGATCCCCATTGCAATGCAGTGGGCCACTGGCATTGCTAGCGTATCTGCACCTATCGGGAGTTCCTCCTCCCCCCACCCAGGCCCTATAACCACAAATACCGTCCACTACAGTGCCATTGCATGGTGGGAGGGCGGGTGCGGACTCGCCTCTGATTGGCCGCAGCGTATCGCTCTGCCCTGTGGGCCTCTCCCAGCGTCGCGGTTGGAGGTTCGGCTCATCGAGCTTGTTCAGCGATGCCCTCATTTCCCTGCCGAGATATATTAGCTGCTACACATCGTGTTCCTCTCCCCTCTGTACGCTGCGGTAACCTCCATTGGAAGGCGCGCCTCTATGTTGTTATGTTCTCGGCCCGCTATGGCGTCTAATGCTGCTGGAAAGGGCGTTCACAAGCCCAAACTTACCAGGGCGTACGCGCCCAAAGTTCGCACCGGGTGTCTCACATGGTAAGTACATTCGCACCATCCTTCTTGTCTAGCGGTCCATCTGTCAACTTCTTCCTTCCATCAAATACATCCTCGATTCTTTCATTCATTCAACCATACTATCTATGATCATGGCGTCCTCTTCCCGCTGCACCAGCCTCTTAGACTCATGGGCTCTTGGAGACCAGTCTATTGACAGGGCCTAGAGGCTGTTCCAGACTCTTTCCCTCCCCTCCCAATAAAAAGAACCCCTCCCTTCCAAGTTTCGTGTTGGTCCATCACCAGGCCTACCCAAACGGGTAAGGCACAACGTCTCTCGGGGCCGAGCAGGTGTGTGGATTCACAAAACGGCCAACCCGAGAACGAAGCCGAACCGCTGGGTTTCTGTTTGCGAATGCTGAATGGAGAATTATGCTGTGGAGATCCGATTGAATTGACAGACTTGCAGCAAGTAGGTTGTCCTCTTCGGCCTCATTCATTGGCTTTTATCCGGCGGTTCATGCACGAAGGGTTCATCTGCAGACCATCGTTGCGACCGCTGGCAGACCGCTCCCAGCCCTACGACGTCCCTTCCGCTCCAGGCCAAGCCAAGTTTGTCTGCCTATATTTGCGACAGTATTCTAATAAAATGAAATACTAGAGCTCGCCGTAAGAAATGCGATGAAGAGAAGCCCACCTGCCGCCGGTGCAGAGACGGTGGCTGGAAGTGCGATGGTTACGCCCACTTACCTGGGAGCACTGCTGGCAGTGCAGTCCTTCCCGGAACCTCCAGTAGCAGAAGCAGCAGCGTCGATAGTAGCCGAAGCAGAGCTGGCACGCCGGCCAGGAGCATCGTCGTCCGACAGGCGACACCCTCCTCCAACAACCCCAAAAGCATAGTCAAAAGATCGGATCGCAGCAACACCACCAGCATCAGCCCCTCTCCCTCGCCCACTCCCGCCGCCGCCGCCTCCGCCTCCCCTCAGACCATCCTGCGACCGACGAGAATCTTTGCGAACGAAGGAGAAGCCCTCGAGCTGCGCTTCCTCGGCCACTTCTTCAACTGTACGTTGGGGGATATTGTTCATACAAACGGCCCTCAAGACTTCTGGCGACGGACCCTTCCCTCGCTAGCACAGAGCGAACCCTTGATCCGCCACGCCGTCACGGCATTGGGCACCACGCATTGGCTGTTCATGGGCCATGAAGTCGCAACTCCGAACCAGATTGCCTCCTCCGAGGCTGTGCTCAACCACCAGTACAACCAGGCCATCACGCGGCTCGTCCCGTTGATGTCACACCCTCCAGATTCTAACCCTAATATCCCCCTTATACTTATATGTTGCCTCCTCTTCGTCTACCTGGAGGCTCTGCGAGGCGCTCGCAACGAGGCATTCCAGCATCTGGCATCTGGCTCCCGTCTCCTTGCTTCGCTGTCAGAGGTATCACCAACCCCACCGGTTTCCGAGGAGACTTTGCGAGAGATTGCCGCCTTGTTCAGGGGGATTGGGTCGGATGTGACACCGTTCACGTATGATAAGATGCTCTCTAATCTTGCATCCTTCGCAAACCCAGCCGCCGGGGATAGCGAGGCGGTCACAAAGCCGTTTGCCAGCTTGGAAGAGGTATGGGACGAGCTGGCGGAAATCGAGATGCAAATGTACGACACCGAATGGGAGGCGGATGAGGGGGGGAAGTGGGCAGACGTACCGCTGGAACAAAGAGAGGTGGAGCGGGCGTCGTGGGAGACAGTGAAGAAGCGATTCCTGGTGTGGGAGGCCCGCTTCGAGCAGACGCTGGAAACCCTCGGATTGGAGAGTGACGAGAGCTACGAGGTTCTGAACCTGCGGCTGCAACGGCACATGTGGAGGCTCATGGTGGACGACGACGAGGAGGAGTCGTGGGACGCGGATCCCACGATGGAGCCGGACGAGTGTGCGAAAGTCATGGACCAGGTGGAGCGGCTGCTGTCCATGACCCCGTCTACGATGCGTGTCTTTACTCTGCACGCCGACCTCATCCCCGCGCTGATTGTCGTGTACGGTTCGTGTGCGGACACGGCGGTGCGGCGGCGGGCCATCACCCTGTTACGGCTACGAAGGAGGAGAGAGATTGTGTGGGACAGCGAAGAGATTGCACAGTTTCTCGAGGCAGACTTGGAGCGGTGTCTTGCTGGGGCAAAGAAGGCTGGGTGGCCTGAGATAGGGCCATGTGCGGACAGGAAGGCCTTGTTGTTCTATCGACCTCTGGAAGCATGAACGGCTGGTAGAGATTACGGGCGACAAGCCGTTCAGACCATCGCCCACTCTCTGAAAACTTACGCTCAACGTCTTTATTGTTCTAATCGGCCTTTACATTGCCTACATCTGCTATCTATAGTTGCATACTATCCAGGTTACCTGATGAGAGTCAAGAGGTGGAAACGCCCGAAGGCATAGCAGCTGCTGGAATCAGGCGTCGGCAATCGCTACCATGGTATACAGCATTTCAAAGGGAGTTGGTCGCACGCAATCTCTCGGGGTTTTGATTTTGTGTCAATGCAATACAACGCTCTGGATACATTGCTGGGGGTTGATAATGAAGGCCAGGCAAGGTGTGAAGCACTGCACATGCGATTCCTCGGAGACGTTCTCGGTAGATCACAGCAGCGAATGCGGACGCCGACGAACGCTGGACCAAATTGTGACAGATACTCCGTCGGTGATAGACGGAGAAGAAGGGATGGGACTGAGAGCTGTGCACTCAGGGGGAATTATTAGGGACACCAAACCAACTTGTCTCATGGTGGCGGTGCGGCTCGGTCACAAGTTACAGAGCAAACTAAAATAAAAATAAAATAAAGTATCTCATCCTCCCGGGCGAATATCCAAACATGATCAATTCATTGATTCGGCATCATCGATTAATGGAAGTGGGCAGTGCATTGTAGTCATGGCCTTCTAAGCAGCAGTCAGCGCACCTCGCTGTTTCGAAACAAAGCAATTTGTCATAATTCTCGCACTCGTCTTACACCTTGATCTCTGTTCATACTACGAGTGGTAATTAACAGCGAAGCCGTGCAAATAGGCTGCCTCCCAGAACTGGTTATGATGACATCGCCATGGGTGGAGTGGAGTTATATCCATCGAATTGGTCCGGGGCCGAGATACCGAGGAGCGCCTTTTGGAACTTTGTCGAGCAGGTTCTTCGGTGGTTTCCCCGTCTCTTCCTTGCTTCTTCTCTCGGATATTTACTAGCGCGGAATCCATGGAAGGCGAAACGGATGGAGGAGTGGAGTGGATAGGGGGAAACATGCATCCACGCTCAGGGGAGAGCCGTATTCCTTATTCAGCATCGTGATTTTCCCCCTCCCACGACTTTAAAACGGCGTAGGCCGGCGTGCTCCAGTTATTAGTACGAAACCGGGCAGTAGAGCGAGGTCCCATCACTACGGCGAGATCCGAATATGGCAAAAGAGAAGAACATGGACTGGCCGGCTCCTGGCGCTCGCCGTTTCCTCACCGAAACGAGCTGGCCGAGATCTGGCAGGCAGGAAGGCGGGGTAAGGGAGGGAGGGAAGGAAAGTGTCGTGATTGATGATGATTCCTTGATTTTCCATCTGTTTGACCATTGTTTACGTACGAACGCATGGTTGGATGGGACGTGCCAAGATGCCAGAACCAGGGGGGGGAGAAAGCCTAGCGCCGTTCTGGAACCACAGCCGACCCTCAGATTAAGCGAGCGAGCGTATAAGATGCGCGTTGGGTACGATGTCTTGAGAGGGATTGGCTCATGAGTATCGGGTTGCCAAAAAAGAAAAGGACAATACTCCTTTTAATGGGGAGTGGCAGTGCGATTAGCATTCAGCTCCTGCTAGTCGGTCTGGGGGTTTCGCGCCACCCACTGCTATTTTAATGCGTTTTGGCTTGATGGGATCTTGCTGATTTGTTCCGATGCCGCGAACGATTGCCAGTCTGTGCTTATGGCGCAGATAGTACTTTGCTCGAATTGCGTGCTGGGATATATTGACACTAGGTACATCCATTCAACCATTAGCTCCGTGTGGAGAATGGCTGAAGTGCAAAAAAGGATGCAATGCAGCGGCGGTCCAGCTTTCCGCCACCACTGGATTAAAAATCGAGATCCACATGGACAACAGGGTCGTGTCAGCCTTATTAAGAGAAGGGGAAGCTTTGGTTAGGGATAGGCTGGGATTGGATGTATTAGCCGGGTTGGCGCACACCGTCTGAGAGGGTTGCATCCATCTCATCAGGGTAAACAGAAACACAGCGCTGGGAGGATACAACCACGCGAAGAAGACATCGATGGGATCGATGGTGCCACCTTCTGCTCCTGGACAGCGATGTAAGATGTGTTTCCACTGCAGTGTTTGAGTTTGAGAGATGAGCACTTCAGATGCAGGCATGTCCGGACAGCCCCGGTTGTCTCACCCCACATCACGGTGTCTGCTACCATTCAGAGCAGATGGCGACATGTTGGCATTCGGCTCCCGGCACCATTGGGATGGGCTATGCCGTATTCTGCAACGATAGCTCGGGCCTAGCCATTACAATCGACATTGCAGGCTCAAGGAGCAGGGAGAAGTCGCTGTCGCGTGCCTCTGGGACAGAGGTGCCGGTAAGCTTGCCCATGCAGGAATAAGCATACTCGTACCGTTGTGTAACGATTTTAGTCCAGGGCACAACGGTGCTTAGAGTATTACCTTGCTTGACTCGCTGTTTGCCAGATACAGCAGCGCCCAGAGGAGATCCCATGGGCATTCCTTCGCGTCTCTGCCTGCCAGATCCAGCCATATTGTCGTGGGTTGATTGACAACTGGAGAGTAGCAGACCGACAGAGTCATCCTGCAATGCCGGTAGTCCAGTGGGGATTTCTGTTACGAAGGGGCTGCCTAGACGCCCAGGTAGGCGATTCACCGAGAAGATCTCGTCTGAGCTCCTGGATGGATGCTCGGTACTTGTCGTGTTTGACTGTGTACCGGTCCCGTACGGGTGAGCACTAGCTGGGAGTTGAAATGGTGAAGAACTACGAGCAGCCGCAACGGTCGCCAAGGCACAAATTGAAGGGGGTGGACAGAGAGGGCAGGGCAGGGAAAGGGAAAAGCTAATTTGTTTCCAGTATCTGGTTCCTGCCGCGGCTTCCAGATTGGTGAGAGCCAAGCACATCCCATGCATTCAATGCTTGTTACCGCACAAAATGCACCAAAGTACCTACATCAATCGGTTGCCACTCTTCAGGTCTGCATTCACCCACAGGCAGCAGGCTTGGCCCAGCGTTAGGGGTCGAGGTGCCTACAGTTTAGTGGCTCAGCCCCCGCAATATGGGGGGGAATAGTTCGTCGGCGCTAGAGCCGGCGAGGAACTTCTGCCAGCGGCTCTGTCTTATGGAAGGGGGCTGTTCGCTCGTGTACAGCGGCCATGAGTCAGCAGCGACCAACGCCGACCTGAGTTAATGGCTGACAGCGAGAGTGATCGCGTGCCTCGTCAACTACAAATGCTTTTTTGGCAATACTAGTTGGTGTTGGCTGGTGGACCCCAGTATGCGCTGTGGTGCTGGTTGTTGGTTATTGGGCATGCTAGGACAAGACAGGCATCTAACCAGCACCGCTAGCTGCTTTCTTTTTCTGTTGGCCCACGGAGGCGTCCAACCAGACCACCACAGCAAAGGCGGCCGCGGGACGGGAAGGGAGGGAGGGTCCCAGGTGCAGCTAGCTGGGGCCTTCAGGACTGCTGGAAGCCCAGACAGGCACGCGACCAATTTCTTTTTATTGCCTGCTCGTGTTTCTGGGGTGCGGTGCGGCCTAGCTGCAATACAATTCCGCAGGTACGGTTGGGTATGGTCTCCCATGTATCTAGTAATAGTCCTTCAGCCTTGGCGGGAGGGCCTGGCTGGCCGAGCCCTTGCCGCTGGCCTGGACTGAGCTTTTCCCTACCGTTTGCCTCCTCGCTCCTCGCTCGGGCCTGTTGGCGGAGTTGCTGGCCAAGGGGCTTTTTCGCCGTCGACGGTGGGTGGCTATTCCGACGTGATCTTGGTTCTGCCTGGCCATCTCCATATCCATCTGATCCCGTCTTTCCCTCTCTTCTTCTCTTCTCCCCTTGTAATCCTCTGCTCCTTTCTTGCCTGTGTAGGGAGGCCCCACGACGCCGGCTTCTTTCCTTCTGTTTTCCTTTCATTGTTCTCCTTGGCCCCATTGATCTGTCTCGTCGGATCTCCACGCCTTGACATCATCGTACTCGCGCCAAAAATACGCCCATTGCCTACTGCAGGCATACATACATCGATCACGATCGACTGGCTGGTTGGCTGACACTTTCCCATGGTTTCTCCCCGGGAAAGCTGCTTCTGCTCCTTCCCCCCTGGCCTCCTCCCCCCGTCAACACTCGTACCCTCCTTTACAGCATAGATTTCCTTATATTCACTGGGGGTTCATCCTCCTCCAGCAATCGTAATTGTCGTACGCCCTCGATAGATTCCTGGGCCTCGAGTTGCCCAATATGTTTTCTCTGTCGTTCCCGCTCGCTCCCCTCATATTCACGAGCTTCTGCTCCTCGCTCATATTCACCAAATTCATCACTCTCGGCACACATTTTCACGCGGTGCCGTTCCTGGCCTTCGTCTTCTACCTGCCGACGTTTTTCCTCTTCGACTTCATTGCGATATGTTTTCTTAGATTCCTCCTGAACCCTGTACGCGGTTGGTTCAGCCTGTTGGGCTTCATCATTGGCATTCTCATCTCGTAAGTTCTTTCCGGACTCGTCTCGCACTGTGATTCTTCTCCCGCGTCTTTCCTTGATACCTAGAAAGCAAGCTCTTCTTGGTTTTTCTGTCTTCAACTTTGGGTTTGGGTGCATTTGCTCCTAGTGACCGCTCCTGGGCCGTTAGCTCTGCGACAAGACACCCCTGATCGACACCCGCTAAATCTAAAATTCAAACCGCCAACCTAAAACACGACGGAGAGCGATGGAGAGACATTTTGCTAACGTTTTCGTGCCCCTGCGCGCGACAGTCTCTTTACTCTGTGTGGTGCCGCCTCGCAGCTGGGTTTCTTCTACAAGACGGGTGGTGAGCTTGCCTGGCACGAGGCAACTTCTTTCGCAACCAACAAGGATGGGTTGAAGGTTCTGCTTTCCGGCAGCTGGGCGGTGCTCGCCTCTGCCGGCCTCCTCCTGGGCGTTTCCTTTCTCCTACAGACCCTCTGCTACCGAGTTGTGGGCGTGTTCAACTCGGCACTTGGCGCAAACTTCATAGTCCCGGTCGCGCAGTTCGTCCTGACCAGATGCCAGAGGGCGCAGTTCCATATTATCCGGAAGACGCAGTACTATCTCCTCCGGGGACCAGCCCACGATGAAGAGTCGGAAGTCGGGTCCATCAACTCGGACCTCCCAAGCAGCGTTGATTCGGATTCCGAGTCGCACACTTTCTTAGGCGACGGTGAGAAGGACGAGGAGGGTGGTAGCCGCGGAAAATTGGCACGAATGATTATCCAGATTCGAGATTGGTGGGCCATCAGAGTGGCTGTTGTGCTCTTCTTCCTCGTCGCCCTGCTTGTTCGCCCTCACCGGCCATACGACCACATGTCGATCACCCTGCCAGTGTCAATGCTTAACATCTTCAGGCCCGAGTCGGACTACTGCTCTGAGCAACGACGAATTCACGTTAATCCGTTCCCTTTCCCGCATCTTCTCTCCGAAAAGAACTGGGAGGCGCCCAACGAGTACTTCAGGGGTTGGGCTCCGGGTGCGCGGAACGAGCAGGTCCTCAACTACCGATATTGGAATCCTGAGTGGATGCCCGAGGAGGTTCACCGGGGATTCGAGAGATGGGATCCCAGACGATTCGAGAAGATTGGTCTTCCTCCCCCGCCTCCTCCCTTCGGACATCACGGACCTGGTGGGCCTGGGGGGCATGGAGGGCCTTGGGATCATCATGGACCAGGAGGTCCTCATCACCCGCATCACCCTCCTCCTCCTCCTCCTCCGCCGCCGCCGCCGCCACCTCCGTTCGGTGGTCACCACCATCCTCCTCCTCCGCCTCCCCCGTTCGGTCGACACCCTCCTCCACCGCCACCTCCATTTGGACATTTCCCTAGGGACGGGAAGCATCATCATCCTAAGGGGATGAAGAAGCAGATGTGCCCCAGCATCCCCGAATACTCACCATTCTACAACCCAGTTGACGACCCATTGAAGATCTCGAACCTGGACAACGACATCCTCAAGCCCCTGAAAGGAGCTCTATCGGACGGTTCAGTCAAGATTAAGCATGTTGTATATATCCTGATGGAGAGCTTGCGCGAAGAGCTCTTCCCGCTGCAGCAAGACTCTTTCATCCACAAGATCATCATGAACGCGAACGAGGAGGAGGAGAGGGACGAGATGAACCGCCGCCTTGCGGACTTGACACCCCATATTGAGATGATCACTGGTGTAGCGGGAAATTTCAGGGCCGCCAATGGGTCTTCGTATGAGCGCTCGAAGCTCAAGTGGCAAGACTCTAGTAAAGAGGGTTTCGGAGGTATCAACATCATTGGAGGAACGACTGGTTCGACAATGTCCACGAAGAGTTTCGGGACCAACTTCTGCGGCACGTGGGGTATGCCTGTTGAGAAATTCGAGGAGTACGCGACGGACAGCTATCAGCCTTGCCTGCCGCAGATCATGAACTTCATGAACGAATTCAAGAGCGACGACAACAAATCGGACGACTACAGGGAATGGAAATGGCATCCCAAGTTCTTCATGTCCGTCACGGAGGGCTACGACCACATGGACAAGTTCGACCGCAAGATTGGCTTGGAGGACCGGGTGTGCGAGGCCGAGCTCAAGGACGACATCGAGCGCAACGTCACGAGCGGCGAGGGCCAGAAGATCGGCTACTTTGGCTTCGCCGAGCCGATCCTCAAGCCCTACATCACCGACTACCTGACCAACGCGACCAAGAACAACGAGCGCATCATGATGGCGCACTTCACCAGCACCACGCACCACCCCTGGGAGCTGCCCTCGTACTTCAACATGACCGACTACATGCCGAGCAGCGGCCTGCAGAACTGGCACAAGGACTTCAACAAGTACATGAACACGATCCGCTTCCACGACCTTTGGATGGCGGAGCTCATGGCGCTCTTCGACGAGCTGGGCATCGCCGACGAGACCCTGATCGTCTTCGCCGGCGACCACGGGCAGGCGTTCAAGGAGGACGCCCGCAAGACGGGCACGTACGAGAACGGCCACATCAGCAACTACCGCGTCCCCATCACCTTCCGGCACCCGCACCTCCCGCGATACCAGTACAACGTCAACGCAACGACCGTCTCGACCCTCCCCACGATCCTCGACCTGCTCATCAACTCGGGCTCCCTCAACGACAAGGACAAGGCCGTGGCCTCGGACCTGATCCAGGACTACGAGGGCCAGTCCCTGATCCGCCCGTACAAGACGAGCCACAACGGGCGCCGCGCGTGGAACTTTGGCATCACCAACTCGGGGGCGGGAATGCTCGCCGTCACGAGCGCCGACTCGCCGTGGAGGCTGGTCATGCCCCTCGACAAGACGTTCGAGTACAGCCTCAGCAACCTCGAGGAGGACCAGCAGGAGGAGCGCGCGCTCACGGCCTGGACGTTCAAGGACCTGCTCAAGAGCGCGAAGAAGGAGATGGGCGACGGCGCGGTCGAGTGGGCCAAGGAGGCCGAGGCCATCGGCAAGTGGTGGAGGAAGGACCGGCAGCGGTTGTGGCGGTATCACGAGATCGAGGAGACATGATCATAGCGTGCATATCTCTTCTTCTGTTTCTTTGGACAAAAAGACATGTTTTGTTTTCTGGGCTGCTGGTTAGCATATGGGTTCATCAGGGAGTTTTGGGATATGCTTCTCCGTGTTGCATTTTTTTGGATTTAGCTTTGCATATCACTCGGAGCGGTGCATATGGGCTTTGCTTTCTGAAGGAAATCTTACATTAAATCATAATACATGTTGATAACGATATATTTCATAACTAGAAATTGACCTCTCTTACTGTTAACTGGCTCATCCCTCCTACAAGACTGTTTTTAACTACCTACCCTATCAATACGTAACTTGTAGCTTCGGTTATAAAAGGCAATTCAAACCCAGGGTCTTTTTAAGATGCCCAGATTAATAGAGGAGAATGTGTCGTATTTTCTTACCATTTTCAGACAGATCCCGGTGTAGAGATCCGATTACCTGATGCTTATCTCTCGACTATCCCCACAGCAGGTTCCCTCATATAACATCGCCCTGACACCATCGGGTTGACGTGCCGGACACACTGACAAACAGTCAGTATCATCACCATGGCTGCCAATTACCCTCCCGAGAAGCAGCCTCTCCAAGGATCGCAAGATCCCGCTCCAATTCCACCGCGACAGAGGCACCGATGCGCCAAATACTGGGCGCTGCTCCTCCTAGTCCTCGGCTCCTGGTCCATGCTCAGCCTGCTACCGGAAGATGGTCCCGGTGAGGCTTCTTCTCCCAGCCCAGCAGCAGAGCTGGAGGCGTGCGCGTGGTCGCACCTAGAGCAGCACGCACCGCTCCTCGACGTGCCGCCCATCCCCAGGTCCGAGTTCCTGCGGCGCCAGGCCACGCTGGCCGCCGCCCTCGAGGCCGCCGGTGTGGACGCCTTCATCGCCGAGCCGTCGGCGTCCACGGCCTACTACGCCAACGTCTCGTCCAGCTTCGACCTCTCGGAGCGGCCCTTCCTGGTCGTGATCGACAGGGAGGGGGGGTTCACCACCCTGGTGCCCAAGTTCGAGGTCGGGCGTATTGCTAAGCTGGAGATGGTGTACGACACGAGGACGACCGTCACCTGGGGCGAGGAGGAGTCGCCCTACGACCCTCTGGTGAGGACTGCGGGCCTGTCCAAGGTTATGGTCGACGAGCACGCCAGGTACATGATCGTGGCGGGCCTGCAGAAGGCCGGGGTGGAGGTGGTCCCCATGTCCGACGCCGTCCAGTCGCTGAGATCGGCCAAGACCGATGCCGAGATCGCCATCCTCAAGGGCATCAACGTCTTCACGCTGGAGCTGGTCCGCTCGCTGCAGAAGTGCATCCAGGTGGGCGCGACGCAGGAGGCGGTGGTGGACGCCGCGCAGGGTCTCTTCTCCCGCGCCGGCGTGGGCGAGGGATACTGGTCGATCGTGCTGTTCGGCCACCAGGCCGCGTACCCGCACGGCGGCGAGAGCGGCCGGACGCTGCAGGACGGCGAGTTCGTCCTCATCGACATCGGGTCGATACTCCACGGCTACGGCAGCGACGTGACGCGCACCATCCTTCCCGTGGGAGCCACCGTTAGCGACGACCTCATGGGCATCTGGCACACCGTCCACGCGGCGCAGTCGGCGGGCTTTGAGCGCATGAATGTCAATGAGACGTGCTCTGACGTCGATGCGGCATCGAGGGCTGTTGTCGAGCAGGCTGGATTTGGTCCGTTCTTCACGCACCGTCTGGGCCACGGTCTTGGTCTCGAGATGCACGAGCCGCCTTATCTGAACGGCGCCAACTCCCACAAGCTGAAGGTTGGCGAGGTTGCAACAAATGAGCCGGTAAGGAGACTCATCCGTGTTTGATTTTCTTTACGATGGGTACTAATGTGATGATAGGGCATATACGTGACAACGGAGCAGGCAGAGCTGGTCGGTAAGAAGATTGGCTTCGGGGTTAGGCTAGAGGATCCGATCCTCGTTACTGAGGCTGGCGGAGTGCCTCTGACCGGACGTAGAGCCCAGTCTCCATGGGACCCTTAGGTAAATGACCACTTGGCCAAGACTCGAGAAAAACTACGAGTATTAAGCTTCCTTGTAGAAGCTAGAAAGGCATGTTGCAGCCTGTACGATTTGGCATGAAAGTGTCATCATCGCATATTACCGAATAGACATAGATGGCTATAGATGGTATATATGGCTTTATATTGAGAATTCAGTCCCTAACTTAGACAATGCACATCTCATCCAACAATATCACCGTTCTATGCTGTCTACAGCCAGATGCGCCTCTTAGCGGCATCGAGCCAATCAGAGCTCTCTGATCTGCTATGCATGCGCTAAAACCGGGACCCTCAAAACCTCCACCCAAAATCGTCATCGCCTGGCTTTACTCATCGCCATCGTCATCACCTATTTCATCGCCCTTGTAAGAATGTATTAATATAGTTAATCCCACAGTTCCTTCATATACTGTATCATATAGATAGCAGCCATGCGTCCCCCTGAAGATTTTGAGCTGGAGGCACTCATCGACAATGAAGAGGCCGATGATCTCCTCTCAGCACCAGATGCTCCACTGTCTATGCCTGCATCGCCAGACTTCGGCGCCCATCACCATCACCAACAACCCAAATGGCTCACCCAGTCCCGCCATCGATCCTGGATCCGATCTTTTCCTTCAAAAATCATCGCAAGAGTTTGGCCCTTCCTCCGGCCTCGCCTAACATGGCGCTACATCCTATCCTCTCTCGTCACCCTCTACATCCTCTTCTGCTTCATCACTCGCCAGCCACTCCTCGCCTCCAATCTGCCGGGCTACACGGGGACGTACGGCGTCGGCGCCGTCGATGTCGAGGTACCCCTTCCCGGAGGCACGAAGCGCATCTCGGAAGCCGCCTTCAAGAGTTCCGGAGATGCCGCCTTCGAGGTTGAGACCGTCCTCGTCTCCATCTACTACCCAACCAGCCGCGAGTATCGCTCCCCCAAGCCGCGGTACTACTGGATCCCCAAGCCCGTCAGCCTGACTGCGGCAGGGTATGCCAAGCTCGCCCATGTAGACAACTTCATCATGCGGCCAATCTTCACTCTCTTCCTCTGGGCTGTGGGCGGAGGCATCACCATCCCCGCCGAGGTAGACGCACCACTGCTCAGCGCAGACGAGATCATCGTACCCATCACCCCTTCTCTTAAAGATCGCGGCGATGCTCCTCACAACACAACATTCCCCATCACCGTCTTCTCCCACGGCATGGCCAGCTCCCGCACCGACTACACCAACTTCCTGGGCGAGCTCGCCAGCCGCGGCCACATCATCGCCGCAGTCGAGCACCGCGACGGCTCCTGTCCCGGCTCCCTCGTCAAGCTCGACCCCAAGGACCCAGGCCGCCGCGTCCTGCCCCTCCGCCAGTCCGACCTGAGCGAGCCCATGGACACCCCGGACCTCAAGCGCACCCAGCTCGCCTTCCGCGACGCCGAGATCCTCGGCGCCGTCCACCTCCTCCGCAGCATCAACGCCGGCGACCCCATCCCCAACTCCCGCGCCGCCCTCACCACCCTCCCCTCCTGGGCCGGCCGCCTCAACCTCGACCTCCTCACCATCGCCGGCCACTCCTACGGCGCCACGGGAGCCCTCCAAGCCCTCACCACCGTCGCCGGGCCCAAGTCTTCCTCCTCATCCTCCTCCTCAAGCGGTGACGAAGACACCCTCCCAGCCTCGGCGGGCATAATCCTCGACCCGGGCAAGGGCTCCGGCCCCCTCAACCACAACACCACCCAGCCCCTCCTCGTCATCCACTCCAACTCCTGGTCCCGCCCCTCGAGCGCCCTCTTCCACGGCCGCCCCCACTTCGACACCGTCCGCGACCTCGTCGCAAACAGCCCTTCCCCCTCCTGGTTCCTCACCGCCATCGGCACCTCCCACCCCAGCGTCACCGACGCGCCCCTCCTCGAGCCCCTGCTCCTCAGCTGGACCACGGGAGCCGGCCTCGACGTCAGGGGCGCCCTGGCAGAGTACGTCGCCGCAGCCGCCGACTTCCTCGCCTTCGTGCCCACGGGGTCCGTCAGGGAGGGGTCCGTACTCGCCCAGGCCGCCTCGCATCGCGAGTACGACAAGTGGGTGAGCAAGGAGAGGAAGGAGGAGTTTCCCAAGGCCATGGCCAAACTGTGGGAAGTCCACGTCAGTCCGGAGACGAAACAAGGATAGACAGACTAGAGTATAATGGGGGATCATTCGTTTATTGGGGCGGCAGTTTGGCTTGTACATGATATCACGATTCGCATGTCGCTCTCTCTCTTACATAGATGAACTATTACGCCTTTCAAGGCTGTGACATTAATGATTAAATTATATAACCACGCCAAGAAGAGGTGCCCTTCCTTTCCCTCTTTGATCTATACTCGGGCCTTTGATCTATACTCGGGCCATCGATGTAGACGTCTCTATTAAGAATAAAATCAAAGTATTCGTCATCCTTGTGTCCGCCACCAAGGAGTAATATAAGCATTCCTTCCTCGACCATACATGGTCATGACCGACTATTACATTAACGAGAAGCCAGTTAATCATACCCTCCCAATTACATATTTGATGCATTTCCTAGGTCTTCGTACAGCTCCCGGGCTCACAGGAATGCAAGATGTGAGCATTCGCTCTGGCTCAGCGGCGTAACCTGAGGCGTCTCGCGCTTGCGGCTGTTAAGGAACAACTCAACCATCCGTTTACTCCCCGAAACCTGAGCTTCAAGCTCTGCACTAGCCGGGTCTCGCCCTCTGCGCCCGCGAATGCTGCTCGACGCCGTACCTGGAGAAGGGGTCGAAACTAAAGATTTCGCCTTTCCATCCTCCTAAGGTCTGGGCGAGCCCGTCACTATCTTTCCGAATTGCCTCTCCACAGCCCTAGTCAGTCCGGGACTTGACTTGGCTGACAAGTCAGAGTCTTTCACCAAACGGTTTCGCTGTCGTCGCTTCATGTAAAGTTGATCTCTTTGAGACGGGCTGGAGCCATGAACCAGCTGGTTTGAATTAGCCCGAGGGTTGGGTTGTTCATTCTCCAAAAGCTGTCCTTTCGCTGCTCCTGAACTGGTTTGCTTGATGCGCTCCGGCGATGGGGCTGAATTTTCTGGGTCACAAGCTTCGTCCGTCGCTCGCTTTGATGGCTCTATTGGCGACGAGCATCCAAAATCTGGTGAGCATTCTATTTGAGCCGTCTCTCTCACATGGTTTCCCATTACCGAGACTGTCGGTGTCGCTTGAAGGGTAGTTGCCAGTGCTGCTGGAACCGTCTCGAGTCTTGCAATATCTGTGCTGAGAGACGCCTTCCATTCAATTGAGCTTACTCCCGAGACCTCTCGCTGACCTTTGCAGTTCCAAGGATCTTCAGTTAGGCTGGCAAAGTTGGAAAATCCATTTTGCCCGCAGGCATTGCGAGAAGAAGGTGGGTTAGGGAACGCCGAGAGAGTTTCTTCTCTCTTCCAGTGATTCTCCGATTCATTTGCCACATCAGGAGAGTAGATGCTCTCCATATCTTCTCTGTGCTCCAAGGTCGGAGAACCGCGGCTGCTTGGTTGTCGGGGTGGGAGTGTGAACTTGGATAACGGAGCAAGATAGTCCGTAGAAGTTGTAGAGCGACATTCGGCACTGCGCTTAGCAGCACACATGTTTTCGCGTAAAGCTCGTCTAAATGGACTGGTGGTTCTGAACAAATGGCTCGAAGGACTGGCAAAGAATGCCGAGCTTCTATCCACCATTTTCCTGCGACAGCTCCCCCCATCTCTCGAGGTTGTGCTGAATGCTTTCTCAGAATGGTCTGGCTGGAGATATTTGTTTCCAGCATCCAACTTTTGGGCTTCTAGCTCTGGTCCGGATGGCTCCGAGGGCTCGGGGTCGGATTCCGAACCTCCAAGTATGTGAGAGTCCTTTGTTGCACGACTCTTGTCCTGGAAGACATCATCATCCCCGGCGCTCACACAACGGATCGTTGGTGGGGACCATCCACATGCTCCCAACTGGTCAACAGAACCGCTTCGCGATTGTGCTCTCCTGAAGCTTCGCATACGACCACTTTCATGCTTCTGTAACCCGTTCTCGCCCTCCCTGGCCACATTCTCCCCGCTGGCTAGTTCTGGGTAGGTATGATGGCAATCGACCCCTGCGTCCGATGACTGAGGTTGAGAGAAAGCATTTGTTTGCATAGTGGATGCATGTAGCCCATTTTCTTTGATCACTGAAAGGCGCTTCCATTCCCGGTCGCCAAACCCCGCCTGACTCCCAAGAGTGTTGGTGAGAGAATCAGTCCAGCTTGTCACACGAGACTTTTCCTCCACGCTGGCTGTTTCCTCCCAATCACAGCTCTCTATACTGACACGGCAAGATCTTATGTGCTGGCTTGAGGGTATCGCGTGCAGTGAAGCAATTCTAGAAGCACCCTCAGACATAGATGCCTTCTCATTAAGATGTGCGCCTTCAATATGATGCGAAACTTCATCGTCGGAATGCTGCGAGGAAGCAGGTTCCTCTCCCTCCTCCTGACTAGTTGCATCGCCTTGGGAGGACTTTCGATTGAAAAAGCCCTTGATCTTGCTTTTGAGTGACCTTGAGACTTTACGAGCCGTGTTCCGCAAAGCGCCCTGCTTGGGGACAACTAAAGTCTCGCCTGATGGTGAGAACGGCAAAGGACCCGGCAAAGGACCACTGCTGTTACTGCTGTTTCGTAACGAATGGCGAATTCCAAATGAGCCATCCATCCGACGAGTCTTGGACCGAAAGAATTCTGATGGGTGAGGCTTTGACCGGGACTGCTGCTCGACCTGTTGCCGGAAGGTGTCTCGGGCAAGCTGCACAGCCAAATCATTTTGCGCACGGCTAGTTGCCTGAATCACAGGAAGCTCCTGGCGGCTTCGGAGGAAACTCATCGATTTCGGAGCACGCAAATTTACTGGTTCGTCTCTCAGAGCTATAGTGTTCTCTTTGTTAAGCGCATTGTATTTGAAAGTCTTTGTCCCCGTCCATTTTCTATATTTTTGGGAGATCAAGCTTCGGTGGCCAGTGTCCGGTTGGTGCGAAGTGGTAAACATGGATTTTGACTTGCGCAGCTTTCTATATGAGGAAGGGATAGAGGCGATATCGTCTTCCGGTGTATATCTCTGGATTGTAGGTTCCATGGCTAGAGCGAGCACGGGGTCTTCCATGGCACTGTGAGAAGCGGAGCTGCTACCTTTAGGGTGGGAGTGATATCCATGCGTCTTCTCATGGTTCGGTGGGCTAGAAGATTGGTAATATGCTGCAGACAAATGCTGTTCGCTCGCTCTGGGAGCAATGTCTCTGCTCTGGAGGCCATGGCGGCCTGCAAATCTAATACTCTGCTGTCGTTTGATTCCGTGTGTCTCTGAAGGTCTACTCCGCTGACTCTCGCTCCTGCAGAGGCTATGCCGGCTCACTGAGCTGCCACTCCGGGGTAGAGAAAATGGCTGAGAGTTGCTTGCCATTCCGTCACTGAATCGACCCTGGGCCCTGTAGTAAGAGAGTCTCGCGGCAATGTGAGCGTCTCGTTCAGCAAGCACCGGGTCCAACTTGGACAGATCCCGAACTGAGTGCTGATAAATGGCGCTGGTTGATTTGCTTCGACCGAGCGGGCGATCTAGATTCTTCCTGGAGCTATTTCGACGCAGCATCGCCAGTCTGGATACACAAAAGGGTCTGTTCTCGAAAGAGGCGACGGACGGTGGGACTTCTAGTTGCCTGTGCTAAATGTGCTGCTCTAGATGGATGCTGAGCAAACTTGAAGGCTGTAGCAGATAAATAAGAGCTGTGGGAAAGCTATCACTGATATAATCTCATGAGGCTTGAGCAATGGTGGCAACAAGCAAGAATGGACGTGGAGAGCAGCAGGACAGAAAGAAAGCTTCGTTTATGCCCTTGCTGAACAGACCTTCTTGGCCTGACCCTCAAGGAAAGTAAAAGCAGCCAGAAATGGCAGAAGGCGCACTCCAGCCATCGTTCTTGCCGCTTGAAACTGGGCGCCTGCTTGGGCAGCGCGCCGTGGACAGAGTGACCATCAAATACGCCGACCGGAAAGTCACTTTCTCAATCACACCATCCTCGCGTCCGAAAACATACACGGGACAGTAGAACTCTGCCTGCGTACCTCGAATTCATGTGGCTGCCAGGGCGCTAGAGCAAAGCATAACTCAGACACGTCTGCACTTGGGCGGCCAGTTACCGCGACGACACGAGCAGAGAGGCCAAACTCTAAGTCAAAAAGCGCCACATTATCACAAAACAAAGCACTCGGTATTCAAGCAATACCTGAATTAATATCAATCAATGAATGTATTCTAGGCTGATGATGCACAATCCATGTTTCATACAAATAATTCCTGATGAGACGGCAAAGAAAAGAGGGAATGTGGATGCTGGGATCATGTCCTCAGCTCCGTCAAATTGCATAAAGAATCAAAACAAAACTCTGCGCCAATCTACCAAATTGTTACCCAAAAACTATCCATCCTTGCATGATCCATCCAGCAGTATCAGGTGCCGGTATTATGCGAGCTGGCATTTACATAGAGATCTCAGAGAGGAACTTGCTGATCTCCTCATCAACAACATCGTGAACTCGGTCGGCAAACTCCTCGGCCTTGTTGGCAAAGTTGTGTGCGTTCTTGGCAACCTCCTTGGTGACAGACTCGAGCTTCTTCTCGACAATATCCTCGAGCTTCTCTACGTTGGTGGGGCGGGAGCTGACGGTGTAGCTACCAGCCTCAATGATCTTGGAGTAGTTGCTGCAACCGCCACCGTTCCAGGCGAGCAGGTTGGGGGTATCAGAGTCGGGGAGTCCGCTCAGGGCACCCTTGGTGGCAACGGAGATGAGGCTCTTCTTGAGCTCGTTGGGGGTGATGGGAGCAACGGCGAACTCGGAGTCACCGGCGGGCTGAAGGGAGAGGTAGTAGGCCAGGAGACCAGCCAGATGAGGGGAGGCCATCGAGGTACCAGAGATGGTGTTGATGGCGTGGCTGGAACCGATCCAGGTCGACTGGATGCTGACACCAGGGCCAAAGATATCAGTGCACTTGCCGTAGTTAGAGAAGTAGGCACGGTCATCGCTCAGGTCGGAAGCGCCGACAGTCAGAGGAAGCTCGGCAGCAGCAGGAGAGTACTTGCAAGCGTCGGCATTGTCGTTGCCAGCGGCGACAGCGAAGTGAACACCGGCCTTGACAGCGGCGTTGACGGCGGCGTCGAGGGCAGAAGTCTTGCCACCACCAAGAGACATGTTGGCAACGGAACCCTTGAAGCCCTTGCGCTTGCCGTCCTTGGCAAGCTTCACCTGCTCGGCATGAGCCTCGGCGGCGTACTCAACACCCTTGACGACATCGGACATGGTGCCGGATCCGTTGGATCGGAGAACCTTGACAGCGTAGACGTTGGCCTTCTTGGCAACACCGTACTTCTTACCGGCGATTGTGCCAGAGCAGTGAGTACCGTGGCCGTTGCCATCCTCATCGGCATCGCCAGCGGGGATTGTCTTCCCCCACTTGGCACGGCCCTCGAAGTCGACGTGGTCAACATTGGTACCAGTGTCAATAACGTAAGCATCAACACCCTCACCAGCCTCAGCGGTGTAGAGGTACTTGTTGAAGGTACCGAAACCGAGGGTGTCACGGTGCGAAATACGCGCAAGACCCCAAGGAGCCTGCTTCTCGGTCTCACCATCGCACTTGTCCTCGGTCACGGCGTTCTTGCTATCGACGGGAAGCATGGTGTGAACGAGGGTATCCCGCTCAATGTACTCGACCTTAAGAACAAGACTGGTTAGACAAGAACTCTACCATGAATCATGCGGAGCTAAGTACTTACATCAGGGTGGTTGCGGAGCTCCTCGATGGTGTCGGGGTGGAAGTGACCGGCGTAGCCCTTGAAAGCACTGCCGATGGAGAAGGTGTGCTTCATGCCAGCGTATTCCTTGCCATCGAAGCTGCGCTTGCGGAGCTCATAGTTGTTGTCATCAGAGCCCTGGTGGAGGGTCTGGACCCAAGAGTGGTGGTTGGTGGCTGATGCGTCATCTACATGGTCCTTGAACTTGATGATGTAGGAATCAGGAATCTGGTCGGCATCGATGCTGCTCAGGACAGGCGCCGAGTTGCCATGGATGGTCTCGGTGCTGAACGAGGTAGCAGTGGCAACAGCGGCCAGGGAAAGAGCTGCAACACTGCGCATTGTGACGATAATGAATGTGGTGATCAAGGGAGATTGGAATCAGCCGGTTCTACCCGAGGCGCAATTCAAGTGCTGAGAGGCAGCAATGAGAGATTCAGATGCCCGTCGATGAGAGAACGGAGCAAACGAACAGTAGCGATGGCGATGGGGTGGTTGGCGATGATGGAAGGAGAGAGTTGGATGAGGGATGGGAAGGAACAGGACGGGAGCTCGGTGGGCGCAGGCGAGTACCTTTGTAGGAGGACTGATAGCGATAGGCGGCGAGCACTGTGACGCATCCAGTCAGCCGGGCTGATAACAGGGTGTGGGCCGCCAAAGTCTCGGAAGGGTTAATCCAACTCAGAATACGGCCAATGTGGTGACGCAGTGGTTCCCACAGCAATGCGATAACGGCAACGCAACCCTGCCCGCGCCAGCCTCCTGATGTACCGGTACTTCTGCCTATGCTCACCCGCCGCTTGGCAGTGCGTTCCTGCGTCCTCCCTGGGGCCTCGGGCGGTTCACATGCACCCGCAGCTAGGCCGCAGTGATAGCTCTGGAGCAGATGAGGGAGCAGATGGCAGCAGCAAGCTCCAGTGGGAGGCAGAGAGTACGAGCAGAATTTTTTTTAACTCGTCCCAAGCAGCGAACAAACTTCTGCCGCGATTCAGGGGCGCAAGGTATCACCACCGACTAGCGAGATACCATACGCCACCAGTCGCGCCAGCTCCCTACCAGATCGCATCATCATGTGGTTGGCTCTGAACCTTGATCTCAACAAGCTCCTGCAGGGCAACCAGGCACCCTGCCCCAGGACTTAGCGGTCGCCTCACAGGTTCCACTAGTCACGCCTCTCGTGTACCTGTACTTTACTGCCACTAAGCCGCGACCACTGGCACGAATGCGGGGGAAGCTCCCTCGACCCTCATCAAGGTGTGTCCATTCGAGCTGGCCGCCTGATCTGCTAAGGTGCATGGGTCAGCTACCTACATACGGCACGTGCCTCACGTTGAGACTCGGCGAGCGAGCTATTTGTCTCGGGCGGCCTGGCCGGAGATGTAACCCCGAGGGCCACTGGCTGACATTGTTGGGGTAGAGGCAGGTCTGGTGCCAATCTAGAGCTCCGCCAGAGTCAGGCTCAGCCGAGAACATGCTCGTTTGCTGTTGTGAGGACAGACATCAAGTGGCGGTGCGCTCGGTACAGTGTCCAGCCTCGATGTACCTGGAAGGGCCTGTCTCAGTCTAGCGTTGACTCAGTCTCAACTTCCAACCGAACCAACGAGGCTGTAAGCGCCAGGCGATCAGAAGGGCATTATTCATTCAGGAGATCCATGCCGCCAGGCTACATAGCAGTGAGCCAGGTCCAACACGTACCCCCATGCCTCCACTGTCTGGCCAGTCCTGCCTCAGGTGCCTGGGGAGTCCCTGGGGGTTCAGCTCGTAGATAGCATATGATTAGCAGTCTTCCCCAAGCCGGCTGGAAATGGCTGTGACATGGACCTCAGTTGGTCCACTTTAACGCTACAACGCGCTTCGGGCTACTCAAGTTGGAATCTATGTGCCTTGTCTCTTGTTACGTGGCAATGTAGATACCCTACACTTCCAGACTGTGTGGGATGATGCTCGACGGCGTCTATTGTCACGAGCGAACGCAATGCCGTTATGAAGGTCTATAGCTCGTTTGGTCCTTCTCCAGATCTTAACCTTTTTGAATTTGGACTCGCGTTCTCTCGTACGTTTGGCTTACGAATCTCGCTTGTACGACAAAAGCCAAACAGCCTAAAGACATCAATTCGTGCGGTTTCTGTGCGACGCTGATGAACATGACAAAACCCCAATCTAGCTCTTCATCTCGAAGGATCTTGATGACTTCCTTGCTGCTGCACGACAAAGATCGTTAAGGTTCTGGGCATGGATTCCTGTTTCCTGCTCCAAAGCGCAGCTCACCAAGGTAATCGAGGGTGGGTAATTGGTTGAGCCACACGTCAAGCCACACCTTTCACTGGCAGCCTGGAGGCCCCGTAAGCGGCAGCACAGCCTACCAGGAGTTCAAGAAACCATGTTTACTATCAGGTCGCTCTCATCTGACTCTGAGAGGTGCTCCCGTAACAGCCACGCCGTTTAATTCGTAAAAGCAGAGTACCGGCGCCCAGACGGCCCTCGCGAATATTGGCGCATTGCCTCCTGCTATCTTCCTGGACGCCCATATCAGTGATTATTGCGCCACAGGACCCAGCGCAAGCTTTCATGCGCCCCGCGTCCAACTACTGGCGATCTAGCCTTTCGATGCTGATTCAGTTAGGCATAAACCTAGGCCCTTGAAGGGTGTCTGGGGAGAATCCAGAGTCTTGGAATGCTGCCACGGCAATAAGCAGAACATGTCTGCTCTCCCGCGACGTTATCGGTCGTCCACATCGGCCTCCAACTCGACACCCACCAAATCGAAATCTCTCGAAGTCCTCACTGCTCTGCTCGATGGCGTCGACCCGGCGGCAGGACCGCGATGCGAAGATGGATACCCCGATGCCTCCAAGTTGGTTAAGGGGCTTCGGCAAATCGCCCAACATGTTGGTGTGGCCAGCAACTCCAGCCACCAGGACGATTTCCGACACGCCCGAGGCTTCGAGCGAATACTAGATGTTTTACGTGCCTTCTCAGGCTTTTACGATCCGAAGAAACGAAGCGATGTGGATATGTTATTGTTGTTCACACTTCTGGGAGAGTGCCTGACTGTGTTGTCTGCGGCTCTGCGGGATCATGCTGGCAACAGACGGTTCTTCCGTTTCAAGGTTGAGGGTGGCGGTTGGGAGTCTCTGGAGCAGACTATCGCAAGTATTGGCCTTGGCGGAGCCGAGCCTGACCCATGGATTAGCTGCCATGTTTTCGGGAAACTCCTTGCATTTGCTCTCGACGACGAAGGTCCAGATTTGCTCTGTACCTCCATTGCCAAGACTCTCCACACATCCCAAGACGACTCGCTGGACGATTCAACTGGGGACATAAAGGGCAACTCGAAATACACGGATTCTGATCTTGGTGGAGATGAACAATGGGACCTTGTTCTGGCCAAGTCGATTGAAAATATCGGACCAAATGTACGGGAGATCATTGATGCCAAGACTTTTGTCCGGCATCCGGAGATCCTCAGAGTTGTTGTGAGCTTCTGGTCTGCAATCCCAAGGACGGTGGAAACACCACCGACGGCGGCGTCTCTAATTGTCCTTGAAATCTTTTACTGTCTTATGTTGGACTCTGTCCGCAACTGCGCTGCCATCCATTCCACCCGTGTACTCTCACAGTTCCTACGAGCCGTCTTCCAAACCGACTCAAATCTTGGCCAGCTTGAGCGCCAACGGGTCTTGGATATCTGCAAACAGCTCATGTATCTTGGTGTCAACGAGCCAGCAGATACTCAGTTTCTGCTCTCAACGCCCGGGGCTGATGTTTCCGAGTTTTGCCTGGAGATGACTTCCAAATACTCGGGACCGCCTTTTTTTCAATTTGATCTCTCACTCCACGGATATTCATCGTTGGAGTTGGCTACGATGGGCCGGTCATTTCCACCACAATCTACCGCCGGCTACACATTTACAGCCTGGATTCGAGTAGACAACTATGATCCCTCTTCTCATACTACTATTTTTGGTGTCTACGATGCTACTCAGACTTGTTTTCTGTTGATGTATCTCGAGAAGGATACCCACAATTTTATCCTACAGACTTCAGTGGTCTCTAGTAAACCAAGTGTTAGATTCAAGACGGTTTCGTTCCAGACAAAGCTGTGGTATCATATCGCCCTTGTCCACCGCCGCCCCAAGACCATGGTCTCCAGCAAAGCATCTCTTTACGTCAACGGCGAGTTCGTTGAGCAGTCCCGTTGCAACTATCCCTCGGTCCCTCCCCTTTCCAACGCTAAGAATGAAAGCTTTGCGTCATTCAATTCTTCGCAAAACCAAACCAACCCAGTCCAGGCGTTCCTCGGCACCCCCAGGGCACTCTCTGCCAAAATCGGCAGGGGCAAGGTATACTCTAAATTATCGCTTGCTTCAGCGCACCTGTTCGAGGATGCACTGAGTGATGACTACTTGGCTGTTCATTTTGGTCTAGGCCCTCGTTATCAGGGTAACTTCCAAGATAGTTTAGGTGGGTTCCAAACATATCAAGCGTCTGCCGCTCTGGGCCTCAGGAACGAATTTATGAACCCCGGGCATAATGAGTCTTCGGATATTTTAAGAGCTATCCGGGAGACAGCTAGCAGCATCTTACCGGAGAATAAAATTCTCCTGAGCGTAACCCCCACCGCGACCTTCCCGGAGAATGTTCATTATCTCTACAATGGCCTTTTGAGGTCCTTACCACGCCCGGCCTTGCGGAGCCTGCATCGTATTTCAAGTCAGGAAGGCGGCCCGTTAGCCGTCAACTCTGCTGTTGCTTCTATTTCTGATGCTTTGTTCCGGACTCACGGCATTGCGTCTTTCCGAGGAAGTCCGATTGTGAGCGTTCCTTCATACATCGATGAAGACTTGTGGCGTCTTGCCGGATTTACTCCCCTTGCGTTGAAGCTTCTGGAGAGAGCTACAACTGTAGATGAGACCATCCGTGCCCTTGAAATTATGTTTTATAGTATTCGCCAAAACTGGAGGAATAGTGAAGCGATGGAGCGGGAAAACGGGTATGGTGTTTTGAGCATGCTTTTGCGCTTCAAACTTGGCTATGCCGGTGCAGCCGCCAACGACGGGCCCGTATCGCGTCTCTTCATTTCAAACGCCGACAAGGACAGCCTCACCTTCCGGATACTTAGCTTGATCCTTGGATTTGTGGGTTATATCCATGGATCACCGGTCGAATCGTTTATTGTGAATCCCCTGGCTTACCGTATTCTACTTATTGATCTGGATATTTGGCGGAGGTCTGCACCTCGGATCCAGGAGCTTTACTATCGGCAGTTTGTCACTTTCGCCGTCCAGAGCAAGCACCATGCCTTTAACAGCAGGAGACTGGTTCGAATGCGTAGGTGTTTCTAATATGACATGACTTGACCGACTTGTTTCTGACATCGGCTACTTAGGTATCGTGAAAAGGCTACTGGACGCTGTCAAGGGCGAGCCAATCTCAGAGGAGACAGTCTCCCATTACATGGCTGCATTTGAAGTGCTAGTCAAGTCAAATCTCAACCAAGAGGTTATGCGTTCTCTCTCGTTATTTATCACATACGCCTTCCATTCACCTCCGGTGTCCCTTTCCCGGACGCCTCGACCACTGTCCGCAGTTTCTAGACCTGGAACACCCTTGGTGAGGCGGCAAACTGTCGATCTGGCAAGCACTAGCCCAACACCGGCAGCCAAGTATATTGCAAAGAAGAAAATTGGGAAGAGAATTCTCGCAATGTACTCGGATATTTTATGCGAAAAGGGCAATCAGAACTATATCAAGAAATTTGCTCGGACAGTTACTAACAAGGTAAGCTGAAGACGACACAACTAAAATGAATATGCTGACCATTCTGTAGTGGCTGCTTTATCTCCTTGCTGAAGACGATATAGAGATAGTAGCGCATGGCTGCAAGATCCTCGCGAGGCTGTTGGTCGCTCATGGCTCTGGCTACACGGCGAAATTTGCTGGTAAATCAGGCGGATTTACAATCATGGCTAGCTGTCTTAAAAGGTTCTGGGATGTCCAGACCCTTTGGCCCATCTGCCTGAGCATCTTCTTTGGCATTGATGTCGCTGAAATTGATTTTACCCGCAAGTATGACATATCCACTCTTACAGATATGTTCGGAAAGCGAAAGGTTGTTTTCCCTGACGCACTTCCAATTATCACGTCGATGCTGCACCATGGCTTCAAAGAAATCGTCAGATTCCAGGAGGACCCGGATTCTCCCATCACGAAGCTGACCCCTGCTCTCCGCGAAGACCAACTTGATGTGGGGTTGGACTCTGCAAAGCGAGCATATTCTATGGATTTGGATGATGTTGCTCAGAGCAGAGGTGAGTGCTCCTTGTGTTGTCATGAATGGATTTCCTCTAACTCATTTCAGCAAAATTTCGACAAGAGGGTGAACGGGTCCTTGACCATAGCTTCGTACTTGAAACCATTATCAAGTTCTTTGTGAATCTCCACAAGGATTCTCCCGAGTTTAGAGACTTCGCCCTCTCGTCTGAGTGGGTTCGCCTACATTTATCAGCCGTTTATCCTGTGATCGTCAGTGCAAACGCAGTGACGCCAGAGGTGGAACTCAATTCGGGAAACTCGGCTCTGAACTTTGACGGTAGCGATGTTATTATACGGCCTCTATTTGGTGGTTCCGCGCCAACACCCATAGTACGGACGAGCAGCGTGAACCTGGCCCCCTCGCCCCAGTCCACACCACCCAAAGGGACCCCCCTGCGCAGGGCTTCGTCCTTTGTCCTGCTCACAGCACAAAAATCTCAACAGTCTCTGCCTGATGAGCGACTAGTACTTGCTCCTCCGAGTACGCAGGGACAGAAACCTGGTGTGATCCTAGACGGCCTACTGAGTCTTGTCACCAGAGTCTTCATGGACCAAATTGTAGCCCGGAAGGAGTTCGCTGGCTTTGGGCTGTTCACGAAGGTGCCTCCTGGTTTTCAGGAACACCATGCTTATTTCGAATCCTTCATCTTGCGCAAAATGATACATGAAGTTTCGAAATATATACAGGCCAACCAAAAGACTATCTGCGAACCCAGATTTCTGACGAATCTTGGACGGTTTTGCGTTCACTTGTCAGAAGCGATATTTGAGGGTTGGTTTCTCAATGGGGCCGAGTCCATGATCGATTTTATCGGCATGCTCCTTGAATTTTTCGAACGGCCCGATGTTGCATCCCTCAAGAGCGTCCGGCTTTGTCACCAAGCCTTGTCATCGGTCAAAAGTTGCTTCCTGAGGATAATTCTCCTCAAGCTATCTGACCTTGATAGCACCAAAGTAACCGAGCAGGAAGCCAAGAAGTTCATTGATAAAATGGCGTATTGGCAAATGTCGATTTTGAACTGCCTGACCACCGAGGACGATTACCCGAAGCTCTTTTGGTACCAGCTATACTCTAGGCTTGTTGATGAAAAGCGATCAGTCCGAATTGGTGCGACAAATTTCATGAGGGTTATTCTCGTACAGAAGCCCGAGGAGTCTAACGCGCTTATTCGATCTTGCATGCTACCAGACCAGAAAAAGCTCACCGACGACTTTCAAAAACTTACAGAGAGGGACGATGAAACATTTCTTCTCTGGGTTGACAGGAACCGTCTCTCCCTGGATATCCTCTTTCTGACAACCATGGCCAGAACATGGGAGGACTTTGTAGCTGCCGAGAATCAGAAGACTACCGAAACAGCCAAGTCAAGAGTGTCGAAACGGAAAGACAAGCTCAAGCAATGGCACCAGGAGAACCTCACCAACGATAAAATACTGTTCAATCACGAAGTGGGCAACAGTGCGTGGATGAAGAGCATCTATAGTTCAGAACACTTCAAATATCAACGCTTGGCGCAGGATCAGCAGGATGATTTGGCTTTTATCATCCCCGCGTGGAAGAAGATGGAGAGAGATCTGCGCCGACCTGGAGCGGTGTTCAGTGACCCAACGGCAACCGTGAGGTGGAAATTAGATCGGACAGAGGGTCGCAGCAGGATGAGACTTCGAATGCTACCTGATTACTCGACCAATGAGGTCAAGTACCAACCCAAGGGCCAGGGCTCCAACGTACCACAGCTTCACGTCAACACTACTGTGAATTCGCTTGATGGGCCGGGATCTGATCCATCCTCACCGAAGAAGAAGTCATCATCGGCTGGATTAACTGACCACGATCCTACATCTACCACGGCGGACCAGGAACAGAACGAATCGGGAATCGCCCAGGAAGATGATTTCGAACTCGTGGATGATCCGAATGAGCCAATTGAGGGAGATGATGGGTTCGAGGACAAGAATCGCAAGGTCATGAGGCGCTTAGAACACGGGGATCAAGTCCAGGCCGCGTATAACATCTCTCGCATTACTGGGCTCGAAGCTTGCGAGGGCATTCTAATTATTGGAAAGGACGCACTTTATATCATGGACAACGTGTTTCAATGTGCGAATGGCGACATTGTCAATGTTTGGCAAGCCCCCCCAGAGGAGCGGGATCCCTTCACCCAAGTGGTTACTGGTGCGAAGACAATGGAGAAGCGTCAAAATGCTGGCAATCGAGAGCAAGAGTCCAGGCATTGGAAATGGCATGATGTTATCAGCATCTCAAAGCGCCGATTCCTTTTCCGCGATGTGGCGATCGAAGTATTCTTTACCGACGGACGTAGTTATTTGCTGACGCAAATCAACCCCTCGGCCAGAGACGAGTTGTTCTTGAAGATGCTGAACAAGGCGCCGCATACAAGCACCGCCAGCGCTCTGCCAAACCCTGAGGATGCTTGGAGATTGGAAATGCTCAAAGTTGTGGACGAGCAGCCGCAAGGTCTTGGATCTCGGCTAGGAACCCTATTCAATTCCACACCCTGGACTCCGATTATGAAGAGCTGGCAAAAGGGAGAAGTGTCCAACTTTCACTATCTCATGATGGTCAACACCTTGGCGGGTAGAACATTTAACGACCTCACTCAATATCCGGTATTCCCATGGATCATTGCTGATTACACTAGCGATGAGCTTGACCTGCAAAATCCAGCTACCTTCCGTGATTTGTCGAAGCCAATGGGAGCACAGTCGCAGGAGCGAGTCCAACAGTTCATGGAGACGTACAGCGCGTTGCAAGGAATCGATCAGGAGCCCTTCCACTATGGGACCCATTACTCCTCGGCCATGATTGTGTCGTCCTACTTGATTCGCCTCCCGCCGTTTGTCCAATCCTATCTTATGGTACAAGGTGGAAATTTTGACCATGCGGATCGGCTGTTCCATTCCATTCCCGAGGCCTGGGATTCTGCTTCTCGAAGGAACAAGACTGATGTACGAGAACTCACCCCGGAGTTCTTCTGCCTCCCCGAGTTCCTGACGAACATGAACGACTATGACTTTGGTCGTCGGCAAAGCAATGGCGTCAAAGTTGACGATGTTATTTTGCCACCGTGGGCGAAGGGCGATCCCAAGATCTTTATCGCCAAGCATCGGGAAGCCTTGGAGAGCCCTTATGTCAGTGAGAATCTTCATCACTGGATTGACCTCATCTTTGGATTCAAGCAGCTGGGCGAGGCAGCAGTTGAAAACCTAAATGTGTTCCACCATCTGTCTTACTCTGGAGCGAGCGACCTTGATCGAATTACGGATGTCAACGAACGAGCCATCACTGCTGGTGTCATCCATAATTTTGGGCAAACTCCCCATCAGGTCTTTACTAAGGCACACCCAGCTCGAGAGACGGTTAGATGCCCTATTCGAAGACTTGACACATCTGTGTTCTCATTGCGATGCCTTGCCAATCCACTCTTTGGTATGTGTTTTGCTTGGATGTCGAGCTGATATATCCTGATATTGGACTACCCGTTTACTGATGATGAACAGAGAGCCGTGAACGAGTAGCATCTTTGATTTACTCTCCGAAGCTGGACCGATTGCATTTCGCTTCTCCGTTTCGAATAAATTTCCCACCATGGGACAAATATCTCGAATGGGGATATGCCGATAACAGCATTCGGTTTTTCCATCACGATAATCGCAAGGTGAGCCTCCAAAGATTGGGAGAGACAAACGTGGGGGAGAGAATCAAGTATACCGGTGCTAATATTGTATAGTTGGCCGGTCTTTTCGAGAACCTTCACATTGGGCAAATCTCATGTGCAACCTTTGCCGATTCGAAGACACTGATTACTGCCGGAGAGGATTGCGTCATATCCGTCTATGCAATCAAGACTTCACCTGGCAAGCCCGTGGAGCTGGTGGCCAAGTCTAGCTTGTTTGGCCACAAGACTCCCGTGACCACAATCGCAGCAAGTAAAGAATTTAGTACATTCGTAACGGTCTCGACTGATGGTCAGGCACTGCTATGGGATCTGAACCAGCTTGCGTTCATTCGCAAGCTACCTTTGGTTCGACCGGTCGAGGACGCCAAGATCAACAACGTCACGGGAGACATTCTCTTGTGCTCTGGCCCGAACGTGTTGCTATATACGCTCAACGGGACCCTGATCCTTGACATGAAGGTTTGCCTAGATCAAGATGACTATGTTCACAGCTGTGCTTTTTACGAAGGTGCGGCGAATGAGTGGCTCGAGGATCAGCTCATTTTCACTGGTCATCGAAAGGGACGAGTCAGCATCTGGCGTAAGAGCATCATGGGTGGGAAATGGGCTCTGGAGCTCCTGAGGAGGCTTGAGCACATTGACCGAAACAGCGAGAAGGGGGAGAACGTGGAAGCTGGCATCACCTGTATCAGCCCCATGCCGACATGTGTCTACACAGGTGATGAGGATGGACGGGTGGTAAGTTGGATCCTTTTCTTCTTTTCCTTTTTTTGACTTGTAGGGGCTAACAATCATCCTAGTATGAGTGGAATTTTGGTGGTAAAGAAAGATAGAGTCTGAGCTTACCGAGAAAACTCGCCATTCGGGGCAGCAGCCGGCGGACATCTGCCAAGATTTTGTAAGAAAGATCCAATGCGGCTTTCCAACTTCAAACGTTGCACAATGAGCAATGGTTGGATATGGGATGAAGCATGAGGGCGTGGCGTCATGGGAAAGATCATATATAGACCAGCATGTGTAGCTTTGATTGAATTTCATGCATTTGACCGAGGATAGAATTATGGTTCGGAACACCCTGCTACTGTGAATTGAATAGAAACCGGCCGAGGAACATATGAATTGTAAGTTTGTTTTTTTTGTATCTGATCAAAATAATTCTGGGTCTTATGCCCTCAGTTCCCTATGTCAGAGGCCCTGGAACGCCCTAGATGTACAAAATCTCTTAAATGATGGCACACTCTCCTCAACGGCCGTCCAAAGTCCCGGTCTCTTAAGCCCCTCGCCTTTCCTGATATATCCCATTCCTTTCATTTTTCGTTTCGGCTAGCTTAGTCGTCATAGCCGCTCAGTTGCTTCCTCGGGCCAGAGGGGACTATAGAGTAAGCTTGTCAGTCATAAGTTCTTCTTATGGCATTCCCCATCGGCAGGGGTGTTCGTCTCGCCGAGGCTGTATAGTAGGGATCGAGGGGATATTACCTGGGTAGGTGGTCGGCACAGGCTTGGGGTCAATGTCGCCGAAATAGTATCGAATGGGAGGGACGATGGGCATCAGAGCAGGGCCGGTGGCGCCGATGACGACGGACCAGAAGAGGGCAGGGCGCTCGCGGGCTGCCCACCGGCAGTACTTGAGGGGCGTGGACCAGAAGATGGGCGTGGACATGGTGAGCGGCTTCTCTTCTGTCGGTCGGGGAGGTTAGCAACTGAGACCGTGGGCGTGTGTATGGAGCGCGTGGGATTGAGGGAGGAGGAGGCGCGCACTCAATTGGATCGGGGACGGAGGGTCGGAGGCGAGGCGGATGTCCTCTTTTCGCTGGTGACGGGCTGAGGGAGCTCCGGCTGGAGATTATTGCGTTGAGGTCAATTGGGAGGATGAGAAATCCGGAAGAATGACTGGTCCGGCTGCTCTGAGGACCCACAATTTTGGGGAGCGAGTTGTGGCTGCCGTCAAAGGACTCATTCCTTATCGATAACCGTCTGGGAAGTTGGAGTTGGTGAAGCATTGGCACCAGAAGCATTGGCACCAGAAGCACTCGAATATCCGCGTGAGGGAGCAGTGAGGGAGCTTTTAGGTTAAAAAAAGGAAAAGATGGAAATAAATTATAAAAGGTTTTTTTAATTATACTACTCCTAATTGAAAGGTTCTGATCAATGAACAAACTAAGGCTGTTTGGCTCTGCAGCAGCCTGGATGTGCTACAGACAACAGCACTCGATGCGATGACATAAGACAGCAGTACGTAAAGTGGTACGCACTCAAGCACCCTCAGCGCACTTCGAGCTGCAGCGGTGGTTTGGAAGTTGATAGCTGCCCCACATAATATTTCCCCACGCACCAATGAGAGACATCCACGGAACCCGTTCCAAGGCTCCCCAAGCTACCGGAAGCTCTTGAGCATCTCTCCATTGATCAACCACAAGAGCGAGCAATTCGGTCACGATGCGGTCGTTCCTGGGCGTTGTTACCTTCTTATTCGCTGCGGTCGCCTCCGCAGTCAGCACCAAAGGCAATCGCTTGCTGGTACTGCTCGATGATGTTGCCGAGAAAGATGGCTACGCCAAGTTTCTGGGCGACTTGACAGGTAAGCTTGATGCTCGTGATGGCGATGCGATACTATGACATTTTTGCTAATTAATCGCAGCGCGTGGGTACCAAATCGTCTACGACACTCCCCGAAGCGAGCAACTGTCCCTCTTTGAATTAGGAGAGAGGCAGTATGACCATCTGCTATTCCTCCCGACCAAAGTGAAGGGTAAATGAAACTAGTCACCTCGAAAGACCCCTTTGGGGGCCGCGACAACAGTGCTAACCATACCTTGACATGCAGGCCTTGGCCCCAAGCTCACACCCAACATCTTGATCGATTTCGTAAACGCGGAAGGAAACATTCTCGTTGCCCAATCGTCAACCCACTCCGCATCCACTTCAATTGGAAACTTCCTCGCTGAGCTCGACATCACCCTCCCCGCTGGGCGGACTGGTCTTGTTGTCGACCACTTCAACTACGATACCATCACCGCTTCCGAGAAGCACGATGTTCTCGTATTGGATGCGCCCGAGCCTGTGCGCGACGGCGTCAAGTCCTTCTTCTCGCCCTCTGCCGATGCCGTCCTGGCCCTGCCAAACACCGTCGGACACACTCTTGGTGCCGGGCATCTCTTGACCCCCGTCCTTCGTGCGCCTTCGACCGCCTACAGCTACAACCCTAAGGAGCAGTTTGATGCTGTCGACGCCGATGACCTCTTTGCTGCCGGAAAGCAGCTCAGCCTCGTTTCCGTCTTCCAGGCCCGTAACTCGGCCCGCGTGACAGTTCTTGGCTCAGCTGAAATGATCCAAGACAGCTGGATCGAAGCTAAGGTTTCTCGTCCTAACGGCAGTAAGGTTACTGTTGCCAACAGAGAATTTGCCAAGGCTCTTACCGGATGGACTTTCCAGGAGCTTGGTGTTCTACGGGTCAACGAGGTGGAGCACCACCTGACTGGTGATAACGAGACCAACCCTGGCATTTACCGTGTCAAGACCGATGTGGTAAGTTGACGAGAACACTACGAAGTAGATACTTTTTCAAGGGGATGTTGAAGCTTACTAGATTGCCTCCAGACATACGGTATCTCGATTTCCGAGTACGCTTGGGATTCATGGAAGCCCTATAACCTCCCCGAGAACGATGCCATCCAGCTCGAATTTAGCATGCTCTCACCGTTCCACCGTCTCGATCTCTCCCCCGTCTCCGTCACCAAGGATGCCACCGTCTTTGGTACCTCTTTCATCCTGCCCGACCAGCATGGTATTTTCAACTTCCGCGTAAACTATAAGCGCCCATTCTTGTCTGTCGTTGACGAGAAGCACACCGTCAGCGTCAGGCACATTGCCCACGACGAGTGGCCTCGCAGCTTCGTCATCTCTGGGGCTTGGCCCTGGATCAGCGGAATCGGCGCCACCGTCACTGGCTTCGTCGCCTTCTGCGCCGTCTGGGTTTACAGCAAGCCCACCCCCAAGGCTGGAAAGGCAAAGAAGACTCAATAGGATTTGAATCTTCAAGGGAAGGGGAAAAAATATCGTACCGGAAGTGGACGGTTCCGGGTGTGAAGCCTGGAAGGACAAGTCAGGGAATAGATTTGGGGATTCAGAAGAGCAACCCCATGTTCGCTCTCGTGGGGGCGATATATGTAACTTAGAGCAGGCATTTTACTGATGATCTGTAATTTTATGTTGTTAAATTTATTCTTGCCGCCTTTGTGACAAAATTTCAAGAAGCGTTACGTATGAGGATCAGTTTGGGATAGCTCGTGAAGCCAGCTCGATTTTCGCCTCTTCTATTGGTATTGCTCTAATCGTTGATGATCCAAGATTGTATTTGATTTTCCTCTAATTATCGTCATACAGAAAACTGCCCACCATTGTGCCCTCAGATTAGCTCTCTTGTGTTCTCACTGACAACTCGCGCGGACTTGTGCTAGGGTCGAAGAGGACTTCCTCAACCCTGGTGCGCTGCTGTCTGCAAATTTGGCTTTTTGGACACATTTGATCATCACCAGGCTGGTGCTTCGGCAGTCCCCCTCCTTGGTCTCCATGTTTCCCAACGCTCCTACCACCATTGGTCGCCATCTCCATCAGTCCACCCCAAACCCAAGCCTGCTCCGATTGAAAACTATTTTGGAATAAGTTCTTCATGAGCTACATCTCTGCCCTTGACAGAGTCGAGAGACGTAGTTGCTTCAAACATGCATGTTGTCTGTCACTGCGGCTGCGAAAGGGTTAGTGAGAACGAGGAACGGCGTCCGCCTCGCGGTAGGGGAAGAGAGTCATGGCAAGGAGGAAGTTATGCCAGAAGGAGTGTATTTGCTCAGATTTCTGTTCTTCGTATGAAGTGGCTCATTCTACCTTTCCATGATCCGGTTCTGCAAGAGCAGGCCCTGGGTGGAGAGAAGTTACCAAGCTCTGATGTGATCATCTATCATCATTGCAAAATAGAGGTACTAGAGTAGCTGGAAGTGAGTGAAATGGAGTCTGTACTGATCTGAGGTAGGTTAGCAATCAACGAAGATTTGAGGATAGCAAATGGTTGGAGCGGATGAAGCAGCGATAACATGGGGGAATGAGCCATAGGCCAAGAGTAGACATCTCTCGAGGACTTCCTCAGAGTTCGTATCGAGACCTGTAGTGAAAACTAAGTGACACGCGAATAAATGGGATGCCCAGGGTTCCTCCATGATGATGGACGCGATGGGAAATGACAAGACGCGTGAGTGTTAAGCCAAAGGATCCGAAGGACGATGAGTTCTCAGAATGATGAGAGAGGAGAGAAAAAAGTCCAACACCAGTGCCAAAAGACAGACAAGTACGTGGCTGGTTAAATGACAAGGAAGGAGTGAACAACGCGTTGAGTTTGGACAATGGAAAGAGCTGCCTGACGTGAAGTGGGTCCGGCATGGTTGTGGCGCAAATGTGTGGCGCACTTTGGGCATGCACACGAGGCTGAAATCTTAGCAACAAATAATCTACCAAGCAGCTGGTTCAACTTCGCATCTGTCCTCATATATCGCCTTTTTAGACAAGCTCTTCGCTTCCCGATCGGCAAAATGGTACGTATTCAGCATCTATAATTTTCGAAGTGTGCGCTAATTTATTTTCTACAGGCTCGAAATTCAGAAAAGGCGCAGTCCATGCTGTTTCGCTTCCGCGAAGCACAAGCAGCGGACTTGGGAATTGTCGACGCCGGCCGATCGCGCCGTCCGAAGCTCATCACCGAAGTCGATACCGTACCGGCATGCGAGAAATGGAGAGGCCAGGTGATCAAGGAGATCTCGCGCAAGTCGTCGCGGATCCAAGAGTCCGCCCTCAGCGATTACCAGATCCGCGACCTCAACGATGAGCTCAACAAGCTGATGCGCGAAAAACACATGTGGGAAGTGCAAATACGAAACTTAGGAGGGCCCAATTATATGCGGGGGCGAGCCAAAATGTACGACGAGCAGGGCCGAGAGATACCAGGTGGTGGGAAAGGATACAAATATTTCGGACGGGCGAAGGAGCTCCCTGGCGTGAAGGAATTATTCGAGGCTGCGCAGTCCAAGGGACAGGACGAAAAGCCCCTGGAGGACAGGAAGGAACTGCGAAAGGTCGTGGATGCGGCCTATTACGGGTACGCCCCCAATGAGGAGGACGAGGCATTGCTCGAGTACGAGGCCGAGAAAGAGAAGCTGGCTGTGAAGAACCTCCTCAAGACTGGGGCCCAGGATGCTCCCGAAGGATGGGTGTCTCTACCAGGCAATGCGGGAGATGGTCGAGCCTGGGAACTACCGACGCTCGAGGAGGTGCAACAAGAACTGATTGAGCGGCGAAGACAAAAGCTACTTGACCAGCTCGGGTCTTGATAGTATGCTTTACAAAAGCCATCTACCAGAATTCTTGGCACGTTGATTCGGATCGCCGCTACGAGTTCCAGCCCATGCTGAGAATATCGTTCTAGGATATCGGCAAGCCTGATGGACTGCGGGCCCTTTACACTTCGTGAGACACACATGGGTATCAGCTTGTTTCCAGCATCCCACGACACATGGAGTCTGTTCGTTTCACCACGCGGATCTTACGCATGAATGTGGCTTAGCTGTGAATCACGGGCATGCGCACCCTGGGCAATACGGTGTCAGTAATCGGTGAGCTGAAGGAATATTTGACGACGCGCAGCATGCATTGGATGGGTGTTTGGGAGTCTTCTATTATTTCTTGATGTTTTGTATTTCTCTAATTATACTCTGTTGGAGGCCGAGGATGGAATTGAGTACGGCGTTAGGACGATGATCTATTTTTGCTTTTGCTACGGCATCCGGTAGTTCGGTAGTGGTCTCCTTGGGAATAAGTAGCCAATGATGGATAGTCAAAGACATCCGAGCCCTCGGTATTCGTCGACATTGAAGTGAATCGTGATTTACACCCAATTGGTTGATCGATCGTGGTGGAGGAGCTGATAGCTTGTTCAAATCTTACGATCTATGTGAGATGAGCGTCCTGGGATTAGATGCTTGGCCCATATTGAAACATATTCGGAGCCAAACAAATACCGAAATACCTCAGGTAGGTAGATTAAATTCAGGTTGGTCAGGTCAGAGAAATATCTTTTGCTGCGCCTTGATTCATAGACCCACCCCATGTATAAGTCTATACCTGTAGGATGATATAGAGCAAAGCTGTGAATAGAGTCACCTGGTGAGCGTCCCAAATATCTTGGCCCCTGGAACATGGTTTGCAATATACTCAGGTGTGGCTGAGAATACGATGCAGGCAACGCATTTGAATCAACTGTGTGTGATTCGATTATGATGGTGCCAGATGCTAACAATGCAACCTTGGCGATGACGGCAATGGCGGGTGGAATGTGGGAAACAAGTATATGTAAGGAATCAGCCGCTTTGACATAATATGAGTAAGGCGTATAAATACATAGGTAGTCGGGATGCTGGGCCCGGCAGTCTTCCGGGTGTTTAATAATAGGAATAACATAAAATAATGGATCCATGGCGAAAGGTTAGCACGACGCTGGCGCATTTTCAATATGTGACACACCCAAGCTGGTGCTGAGAAGGAATAAATACGAGCCAGAAAGGCTGAGAACGGCTCGAGCCTGAAACTACGGAGGTAGTGAACTACCTATCAAGCTGGAACTGTTTCTTTGCTGGGGTACTGCTATGCTGTGTATGTAATCGTCTGTGGAATCGATGCGCACACGGAACATTGTCTGCAGCCGGGAGGACCCCCTTTTCCCCTGATCCCCAGAGGGTGCGCCACAACGATCTAGCTCCGAACCGTACGTTGCTTTGTGTGACTCGAGGACGAATAGCTGGGTTGTCTAATTAACCCATCTCAAAGTGGTGTGTTGCCTCATCCAGTCGGAAGACCCGACCTGGATATTCATGCAAGCCATTGTGCCTCTGCCAGCCAATGCGATTGAGGCAGCTGGCCTTCGAGCCTGACTGTCGCGTAGGCTCATGGGACCGACTGTGATCCAGCGTCCTAGGGCTGGTCTGCCACTGGCTGGTTTGAGCGCGTGCATGCAGGTACCGTGCCGCGAAGCCTGTGCTCTAGTCAGGTACCGTGCAGGATCGTCATCAAACACGACCCCGCCAGCGCCAACTTAGTCGGATTTAGGTTCGATGGCACCGAGGCTTGTACACACCCATCATTGTTCCTACCTGCTGGTACCTCACTCCAGATCCTCTTTGTTGCTCTATATGCCAATAGCCCGGGGGCTATAGCAGACGGATGATGGACGGCTGCATGGCTCCAGAAGCAGCAAGACCAGCAGCCCAGAATGGCACCTTCCTCCTGAACATCGTTCGTTTCACAGCACGAGCAGCTTCTGCGCCTCATTGTGATTGGCGATGTGCGAATTGGCACCCGACTCCTTGATCCTTGCTTGCTTTTTTGGACGCCCAAATGGCCGGGGTCCCTGGTGGCTTTTCCTTCCTTTCATCCTCCACTTGCTGTGGGCTGGCTCCCGCACTGACTGGTGCATTCGAGAGCACCCAGCCAAAACCTCCCCTAGACTCCATCGCGTTAGGGGGTTCAGCTACTGTGGAATCGAACATTAGGGGATGTTCGCCTTCTTCTGCTCCTCCTTTTCTAGGCAGGCGCGAACCAACGGCGCACGCACGGGAGCTTCTCTCTTTATTAGCAACCATCCTCTGGAAGACCTCCGCTCTCCTTCGTTTTGCTCTGGTCTGACGACGGCCATGTTTGCTTGCGCCTTGCCTCCCACGTTCATTACCGGGTCTTGTTGATTCTCGACTCCTTTGCGCTCCTTTCTCCTGGCTGGAAACGATCACCTCTGGACTGAAGTGCCGTCCCGTAGTCCCGCGCCCCACCAAACACCACCACACCCACCACCACCGCCACCCCGGATGGGATGGGATTTGCTGCTGTGAACCCTGATCGCCCCCTGACTCTGAAAACGGTGTTTTCGACCTACAAGTGCACTGCGCACCGCAGACCCTGATCGCGACGAAACGCACGAACTGGAACCCCGGTATATTACTCGGCCTTGTTCGGCTCAGCTCACATCTCACGAGCAATCCGTCTTAGTCCTTCCTGCTTGCCAACGAATTCCGGTCAACTACTTGGCTCAGCCCTTGCTATTCAATTTCTCATTACGGCGCGCGCTGGCTCTCTGCGAAGTAATCATTTAATGTTTTATTAAATTTTTGATTCCTCTTCTCATCATGGTGTCATTCTTTGGAATCAAGCTCGGCGGCAAAAAGAGCCAGTAAGTCTTTATTGCTAGCCGCCTTTTACCGATACTAATATACTGTCTTTGTTCTAGGAAGAAGCAGCAAAAGACCAACCAGAGGCAATGGAAGAAGGGAAACGAGTGGTCCTTCGCCGAGGACCAGTTCTACGGCCACGAACTATCGAAACCTACGCTGCCCCTTTCAAGACCCGGCACATCGCAGTCGAGCCACAGCAGCCATACGAGCTTTCGCCCACCTTACGCTAACAATGGAGCATCTTCATCTATGGTCGACCTCTCAAACTCGGCCCCAAGGCCAATAGCGGCCAACCTCCGGCCCATATCTTCGAATCCATCCATGAAAGGGGGAAGGATCAACGTATCAAGTCCTGTCGGCCCGCCAGCATCATTACCGTTTGGAGGAAGTGAGGGGAGTCGACCTGGAACCCCAACTCGGCCAGGCACTGCGGGCAGTGGAAGTCTCCGTAATACCAAGGACTGGTCGAGTTCTCTGGACGGACAGTATGGACAGTACGGACAGTACGGAAGAGATGCAACGAGTCCTAACGTGGGCGCTCCAGCGAGCCCTGTTGTCGGCGCTCCGACGAGTCCTCACCTCGGCGCTCCATCGAGGATGAATACAGCACCCACCCATCGGAGTCCATTGAGTGACATGACACCTGCCCCCGGCATTCCCAGAACGAACACAGCACCTGTAAAGAGCCCACTCAGTCAATTTGAGCCGAGACCTCAACTCAAGGAAGCCAAGACCTATAAAGCGTGGGAACCTCCTCAGCTGTATAAACCGTATCGCCCGCCATCCCTCAGAAACGACCAGCACGGGAGCCCGTCTCCGCCACCGTCAATTTCTAACATGGATCGGCGCACACCTTCTATTGGAAATAGCCCGCAAACAAACTTCGAATTTCCCCCTGCATCGAATACCACGACTTCGGTAAGCCCAGCCAAGTCAGCTGTGGATATGGACCAGATCGGTCTTCCCAGCCCTCCCGTGAGTGAGGATCGGTGGGACAACTCGGGCCGGAACAGCTCTGCTTCGATGGCTCGTCGAGAGCCAATGATGTTCAATTCCCCACGACGAAAGAGTATCTCTCGCACTGCACTTGAGGCAAAGGCAATCCTGCGCGAACAGGTGGAGGAGGATAAGGAGGCAATTAAGAAGAGGCGGCAGACCGAAGGATTCGAAGGAAATTTCTCAGCATTCAACTTTGGACAGCCGGTGGTTGACAATTCGATACCACTGCCTACGTCACCCCTCATGCCGGCTCCAGCTCCAAAAGCTTCCAGCTCGCCGGCCGAGGACACAAGAGTGAGGTCTGCGTCGGAAGGGAGGAAGACTGCCGCAGAAAGAGGCATGAGCGAGCCAATGAGTGCGGAAATCCTTACAGTGGGCCAACCGTCTCCGGGTCTGAGCCTGCCCAAGACACCAGACACTATTCCTGAGCGACGATTTCCCGAAAATGTTCACGCGCGTGGAGACTCTGACACTAGAGCCCCCAATACCCCGACCGCCTTGCAGCAGCCCGACTCGATGCTTAGACAGCGGCCCTTGAAAACAACTCCTGTTAAGAAGGGGCCAGTCCCTGATGCTATCGCTATCCCACCCAAGACAAACGATAGCCAGCGGCCTCAGGGACCTCTTTCGGCTAAAGCATTAATAGAAGGTGATTTCCCAATGATGAATGGTCTTCCACGGGGCCGTCGCGTTGAGCGTTTTGGAGCGGCTGGTTCCCCTGTCGATCAGAGATTCAATACACACGACACGCCCGATTCAGCAACCGATGATGAGAATCTCGATCTCCCACATTGGGTGGATCGGGCAGACCGACACATGTCAGCTATGCCTGCACCACTCTCACCTCTTCCTAACACCTCATTTGGAGATAAGGACGCTAGCTCATACACGTCTTCACCAACCTCTCCTGTCCCGCCACAGCTACCGAGCCCAACCTTCATGTCACTCGAGAAGTCAATCTCAAATTCGAGCGAGAATTTCAGCAAATCATTTGAATTGGCTACATCATCGGCATCCACCCCAATTGATAAGCCACTGATTTCCCCTGTGAGGGGAGAATTCCGGGTCGAGGCTCAAAAGGCTCCTCCTCGCCCACCTCCTATTACTTTGCCTCCCGGAGCTGGTCGATTTACTCCGACCAATGGAAGTTTGAAGTCTCCTGTTGAGGTTTCGTCAGGTTATATTTAATCTGTTCGAGAACAACGAAATTCACGCTCCAATTATTGCATATGTGTTTTTTTTGCGACAGGGTTCGCTGGAGTTTAAAGGCAGACATAATCAGCGTCAAAAGCTGGGGACCAACCATCATTTTTGGATTTCACATAGTTTCACTCCCCTGGATTGGGTATCACCATCACTTGGTTGACAAATCGTTTGGATTTCTAATTTGTAATTTCTAGTCATAAGAGAGCCATGGGTATATAAGGAATGGATAAAAGGGAACATATATTTACAGATATATTTAGCATAGTGTCTAAGCTTGGACTAACAGATACAACAATGGATTTTTTTCTATCTTCATACAAGATGCTACAATCGCAATCCGTCAACGCCAGTAACCCTTCTAATGCTTCCATGATCCGATGCGTAATGTGTTGGACTTGGTTGGTTAGCCCTCCTTTGATACACAAAGTTAGTCTAAAAACCGTTGGAGGTTTCCGCCAATGTTCTTAAGATCCAACAGGAAAGTATCGTGTCCAAACAGGCTCATCTCCTCGCTGAGTTCGATGTGGGTGACATTACGATTACCAGCGAGGCGTAGCGCCTCGGCGACTTCCCGCTGCTGCCAGGCGGGGAAGAGGATATCGCTGGCGACACCCATGACGAGGGTCGGGGTGTCGCGGAGGGGAGCTAGGCCCTTGATGAGGTCCTCGGGGGGTCGCGCGGAGCCGGGAGGGGTGAGCTCCTCGTCCGAGGGCTGGGCCGCGGACTCTGGCTGCTCCTCGTAGGGCTTGGAGGGGAGGGTGAGGCTACAGCTGGCGTCGGCGGCGAAGGAAGATGCTGGCTCGCCGGAGCGGAGGAGCTGCTCTCGCTGGCCGCGGCGGGCGGCGGTGTCGCGCTGGGCGTCGCGGCCGAGATCGAAGAGGTCCATGGCCTTGCTGACGTAGAGGAAGCTGTTGGGGTCGAAGGTTAGGCACCACTTCTCGCCGGCGTGGTCGAGGTAGGTCTCGATGAGGAAGTCCGGGCAGAGGGCTGGGGGTTTACTGGGGTCGGCGCGGCGGCGGCCGAAGCGCTGCTCCCACTCTGGGCCGGAGCGGTATGTGACGGTGGCGATCTCGCGGGCGAGCTTCATGCCCGCGTGCGGGGGCACCTTGGAGTAGTAGAAGCCGCGGTTCCAGTTGGGGTCCATCATGAGGACCTGGCGCTGGGTGTGGCGCATGGCGATGCTGTACGGGTGGGAGCGGGCGCAGCCGGAGATGGAGACGATGCGGCGGACGCGGTCGGGGAAGAGGCTGCCGGCGGCGAGGGACTGCATGCCCCCCATGCTGGAGCCGACGCTGGCGTAGAGGGAGGGGATGGAGAGGTGGTCGAGGAGGCGGAACTGGGCGCGGACCATGTCGTCGATGGTGAGGATGGGGAAGCGGGTGGCATAGCGCTCGCCGTTGCCTGGGTCGACTTCGCCGGGGCCGGTCGAGCCGTAGCAGCCACCGATGACATTGGTGCAGATGACGAAGTACTTGTTCGTGTCGAGGGGTTTCCCAGGGCCGATGAACTTCTCCCACCAGCCGGGCTGGGGGTTGGCCTCTGTCGAGTGGGCATGAGAGGAGGCGGAGAGACCGGTGTGGAGGAGGATGGCGTTGGAGCGCTCCGGGTTGAGGGTTCCCCACGTCTCGTATGCGATGTTGAACTCGGGGAGGATGCCGCCCCAGTCGAGGAGGAGGGGCTCCTTGCATAGGTAGTTGAGGGTGGCGCCTGAGGTGTACGAGGGCTCATTGGAGTTGCTGGTCTCCTCCTCGAGCTTCGCGGACCGGGACTCGAGGGCGTCTAGGCATGGGAAAGCCATCGGTGGGTTGGAGGCGACGCCGGAGCGCCGGGGAAGGGTCGTACTGAGACACCGTCGGGATCCATTGAGGGCGGAATCGTGTGGGATTGATCGTGAAGAGTGGCTGGCTGATAGGCAGGTCGGCCTAGGTGAGATACTGGGTGAGTATCGTGAACGAGGCGAGCGAAGCTGCCGAACTGTGGCCGCAATCGACCTTGAAGTGGCGTGTGACATTTTTCTTGTTTCGTTATCAGATAAGAAGCGGCGGTTGACAGGGGAGGTACAGCGTAACAGGCGCTGTCCTGCCGGTTGACGCAGTACAGATCAATTGGGGGAGGGAATGTATGTAGTCAGGCCATGGGGTGTACGTTCAAATGAGCGAGTCCATGCATGATATATCTCCATCGACGGATGAGCGCAGAATGATTTCTAATATCTCTCCAGATCGGAGGTGTTGTGAATTGCTCGGCACGGCAGACGGGACTCGCCATTACGCCATTTCACGTGGGCGGAACTTGGTTCTGTCTCCCCACACGATCTGCCGCTAGAGCTAGCCTTGTCTGCGGGAGCTCCTATGGATTTTATCGCGCCGTCAGTGGGCATCGATTAACACAAGCAGGGTGCTTGTGGACTCATCCATTCCGTCTAATCTCATGGAGCTTGGTGCAAATCCTACCTGGTCACAGACAGCCATAAATCACAGGACCTACAGCATTGCCCCGCCGTTCGGGCCCAGTGGTTCCTGAGAATCAGATCGAGTTATCGTGAATCGCATTACATCTTGGATGTCGTTGGTAGCTTGGCATCGCATCTCTCGACGTGAATATGCGATGGCAGTATTGTGACTTCTTTTATTAGTTCTTCACCCTCCCTGCGGCCATCCCTAAATGACTAGGAATCAGAATGTCTGGGATCGTTGGTTTTAGTGCTGGGTTTGGGAAGCTTGCTCTATATCGCAGTGTTCTTAGACTTCGGTATCCAGATTAGACAGCCTCCTCATTTATTCACGGGATGTTGGTTGAATATATTGATGGGTTTCTGGCCTTAGAAATGTGCTGGCAGAGTGTGACTATCTGCTGGGCGATGCATCAGCCGTTATCGGCACGGTCTTTGATTGATGATTCTGGCATTATGAATACTGATATCCGACCGTTGCTCACGGAGAATGACTCTGAGGCTTAATAACCGCCAAGACGGGTGGTTCCAGTACGCAGAATGTAGGAGGGGACACACCTGGCTGCGCCGGTTTCCAAGAGTATTCCATGTTCCATTTTCAAAGTTGCTCTAATCCGATCTCAGCATTATTAGGAACTTCATCATTATCAGGATTGCGGGTTGCACTATGTCGCCACAGATCCGCCGCTAAAATGCTGCCTAAAGACACGATCCGCGGCCAAACCTGTTATCTTATCAGAATGGTGGCACATTACGTAGGAGGGGCAGCTACAGGCACCAGCAACGCTCGTGACGCAAATGGGCAGTATGATTCGCATGTTTCGTCATGACCTAGCCCGTGAATAACACTGGTCGTACTGGTATTGACTATCCAATATCAGAATTCAGACAGCAAAGCATGCTCCACCTTCTTTGTCCATTTCCCCTCGGTCCGTTCTGCCCAACTCGTGAATAATGTGGTAGGCTCCTTGGCTGCGCCTCTGACAATTCCGTATATAGCCAAGTCGTGCTAGATTGCACATCGTCACTGCACCTGCCTCCTACAACCATCATCGCAACAAACAAACACCCTGAGGAATCATCCTGTATACCTGCGCTTCGCATCGCCATTATCTTCATTTTTCTCTGACACCACTTTAACGTATGTTTTCTACTTTATTAGAGGGCCTCTCCAACCTCATCATGAGCAACGAGGACACAACCGTGAAGGGCGGGGAATACAGACCCAAGCCTGGGGAGATCGTGGCCCTCCGCAACCTATTAGCGCGCGAAACGTTGTTGCCAATTGATGTGATCGGCCTCATCTTCGATTTCGCCGAGTACTGGGCCCATTCGAGCAACGAGATCGACTTTCCAAAGGAGATCCAAGGCCCGTTGATCATCAGCGGCTCCAGCGCCCGTGAGAACCAGCTCGTGGTATGTTCGGATTCCAATCGATCTATCTGTAGTGTCTGGGTCTCACTGACAAACCCTTCGTGAAGTTGAGGTCATTTCCTGTTGGCTTCAGTGGCTTCCGCGAGAAGAAGAGCCTCGCTGAAGTGCTCGCATACGACAGAACCGAGGTCCGACCTCTGGAGCTCGCGAGGGAGAACGAGCCTGAGTTCTTCAAAGAGAAGGCCAGCTACGCCATGCCTAAGCTTGTCCACCCCGTTCGCAGGATTGTCTTCACCATAAAGAGCAGAGACCAGGGCTGGGGCGGTGCCGGGCAGCACCACGGAACGTATAATACATCCTGGACCTGGTTTGACGTCGGACTTGAACGTTTCGACGCTTCGCAGACATGTAAGAACCTCCTTACGCTTATATCTGCCCAAAACTAACGCAGAGGAAATGTCTAGGCGACCCAACATGTTCTTTGGACCTGCGCTACGAATCGCCAAATTCTACCCCACCAGCTCTGCCTCTATGTGCACTTCGGCCGATACGGCCCAGACTAGAGCCTCAAGATAATGGGGAGTTGGCTTATCACCACCCACTGAGTGATGATGAGGATGGAATGGCTATTCAGCACAATATTCTGGCGTCTAGACAGTTCAAAGAGCACATTGTGACCTGGGACTGGCAGGATAAGGCCGGCCCAAATGTGGAATCACTGAGCGAGGAACTAGGACGAGGTCCCAATACAATGGACGGTTCATTTGTTCGGGGGCTTAAGTTAGGGGACGTGATCACAGTTTGGGGTAAAGCAAGATTCCCGGGATGGGCGAACCATGTTGAACGAGTCCAGATCGATGTATTCTGGGCTGTTTAGAACAGAGTATTGCACTTCTCTTAGAAATACCTATTATCAGAATGCTAAAGGTTTGACACAAGGACTACTCTTGCCAGGGACCACTTTTCGCATCGCAAGGCAGGAGTAAATCAGCTGGAATTTCGACAGTCCTTCGGATTTGACTCGCATCGGCCAATAGGATATCAAAATGCCGTGTGAAGATAAATGCGCTGCAAGAATTGCTGCAATGTCACCGTTGGATTGCTACTCAAGCTGGTGTCGACCAGTCGGTCGCTCCTGCATGTCTATCGCCTTGAAATAGGGAAGTACGGTTTCAATATGCAACTACCCCGCGCTGTATTGTGCAGCAATTGTGCGGCCTTGTTTTGCCTCACTTTCCTATAGGCAGGTAATGGTTTCACAAGAAAAAGCAGTGGGCGGCAAGAGCGATGGGCAAAAAGCCAAAAGCAAAACTGCACTTTCTCCCACAAAACAGTCGCCTCAGCCACCACAACAACCATCTTACCTACCTTCGCATCTTCCTACCAGTTCTAAGATTGAGCGACCGATTACGTCTGACTAAATCTGAACCCCCAAATGCCCAAAATGGCAAACAATCGACCAAAGATCGAACAAGATGAGGAGAGAGCGAAAATCATGGCCTCCAGCTACAAGGTGCTGGACCATCTCCTCAAGGTCATCATCGTGATGGAGAGGGCAGGCTTCTCCAAGGCCCCTAAGTCGGGAAAGGTTGCACGGCCCCTGAGCCCAGCTAAGAAGCAGAAGCACAACCAGGCGCACGCGCTCCATATGTCCTATCTGAACACGAAAATGAAGATTGCGAAGCTGAAGGACATCCTCGACGAAATGGAGGGCCAAGACGTGAAGAAGAAGAAACCGGCTACAGCAGGAGAGAAAAAAAAACCAAAGCCGAAGATCTGAATTGCCTGACCAGTCCCAACCTGTTGATGATGATGACGACAAGGTGACTCAAAAGGTTGTGGAGAGGGGAGGCACGAGAATGTGGAGGAGATTCGTCGACTTGCTCGGAAAACCCGATTGAAAATATATTGAGTGTCACCCCGAAACGAAGACGCTGTCCTTGAAGCTCGATCTTACACCACAGCCATTATTCCTGGCGCTTTCCCACCGTTGTGTACATCATTTTGGGCCGATTCCCCCAGCCAGCACCGATGAGAGGAGGGGTACGAGAAGCTGAAACCCAAGAAAGAGGCACGGACCTTCTCATTCTCGCCATGGAATTTTGGGTCGGATTCGGAAAGCTGAGCTGAGACATACATTTCGTTTGTGCATGCAGGAGCATGCGTGTTCTTCTGCATTTGTTCAAGGTGGCGTTGTCGTGGGCTGATCAGGCCGCCATCTTTTCCTTGGGCTGACGAGGCCGGAAGTGCGAACGGTACTAATTTGATTCACCGCACGGTTTTCTCAAAGTTCTCTACGGCCAAGATCATTTCTCCGTATAATTCATAGGAACTATAGATGTTCGTGTTAATGCGAGTTTAGCCATTGAACCGTCTTACTCTAAGTGTTCCTATCAGCACGTGATCAAAGACTATCGGCCTGGACGCCCGATGACGACACTATTTTGTAGTTCTAGTGAGCCTAGCACTCAGCTAGACTTTAGAGCACCAAAGCTCAGTGATAGGCGCTCTCCAAGGCTGAGATGGGCTGCAAAGTGAACAATTGTATTTAATCTTCACGCATTCAATTTCCCAGCAATGCGATGCTTTAGAAATCTCCAGCACAAGTTTGTCCAGACTTCGCATGCCACCTTCAGCTATTGCTGCCATCCTAGTCGCAAAATGTCGTCAACATCGAGCTTCACGTTTCCGGAAACCAACATTGCCGTCTCCCTCCCACCAGGCTTGAAAGAAGAGCAGGTTCTCGCTTTCCGCCCACTCAAGGTATAGGAAATCATTAAGTCATATCCCTTACTCTGGTTCAGGGGCTAAGTAATCAACTCTTGTAGAATTGGATTAATACCTTGTCAAATTCGCTTCGCCTCCAATCGGACCCGAAACACCCCTTCTTCCCCGACCCCTACGCGCTCCGATCCGTTACCGTCCAGTCTTACGACCTCTTCGGGCACACTCGCGTCGGCTTCCTCAAGCTTACGGCTGCCGTCTCCAATGCCGCAGGCGAGACCCTCCCCGCTGCAGCCCTCCTCCGCGGCCCAAGCGTTGCCATGCTGGTCATCCTGATCCCGGACGATGCGAAGAGCGATGACGAGAGATATGTCGTGCTGACGGTGCAGCCGCGTGTCCCTGCCGGGAGCCTGAGCTTCGTGGAGCTCCCCGCGGGCATGGTTGACGACGCGGGCAGCTTCAAGGGCGCCGCGGCCAAGGAGATGGAGGAGGAGCTCGGGATCGATATCCACGAGGACGACCTGGTCTGCCTGAGCGAGCTTGCGGCCCCGGCTGCGGAGAGCAAAGAGGATGGGGAGGGGCTGTCCCGCGCCGTGTTCCCCAGTGCGGGCGGGTGCGATGAACATGTGACGCTTTACAGCTACGAGCGGTGCATACCGAGAGAACAGCTGCAAGACTGGAGTGGGCGCCTCACGGGTTTGCGGGACCAGGGAGAGAAGATTACCCTCAAGGTGGTCCCCATGAAAGACCTATGGCGAGAAGGCTCGAGAGATGCGAAAGCACTCAGCGCGCTGGCCCTCTGGGAAGGGTTGCGGCGAGAGAAGATGATCTGAAAGTCTTAATTCTTGGTTGTCTAATGAATCCCCCGTACTCTATTACTCTGTTCTATCTTATCGCAGCCATGGTTCTATTTCCCCCATTCTTTGCTCCTTTTGAATCTCAAAAGAGTGCAGTCCTAGCCTTACAGCTTCAGTCTCTGCGCCAGCAGAATACCCTCAGCCAGAGTTCCAACCCGCGCGTCAACGGCGTACCCCTGTGCCTCGAACTTCTTGCACTCTTCCCACAAGTCGTCCAGCGGTACGGTAAAGCAGTCGATGAATTCGTTCTCCTCGAGCTGGGGCTTGGGGTTCTGGTTTTCCGGTAAACTCATATCGATGGAAACATGAACCATGCGTAGGTTGGTATTGCAGAATCCGGGATCGTTGTACATGACTGGGCTCGATTCGGTCACCACGCCGACATAGCCGCACTCCTCTTTCAACTCCCGGATTGCAGCTTCCTCTGCCGTCTCCCCGTTGTCGACTAGACCCGCGGGCACTTCGATTGCTATACAGTCAATGGGAGGTCGATACTGCTTTTGGAGCAGCAGTTCCCGGCGATTGGTCTTGGGGTTGTCGAGAATAGCGACGATCCCTACGCCGTCAATGTCGCCATCCTTGGGCCGTGTGCTGCGCTCGGCGGATTCCCATTTGCGCGTTGTGCCAGTGGGATCTTGGTATGTGATTCTGGGCCAGTCAGTTTGCTGCCATCCATCAGCTACCCAGTCTGGGTCAGGCTCACCCTTCAAGCTTGATCCAGCGAGAATTTTCATTTGACTGGGGGCATCTACTGGTCAGCTGAGTCTGATTTCTTTGGCAGGCGTGGTGAGATGAGGCGCGAGAGCTTGGCTTACAAGTGGCTCCTTGTGCAGGACCTTTGACCCTATGCAGGTGGACGTGGTGGTGGTGGACATGGTGATTTGCGAGTGCGCTTCCGGTTCTTCAAGTGCGATAGATTTGAGGTTGAAGAGTTAAGTTTTACGTGCCCTGCCGCTGGCCAGCACACAGACCGAGATCTAGGTGATGTGACGCGATGCAATGTGATGTGATTCTCTGCGTTGGGCTCCAACACGGCGAGCGCTAAGGTACGACGTAAATGAGCGGTCACAGCCGGACTAACGTGACAGCCGATGCGAAGGCGCACAGTCAGGCAAACCCGGATGGATATTGTGTTTTGAGGAACAAAAGAAAAAGGGAAAAAAGAAAAATAGGGGGACCGGGATACAAGAGAAAATTTTACTGTGCAGGACGAAACAGACACCGCCAGTTCTTGTGGTGCAGATAAGCGATCACGGAGCGATACCAGCGACATGCAGTCGGAGAATTGATGAATTGGCGATCGATCATAAAAAGCAGCCAGCACCCTTTACCCACTCTGCATGCGAGCCTAATACGGACGTCGTTTCCTCCGACTTGGAGACGACACATCTGCCGAGCATCACGAGAACGGATTTGCAGACGGCAGATTGTGGTCAAGGAATGAGTAGAGGTCAAGGAATGAGTAGAGGTCAAGGAATGAATAGAGGTCAATTGTAGCAGGATGGCTTCCTTGGCTAGATACGACGTTGACTACATGCTACCTAGATAGTTTGAATCCCACTTGACGGTCGCCATACAACCCGCTTTTGTCCATCACCAACCTCAGTTCTTCTCGTAACATCGCAGGGTGGGATCTGCCGGGGGTCTCGGAACGTGCCGCCCAGCACTACGTATCACCCTCAAAACGATACACGGCCCATTCCCATCACACGACTCTGCAATCAGAGATCGTCGTTCTGGCTGAGCTGCCAGTAAGCTCCACCCTTTGCCCACCTACCGGTTTGCTTGGGGGACTCATGAGTGATGACCATCTGGCTCCCGGGAGCAGGCGAGGGGACAAGCTCAGACTTATACGGCAGAATCTCCTGCTCAGTCCGGACCACAGCTGTGTTCGCGAGCACCCTGCCGCGGACGTCGACGGCAACGGCAGCCACGGATAGGAAGCTCCCCCCGCGGACGGCTAGGCTGGTCTCAAAGCTCGTCCGGGGCACCTCGGCGAGGAACTCGCGCGAGCCCTTGCCGTCCACCACGGCGAAGAAGCGCCACGCGGCCGTCTCCGTGTCGCCGTTCCACGAGACGTAGATGGTCGTGGTGTGCGCCTTCTCGTTGGTCAGCGCGACGATGGCGGGCTCCTCGCTGGGCACGCCCGTCCAGTTGTACCGGAAGGCGCGGTAGTTCTCCACGGCGACGCCCAGGGCGCCCGAGTCCATGTACGCGTGGAATAGGGGCTCGCCGTCGGCGGAGAACTCGGTCACGGCGCCCGAGGAGCCCCAGCCGACGAGGACGTTGCCGCCCGGGAGGACCTGCGTGCTGCCCTGGGACTTGGAGCGTAGGTCGTCGGGGGGGAAGTAGGCGCCGACGAGCTCGGCGGTCCAGGAGGTGGTGTTGAGGCGCAGGATCTTGCCGCTCGAGGTGGGCGCGGTGTGGACTTCCGAGCCATCGTTGTGCTCCGTGCCGTGGGCGCTGTTGTCGTAGAGGCTGATGACTTCGATGCCTTCCTCGTCGTCCTGGGCGAGCCAGCGGGCGTGGTGCTGGAAGCAGAACTCGGTGCCGTTGGTCATCTTAAAGTCGGAGCGGGTTCCGTGCAGGCGCCAGATGACGGAGCCGTCTGTGGCGTTTATCTTGTGGATGGCGCAGGCATCGCGGGCGGAGATGAGGTAGTTGCCCGAGGCGTCCTTGTCGACGCTGTTGATGTGGAAGTAGTCCCAGGCGTCGGAAGAGTTGTAGCCGGAGCCGGCCTGTCCTGGGTTGATGGGGAGGATGGCTTCTATTATTCGGTGAAGCTGGAGCGTTAGAGGTGTTTGGCTTGGAAGTTGTCTTGTTTTTCATGGGAGTCATACCGTCTGGCTGGACATGATCCAAGCTTGCCCACTCGAAGAGCAACTCGCCGGTGGATATATCAAGCTCTAGAGAAGCCCGGTCAGTCTCTATTTATCTAAATGGAGGTGTGTTATTCAAGTTACCTTGGATAATGGCGTTGACAATCCACTGTTGCTCAGGACTCGCTCCCCACTCAGTCAGATCACGAGGGACAGGCTGGTAGACCTGGATCAGACCAGTCTCCTCGTTGACAATGTGGAACTCATGCTTATCAACAAGCTTGTGATTCCCTGCGCGGAGCTCACGGATCGTTTCATAGTGCTGGTCCACGAAGGTGATATGCCCGTGGCCATGGCCATACCCAGGGTTATGATCACCCTCGAACGAGAACAACACGTCCTTGCCCTTCCAGCGACCAGCTTGGAAGTTGGTGGACCAGATACTGTATATGCCGTACCCGGACCAGACCAAGTCTCCATTGTCCCTGAAGATGTAGGGGCCGGCCTGGCGAGGACCGTGCTGCTCGGTCGGGGTGTCGACCAAGCCGGCAAACGGAGCGAGGAAAAGATAGCCCGGCTCAACGGCATCCGTGGCCGGGATCGTGATGTTGAGCCTTGGAGGGGCGAGGTCGGGACGGGAGCGGAACTGCCAATCTGCCACGGCAGGCTGGGCGAGCGCCGCTGCCGCAACGAGGGCAGGGGCGAGAGTGGACTTGGCCGTCTTCATCGTTGAGGTTCAGGCGGGTGGAAGCTATGTGCGTCAGAGGTATGGGACTCCATTTCGTGCAAGAATAGGTACATTCACCTTGTGGTAGTCTACGAGCCCTGAGATAGCCTTTTCAATTTCCTTTTTTTGTATGATTGTCGTTTCTTGGTTGTCAATGGGGAGCAATTGGATCTTGTAGCAGAGAATTCTGAACTGATGTGTCCGTGGAAAAACCATAGACATAGGACACGGGGGGAGCATCACGGTTTTACATCAGAGCTACGATGAGGGGTCAAACATTACTCATTGGGTGTGGACCACCAGCCGGCATTCAATGAGACAATCAGGTACCAATGAAGCAGCAGAGCGAAGTGTCACGTCATATTGATCAGCACGGATTAAATGCCGCTATCAATGGTGACATCCAGCATTGGCAATGTTGCCCTATTGACGATGTACTTTGTAAGTGATGTTGTCGATGGAGGACGTGGTGATGGTGATGGCGTGCTTCAGCGGCGTGGTGATTGGTGGTTTGGTGGAGACTAGAAGCGTCATCTTGGTCCATGCAGGAAAACCAGAGAGGACATGGTGCCGTAAAAGCATCAATTGGATGTAGCGATGGCCGAAAAACTGATCGGTGGTGCCATCTCGAGGGACAACTCAGAGATGTCGTGGATTGGTGGAGTTGATTCGGTGTGACAGCAGAGATAGACGAATTGGTGATGGTTTGGATGGATATGCAAGGAAGACTCACTGATCCCCACACAGACAATCTCTACCCAGCCGACGCCGATTTTTTCTACCGGTACTAGTCAATCGATCTTGATCTTTGCCGGGGAATCATTCTTTTCACTCTTCACCAGCCTTGTTCAAACCCCAAACAGAATCTTCCCCTCACGAGTGTACCACGAGCCATATCATCCATCTCAAAATGGCCGGATCATCCTCCCGGACCCCGCCAATCGACGAGGAGACACCCTTGTTCCATGACCATGACCCGGCGGGATCTGAGTCCCGAGAAGACCAGCCTATCCTACAGGCCCCGAGCGAGGAGACTTGGACCATTCCCCGCGGCTTCTTTTGGATCCAGCTCGCCCTCATGAGCAATGTCTTTCTCCAGGCCTTTGATAGCACTATCACTGCTGCCACTTACGCCGTCATCAGCTCCGAATTTGGCTCTGCCAACACGGCCTCATGGCTCACGACTTCGTACCTAGTCACCAGCACCGCTGTCCAGCCGTTGTATGGCCGTGTCTCGGATATTTTTGGCCGCAGACTGTGCTTCTTCATCGCTACTATCACTTTTGGTCTGGGATGCCTCGGCTGCGGGTTGGCACGCGATGTGGTAACCTTGAACTGTATGCGAGCACTGACTGGGTTTGGGGGTGCCGGATTGATGACTATGGGTATGTATTGACAATGGAACCGATGACCTGGTATTCTCTTGCAAGAGCCAGCCAGCTAATCAGTGATGGGTCGCAGCAACCATTGTTAATTCTGATATGATCCCCTTCCGTAGACGGGGCATGTACCAGGCCATGCAGAACGGAATCTGGGGTTTGGGTGGAATCTCTGGCGCCTCTTTAGGCGGTGCCATCGCTGACAAGATAGGCTGGCGCTGGTGTTTCCTCCTCCAAGTCCCAGTCTCTATTTTTGCCCTTTTTGTGGGAGCTGTTGCCGTCAAGAACCAGGCTGGTAACTTGTTCGAAGACGGGATCAAGGCTGTTTGGAAGAGGGTCGACTTCACAGGTGCATTATTCCTTGTGCTTGCCATCTCTGTCCAGCTTCTCGGGCTGAGCCTTGGTGGTAACGAGCTCCCCTGGACTAGTCCATGGGTCATCGCGCTCTTGATCAGCAGTGTTGCCTTGTTTGCCATCTTCTTCTTCATCGAGGGTCGCACAACTGCTATTCCCATTATCCCTCTACGGATGCTCAAAGGCCGGTTGCCTGTGGCTACCCAGATTGCCAACATCTGTGCAGGGTTGTCCGCATACGGGGTATGTTCTTTCACAAACCCTCTCCCCTGTTATGGTTTCATCGACGAGAGTGTCGCCCCAGAGCCAGACTGACAAAATCCCCTCTGATAGTTTCTTTTCATGATCCCACTCTTCTTTCAGGTTATTTTGATGGAATCCGCCACAAAGGCAGGCGCCCGCCTAGCCCTCCCTTCGCTAGCTACCCCTATCGGTTCCATCATTGCCGGAATCGTCATGTCGCGCTGGGGCAAGCTCATCCCACTTGTGCGGACTGGAGCCAGCATTATCTGCTTTGGGAGTGCCGTGTTGCTTTCGCTCTCCTTTCAGGATGCCTCGTGGAAGTACATAGCTTTCATCATCCCTACCAACCTAGGAGTTGGCGTCATTTACCCGTCCATTCTCTTCACAACTCTCGCCTCCTTTGATCATGCTGGTAAGACCATGGACAAAATCACAACCTTACAGCTTAGCGAATCTGGAACTAATCCGAAGCTCATAGACCACGCCGTCTCCGCCTCAACAGTCTACCTCATCAGATCCCTGGGAGCTGTCTGGGGCGTTTCTATAACTTCTGCCATTGTGCAAACTACGCTCAGCGTCCGCTTGCCGGATGCTCTGAGCGGGATCTCTGATAAATGGAGAGTACGCCCCTTTTCAATCCATCCTTTCCGTCTTCCTCTTGGGCAATGGCCTCATATGTTGCAAATTCCTTGAGTTGCTGACTTGGAGATGATTTTCACTAGGTTATCGACGATATTCGCCACTCTGTTGAGGCGCTCAAGACCTTACCCCCGGATGTCCAACTCAAAGCGCGCCTAGTCTATTTCGACGGCATACACTATGCTTTCGCGTCTGTGGTCGTCGCCGGCGCCATTGCTGTCATCGCCGCATTTATTGCCAGCCCGAAGCAAATGCGGAGCACTCACTAACCAGCCAGGCTATAGTTAAGTTCTTGCATATCAACATCGCGACGACCGGGTCGTGTACCAAACTAAGAACATTGATGTGACATGCCGCTCTCGAACAGCACATGACGTGGGAGATTTTGAACGGGGGCGCGTTATCTAGAATGGGGTGTTGGGATTAGATGAGAGGTTCTGGGATAGAACTATAAGTAGATTCTAAATTTTTAGAGACTAGATCTATACACAGATTGATCCCAGTATTGTCGGGCGGTTGATGGAGTACAGTGTGAGGTAGGTTGCATGGACAACTCTGACCGACTCTACAACGCATGCATTTTTATAATGTTGTGTCAAGGCGCTTCCGGGACGCATTTTCAAGTCCCTTCTCGCTTTCTGATACTTATCTAGCAATTGCGTTTCTCCCATTCTAACGAAGCCAGCATGAAGACTGCGGCCCCTCGGAGGTCATTCTTCCTTGTCGCGATGCTCGAGTAATACTAAACAGAATCCAGTCAGTTCACTTCAGGTAGAACAATAACAATGTTGCCAGAAAGATCTCGAATATCTCACCTCGAAAGTAGCGTTGGAGCCCAGGCTGCCAACCTCCACCGTCTTCTCCCAGTTGATGGTACCATCCTCATTGGTCGTCACGAACAGGTCAATCATGGCCCGGTACGCCTTCTCAGCCACGTCCTTGTACCCCGCCTCGGGGAGGAGCCCGAGGTTCAGGCCCCGGAGCCAGCCAAAGGTGAACATGACGCTCGCCGACGCCTCGAGGTAGTTCCCCTTGACGTCCTCGTACCGCTTGTCCATGACGTTCCACCACCCGCCCAGCTCGTCCTGCGCGCCCTTGAGCCCCTCCGCCGTCTTCTCAAAGTAGGTGATCAGCCTCTGGCGGCCCGGGTGCTCCTCGGGGATCAGCTGGATAACCTCGAGGAGGGACATGAAGTACCAGCCGATGGCGCGGCCCCAGACAAGAGGTGCCCGGCCGTCCTGGGGATCCGCCCAGACGGCCTTCTTGCTCTCGTCGTACCCGTGCACGAGGAGGTTGCTATCCCCCCTGCGCGTGCGGGCGTCGATGGTGTCGAACTGCAGCATGATGTCGTCCCATGCCGTCTGGTTGTCCGGCTGGAACAGGGACGTCCACTTGGCGTAGAAGGTGTCGGCCATATAGATGCCGTCGAGCCACATCTGGTTGGGGTACGAGGGGTCGCGGTGCCAGAACCCCCCCGCGAGGTTGCGCGGGTGCGTGTCGAGCATCCCTCGGACGGCGTCGGCGGCGACTTTGTACTTGGCGTCGCCCGTCTGCTCGTACCAGTAGAGGATGTTGTTGCCGAAGCGGTAGTTGTCCAGGGAGTGTTTGGCATAATCGTAGTTGGCGATTGTGCCGTCCTCGAGGACCACGCCGTCGACGAGGTCGTGGTAGACCTGCTTGAGGGTGTCGTTCTTGGTGAAGGCGATGACGTCCTGGAAGGCGTTGTACAGTGTCGCCTCGTCGTAGTGGAAGTCGGGCTCGACCCCGTGGTGGAGGATGGAGTTGGTCATCCAGCGTGTATAGGAGATCTTTGGTACGGGAGCGGGCGCTGCCAGAGCAGACGTGGCCGCGAGGAGGGCAATGGCAGCAGCTTGAAGAGACCTCATTGTGTTTTGCCAGTCTATACGGCTTAATCAGATCCAATGCGGTGCTCTAGGTAGATGCCTCCGGGGGATCTTGTATCTATATATCTTCAAGTGCCCCTTGCCAGGGGATCCCATCCCCAGACACGATTTCAGCCTTGGCCTCTTCATATGGAGAAATAAACCACATGGCATACTGCTGGTTCTCACCATGCGGCACTATCACCCGGGTCTTGACGTGCCATTCATGCAGCCAAGAACAGAATGACCACCGAGGGGCAGGAGAAATGATGGTGCGAACAGCCGGATCAGGCCCGCAGAGTGATATGATGTGAGACGTAGGCGCTCCCGGCAATTCGTGCGAAAACCCCCACGGGGGTCCTCATCATGCTTCACGCACGGCTTTCCTCGTTCTTGCCATGACCAAGCTCCGTCTTCTCATTTGTGGGATTTCCGATTGACGTGCCAAGAGGGTAAATGGCTAAAATCAGCAACAGATCCGCTTTGAAGGACGTCCATGTCTTTTATCCAAGCTGGGGCGGGCCACCGGCTGATCGATTTTACCAGCTTGCCGTCATTCAATTCATTTTCTAGCAAACAGCATTGACACTAAATTGATTTCCCGCCCGCGTCTTGCTAGAGACAGTTAAAAGACAAGGCTCTCCAATTATCTGGCGTCCAGTGCTACTAAACATGTGAGAATTAGAGATGGTTTCTTTTCCATTCTGCCAATACATTGAAGGCAGATCATGCATATTTCTTTGTGCCGTGCTTCATTCAACGTCACCAGACAATAACAAGTAATTACAAATTCGGAATGAGTTTATCTAGACGGCGGATACTTATATAAAATTTGACAGCGAAGAAAAAAGCGAAGAATTTAGGACATTGAGTGATTTGCGTCTGGCTATAGGGTAGGTAAGGAATTATTCCGGCAAATGCATTGAACAAACTGGGCGCATCTACGGTTCGCACATTCACTACTACCGTGCCATGAGAGCCGTTGCATGGTAACATACAGGCCGACTGGTACGGCACTTGATGAACCGGTGGAACGGTGTGCGATAGCCTGCGATCAAGATCGAGAGCCGTTGTGAGCCGAGATATTGTGGGGAGTTCGATCTGACCGGTTGTCGGGTCCAGATCAGGAACAAGGTTGAGTTAGGTGCCGCTACAACGTGCCACTGCCGAGCCTGTTGGTTGGAGCAAAAACGTGCAGAGGGGCTGAGACGGGTGTGGCTTTGAAAGTCAATAACTTTATTATAAAGTATAGGAAATACTGGGATGTTGGGAAGCTCGGACACGGATCAAATGTGAGGTGTGTAAGCTTTGACGCCACCAAACGGATAGACGGCAAAGGCGATGGATACTGGGTGGATGAGCGAGAGGCAGGGACCTAAGAGAGGACGGTCGAGATCTGAATTTAGCTGCGGTTATTAGTATGAAGCCTGTGTATTGGAAGCGGTCGCGGCAGAGAGATGTACGTCTTAGAGACTGGCTCTGCAAGCTGAAGCCTATCTGAATGATCGCATCCGTCGCATCATCAATGTAGGAGAACATGAAAACCCCCCAAAAATAAGAAAGGAGGCGAATCGGCCGTAGGCTTCTGAGCGCAGAGCTTCCTAGGTTGGTCCTTGGGCATTCCATCGCGCTGGTTGGATGCACATCCCCCATTTTGAGATGCCGTCCTTGCCGACCCTGCGCACATCTGAACATGGATTGTCACTGAGGCTGCCGATATCAGCACCTCAGAACACCATGTGTCATTGCCTTTTGTTTGTAAGTCGCGGAGGCGGTGGAGAGGGGAAGGATTGCCTTGTCTTGCCTGCTGGCTTTTAAGATGCCCAAACCACCCTGAGCCACTGTTCCGCCCACTTCTTCCTTTACCTTCCTTTTGTTGATTTGTGAGTCTAGACCTTTGGATGCGGCTGATCGCGCAAACCGTCTGCGTTCGCGAGCTTGGGGTTAGGAGGCCTCGTGGAGGCCTCCACACGGAACACCGGCACATCAGCCCTCCTTAATAAGCCCTGTGGACCATGCTAAAGCAAGCATAATTCAGAGTTGTGGTAGATCAGGGAGTATATCCTTTAGCCTTCTGCCAAACTTTAATCGGGCTTCTTGTCTCTCTTGAAATAGTATTGGGGCTTAGGACACTTGTCTGGGCTACGATGCTAACAACGACTTGAACCCACTCGACGTCGTCTCACCAAGCCTGCCCCTTTGGGCGACGAGATCACCGACAATACTCATTGAATTTAGCAAGCACTGGCTTGTTAACCACTTGATTTGCCGTATTGCACAGGCTTCGCAATTGGCCATGGCCACAACAGGTCCGGAGTGACACCAGTGTAAGCTGGTTCCTCACCAACACCACTCGATCCAGCATGGCAGCTCCAAGACATTGAAGGAAAATAGCGCCTGGGAATTCGACTCTTCGATCAGATTATCCAAGTATACTTCCCCTTCATCTCCTCATCTCCCTCTCCCTCTCCCTTTGGCAGTCATCCTGATGGTTACGTCGTCAGATTCGGAGAGCCAAGACTCGGGGGACCGAATCTTTACCCCCACCTCTCGGCTTCTTGGCAGATGCACCGGGGCGACTCTCCGGTGGTACTGGTGGTAGACGAGCACAATGGACTCTTGACGGCCTCAATTTCATACGTCTTTGAGGTCTTGCCTCGCTTTTGGTTCTTGCACGGACTTGGGCATCGCCGCCGACCATGGACTTTGCCTCCCCGAGCCCCAACTCGCTTCTAGGCCCTCGTCCTGTGGTACGGATGCAGGCAGGCTCCGAACTCGTTTCTCGACCAGCTCGCAGTGATACGATTCTAATGGAGTATCGGTGCAAGCGTAAGTAAGCAAGCATGGACTGAAAGGAAAGAACGTCGGTGTTGGGGCGGAGGTAGAACCTGGACTGGTTGGATCTATCGACCAGGTGCTGATCGACGAGATCACACAGATCGTCGTGGACTGAAGGTTCTGGACCAGTCGCTCCAGCATTACCTACTAGTGGCTCGCGCCTGGCAGAGCAACGTTCCGATCTTGTCGTCACATCATTAGCATTGGAAGTTCATGTAGACGGAAGTGGCAAGTGTGGGAGTGAAGTGGCCGTGGGCAAACTCTGGCGATCGCCTACTGCGCCTGGGGCACCCATTTTGGCGCAAGATGGCTGGTCACTTACCATTTTACCATGCGCACCGGAGGAGCCGACCAGCCATGGACCTCAAGCTGGAGTGTTAAGGTTAAACGTTGGTGTGGAGATCATTGAATGCTTTCCGGGGAGGCATCCTGAACCTACAACACGAGCGCGGTGCCTTTGGCCGACCTGAAGACCACGACCTCGACTTTTCTACGACCGAAACGGGCTACATTCTAGAAACGGAACGCAACGGAGTCACCGTGGGGTCCACGAAGCGACTATTGGGACGGCCAAGGAAAGGAGAGGCAGAATTTTTCTAATTCCCTCCTTCAGACCTCATCCATTGGACCAAGCTGTCGGAGGGAGCCAAGGCCAAGAGTGTAAGACTCGATTTCACTTCTGTTAGCGGCAATGATCGTTTGATCGCAACCGACACATTCGTCCGATGCAGCACGCATTGGAGGGTACGACCGACCACTTCCATCGCCAGGAGAACACACGTGCATATGCTGGGTTGATCAGCCAAACGGCAATGACAAAATGTGCAGGCCTTGGCGTGGCGTGGAGCCTGGGGTGCTTGTACGGCGATGCCCGGGCACAGTTCAACGTAGGCTGTTTCTAGCCAGAAGGCTGTCATGGCCTGTTCCAAACGTTCTATTTTCCATTTGACCCTTGGCCCGATGCCTAAGATGGGGCCAGGTCGCGTCACCCGACTGATGGAGCGCCAGCAAATCATCTCCTGCTGCGTCCATCATGCATTAGGCGCCTTGGCTGGAGGGCCGGGGAGCCAGAGCCGGGTCGATGAAGCTCTTCTTGCCAAGTACAGAAACAAGAGAGCAACCGAGAGCGGGTTGGGGACACGTGCGCCCGTGGGATGATTTGTGAACGTTGGAAGTCACCCTCCTTTTGGTCGTCTGGGATGCTATGGATTGCCCTTTGATTGCGCTGCAGTTGGCCGCGGTGGGAGGATCTCAACATGGAGCTGATTTAATACCACTCGCATTTGCGACAACAATGCCGCGGCGGAATAAGCCAGGCCCTAGGTTAGCTGTGTTGGTCGCTCTCCATGGTAGGGTCCCGGCACCGTGCGCGTTGTTGGTCAAGAGCAGCCGCGGCGTTGATCAGGTTCGCTGCCTTCATTTGCTGTGGCCGTCGAGTGAGGTTGAGAGAGGGGCACACGTGTGATCTACGGGGACTGTGATTGGCTCCAGGGGTGCGTCCCGATCCAGACTAGCGTCGGAAGGTATCTCAACGGCACGGCCAAACAATCGATCAGTCGAATCAATCACCATCAGCAGCCAGCTTCAACTGTTTCTGGCTGTCCTCTCGAGGCACCTTGGCACTGCGGACGAGATGCCCAACCCTGACTTAGCTTGTCGCAGGCCTTGGTGGGCGCGCTGCCCGTGTCTGACCCTCCCTCCATCCCACTTTTGCTTCCTCTGGGCTGCTTTGGCCACCTCGCCGGGCCATCGTGAGTACTCGAGCCCCAAATCCAAACCCACGTGCAAAAGAAAGGAAGATTCTTCACCCTGCAATTATGTTTAATGGAGAAGCTTATTTTTGTCTTTTGCCTCAACACAGGCTATTGAATGGGTCTGCCCATGCGTTGATTTCGGAGGATGGTGAAAGCCCCCAGTGTGTCTCTCGTCTTTCCTTTCCCTTTGAGGGGGCGAAGGAGCATTGACTGAACCCTCAATTCAATACAATGGCTCACCTGTGCAGCTCAGCTCCTGTGACGCCGCCCGCTCTTGCGGCAGCAATGGGTAGGATCGTCCCGGAAAAGCCACAGCGAGACAGCCATGTCCAGCTCTTGCATTCGAGCTGAAGGATAGCGTGTCCACCACCCCCCGTGCCAAATACTGGGCATTCAAAAGGACCAGGACCCATCGTGGCCTGCAGCGAGCTCTTGTCTGTAGTGATTAGCCCCGATTATACCCTGGTGAGCTCATGCATGCTCATCGCCCGAGTTACTATCGGATGCTCCCCCCCAAAAGGTCGTGCTCTCGTGTCGCAATTGGACGCCCCCTTCGTCCACCGGTCCAGTGGTTTCGCAAAGCTATCGCCTTCCTCTCTCGAGGTCCACCGTCGTTCACTAATGTCCCACCCCTAAAGGCTAGGCATCTTCACAAGTGTCTGCCGCCTCATCCACTTTTGCTGACCCTGCTCACACCAGCCAAGGATCATTTGGCCATTCAAACTGCCAGGATGCCTTGGCAGTGCAATCCATGTCCATATTGCCTCTTAAAGCAGATTCGAGTATCCAGGACGTGCCCTCCTGATCACCCAGTCAGCGATCAGATGCTGCCCACGCACCCCGCCAGTATGACTTTTGATGGAGCAGACTGGGTGGGTGCTCGTCCATAGACGGGCACTAGGACGCCCGATTCTAGAAGCTCACCCCCGACGTTCCCTGGCTTTCCTCTTTCCAAGGGTTTTTTAGTCAGAGCAACTTACAGTAGAGGATGCTTAAAATTAAGCTTCTGGTGACACTACTTGACTACTGGGTACAACGACGGAGCAGACGAGCGACACCCCACACAGCCATCACCGCACACCATGAGAATCCACCTAGGCAGATCCCTGGGAATACAGCCCCAGTCTCGTGCAGCGCCGTGCTGCTTGGGTGCGCCAGAATGGGAAGACTGGGTTGGAGGCGACTGAGAAATGCTGGTCTGATGCGCATATGCCTTGGCATGCTGCCCTCTGGAATATAAAGGCAGAGCTGCTCGGTCTCCCAGCCCTGTTTCTCCTTTCCCAGCAACCCTCCTTTCAATAACAAACTCATTCTTTAAACGGTTTGAGCAGAGGTCGTTCTCGCGCCTCCACACAAGGACACCATGCCTCTTCACCAGTACGACTACATCTTTGCCATCGGCACCATCTTCGCGTTCCTGGACGCGTGGAACATTGGTAAGTCTGGCGCCTGCTTTGCGACCATCGCTTGATATGGGTGATTTCGCTGACAACTTCAACGACAGGTGCCAACGATGTCGCCAACTCATGGACTACTTCGGTGTCATCCCGATCCATTAGCAACCTCCAGGCCATGGCTCTGGGTTCCATCCTCGAATTCGCCGGTTCCGTCGGTGTTGGTGCCCGTGTCGCTGATACTATCCGTACCAAGGTCGTCGATCCCAAGGCCTTCAAGGACGACCCCGCTCTTCTCATGCTTGGAATGATGTGCGCTATCGTTGGCTCTGCTTCCTGGCTTACAATCTGCACCAAGATTGGTCTTCCCGTCTCTACCACCCACTCGCTCATGGGTGGTGTCATCGGAATGGGCATTGCTTTGATTGGTGCTGACAGGATTACCTGGGTCAACTTCAAGAGCGGCGACATTAGCGGTGGTGTCGTCTCTGTCTTCCTCGCCTGGATCATTGCTCCTGCTCTCTCTGCTGCTTTCGGTGCTATTGTCTTCCTCATCACCAAGTATGGAGTGCTCCTCCGCACCAACTCTGTTATCAAGGGTCTCATTGCTACCCCCATCTACTTCTTCACCACTGCTGCCCTCCTCGTCATGCTTATCTGCTGGAAGGGTGGTTCCATCAGTCTTGACCATCTCACCGATGCTGAGGTTGCTGGGATCATTGTGGGTGCCGCCGCTGCCTGGGCTCTGCTCGTCACCATCTTCCTCGTCCCATGGATGTACCGTCTCATCGTCAAGGATGACTGGCAGCTCCGCTGGTGGCACATCCCCTACGGCCCCCTCCTGCTCAAGCGCCCCGAGCCTCCCGCTCAGCCCGAGGGTGCCGCCGGTGGTATCCGTGATTTCTACGCCGGCCACTTGACTGCTGAGGAGCTCGACAACCTCCGCCACCGCCGCCCCGATGAGGAGGCTGCTGCTGAGACCCACGCCAAGGAGGGCAAGGAGGCCAACGAGTCTTCCTCCGACGTTGCCCACCACGCCGCCCCCGCCCCCGCCCAGCGCGAGATTCCTGCCGACCAGACTGGTTCCCTTGTTGGCCCCAAGCCCGAGGGCGCCTGGTACACCGGCCCCGTCCTCTTCTGGTGGGTCAAGTGGATCCTCCTCCGTGGTATCGATCAGGACATCGTCTCCGCCCAGAACAAGGAGAGCATCCTCACTGGTGATCTTGCTGCTGTCCACGCTGCTGTCCCTCACTACGACAACAAGACTGAGTTCCTGTACACCTTCGTTCAGATCATGACTGCTTGCACTGCCTCCTTCACTCACGGTGCCAACGATGTCGCCAACGCCATCGGTCCCTATGCCACCATCTACGAAGTCTGGTCCACTGGCAAGCTCAACACCTCCAAGTCTCAGGTCCCCGTCTGGATTCTGTAAGCCAACCAACCCTCTTTTGGGTTATTTACCTCTCTTGCTAACAAAGAAACAGTTGCTTTGGTGGTGCCAGTATCGCTCTTGGTATCTGGACTTACGGTTACAACATCATGCGTGTCCTCGGTAACCGCCTGACCCTCCACTCTCCTTCTCGTGGTTTCTCCATGGAGCTTGGCTCTGCCATCACCATCATTGTCGCCACCCGTCTTAGTATGTTGCCTTCTTGCTTCCCACCTTGAACTCCAACCTGTGCTGACCATTGAAACTACAGAGCTCCCCGTCTCCACCACCCAGTGCATCACCGGTGCTACCGTCGGAGTTGGTCTCTGCTCCGGTACCTGGCGATCCATCAACTGGCGCATGGTCGCCTGGGTCTACATGGGCTGGATCGTCACCCTCCCCATCGCTGGTATCGTCTCTGGCTGCCTCTGCGGCATCATCATCAACGCTCCCCGCTGGGGCTACGATCCCTCCACCCTCTCTTAAGTGGAGCAAGTAGGGCGATGGTCTTGATGGCCATCAAGTAATATTGCCCCCTGCTGGCTTCTTCTTAATGCTGTGGATTTGTTAGACTTTTAAAGACGATATTGTGTCTCTCTCTCGGTTACTGCTACAAGGATGCGGACGGTCTCGGTGGATATCCTCCAAATGCTTAAATATAATACTATATACTACTCACTCAATACGATACCATTTTCTTTTCACAAATTCCAAGAGTATCCAGCCTTAAATTGAAGTGTATGATAACATCGTAGAGCCGGTCCGCTTGTTTAGGTAGGTAGATGGTCCTCGGCTGTCATATGAAGCTAGCTCCAGTCTTGCATTATGCAGTTGGTTCGACCCATGCATTCCAAGTGTGAGGTGGACACGCACCACATTAGCTACGCTGTTGGCTCTAGGGACCCGTAATCATTCATCGTTTATGGATAGATAGCTCCCGGTTTTTATTACTTCCCCTCGTGCTCGCGTGATTTCATCATTTGTCGTGTCGTATCCGCTCACGGTGGCGCGTCGTGGAGCCTCAATTTGGATTCAGCACCCACCATCGACCTCCAAGATCCCAACACCGGCCTTGATGTATTGACTCTGGGTAACCTTCTACATATTTATCAGCTAAATAAGTCACGGCAGCGACTATAGCGCATGTGCCCGGGCTAGAATGCTAGCGACCCGTCATCTTCACTCATAGCAGGATGGGATACCACCCCGTTCAAGGCCGTACAGATCGTAGCGGAAGGCTTCATTTATTTCTAAGAGGTTGGCGATTTATCCAAGACGCCCGGAAACGCATGCAGTTGTCTGAGCCACGCCTGGATTGACACTAGACATGCTGGCTGAGCGAGAAACCGCTGAGCTCGCCCGCCCAGCTGCCCGGCCATGATTAACAAATTATCTTTTATGGGGGTATCTCATCGTTATTTTCGTTAAATATCCTTCAAAGATACGTTTCATTCCATTGTACATCATCATTGCACATCATCATTGTACACCGTCCCGTTCCCCCTTCACGTGGACGCAGACCCTTTCCCCGTATCCCCATCATCCTCGCCTCCCCCCTCCGCATCACCAGCCTGCGGTCGCGGAGTCGGCTTCCTCGCCTTGCCTCGCCCATACGGATCAGGAGTCGCCGACCCGCCGCCCAGCTTGGGCGTGGCGTTGGACCCCCGCGCCGTGATGGAGCCTCCCACACGCTCCAGGTGGCCCATGACCGTCGAACGACCGCCCCCTCCGCCGGCCGTGGTGGTGCCGGGGAGCATCTCCAGCGCCAGGCCGTCGCAGAGCGAGACGCTGTGCCGGTAGCTCGGCGACATCTCCCTCCTCCGGGACGACGAAGCATCCGCGGCCGGCGGCGGCTCAGCAGCGGCCTCGGGCTCCCCCTCGGGGTCGAAGCGCCCAAAGAGGCTCGGGCTCGCGACGATGGGTATCGCCTCGCGGGAGCGGCTGCCGGGCCGCTGCTGCTGGCCCTTGAGCCGCAGCGCCATCTCGGGCTTGGCGCTCGCCGTGTCCGCGCGGTTGGGCGTCGAGATGTTGCGCCGGACTGGCTCGCTCGCGGCGGCGTCGTCGGTGCGAGAGCGGCTTGCGTTGCGCGACTTGGGCGAGGACGGCCTGTCGACCGGTGGGGGAGGGGTGTATGTGTACGGCGGGTCGGCGGAGACGACCTTCTCGAGGGGCCGGCCGGTGCGCCTGTCATCCGTGTCCCTGCTCTCGCTGCGGGCGTGGTGGTGCTCCTTGTTGGGTCGCGGTGATCCGCGGACGGTGCGCTGGTCCGGGTCGGGGGTGTTGCCCTTTGAGCCCGAGCTGCCCCTGATGCGGTGGCCCTGGGGCTTCATGGAGGCGGCGGCGGGGACTTTGTAGTTGCTCCAGTAGGCGCGGCGGTTCTCGTCGTAGGGCGTCACGGGGCTGCGGCCCTCCTCTACGTAGGATATGGAGACCTGGCCACTGTAGATCTGCTTCTGAGAGAATGGGTTGGACGAGGTTTTGTCGGGGAATCGGACCACAGGGGTGTCCTGCCTCAGGCTGTCTCGTTCGTTGGGGTCAAGATAGTTGTTGGAGTTGATAGACGAGGGCGAGCCTGGCTCCTTGTCCCCCAGGCTAGACCGGACGACTTCGTCGAGTGAGGTGTAAACCCCCAGGTCGGGCTTTGCTCCAGGGTTCGGGGTGGGCTTTCTTGGGCTGGACTTGGTCTCCTTTTCCTTGCGTGATGGTCTTGGGCTATACGAAGTTGGGTCTTTGTCTCTCTTTGAAGAGACTGGGGTATACGATCTCTGGTCCTTTTCTCTAGATGAGACAGGACTGTATACCCTCTGCTCCTTGCCTTTGGTAGATGAGGCCGAGCTGTACGCCCTGGAGTCCTGGCTCTTTGTCGATGACACCGAGTCTTGCCGAGGGGAAGTTGGCCGCGACGTATACGGCGAGTAGTCCTTGGATTTGCTCTCACGGCCCATTGCTGGAGATGACGGCGTGGCTGCGCGATGGTGCGAGCTCTCAGACGGCTGCTTGGACCCGGAAGATTGGCGCGACGACGACCTGGGCGTCGTGGACTCCGAGTCGCTCGGCAAGGCTCGATGCTGAAGCTTGGCGTACGGCGCCTGGTCCGTGTCAACGACCAACAGTTTCCTGTCACCGCGGCCGAGCAAGCCGTACACCTTGACCTCGCCGCTCTGGACGCCGAGGATGGCGCTGGAGCCGGCGTAGACCGCGTCGTCCTCGGTCCCCGACCGGTTGCAGATGACTATGATGATCTCCTCCTCGGACTCGGCGCGGATGAGCGGCTCCAGCCTCGCGACCCAGTACCCAAGCACATCCATGTCCGGCTCGTTGGGGGTCCGGCTGAACAGGCGGGCGTCCTCGCCCGTCTTCCAGGCCATGGTCAGGACGACGAGGTTGCACTCTGCGTGGAGGACGTGGAACGCGAACTCGAAGGCGTGGAAGGGCGCCTGGAACTTGTAGGGGCTGGGAACACTTCGTTAGAGGGTGTGGGTGGCATGGCAGGGACATCGGGTCTTACTTGATATCCGTCGCTGCGTCGAGGACAGAATTAGCAGCTGGCGACGAGAGAATTGGCAGTCACAAGTGAAGGGGACGTACATATTCCTATGGCAGTCTGCCCCGCGTTGGGGAGGAAGCCATCGTGGAAGCCCTCGCCTTCGAGAGCCCACGTCTCATCGGTGGGGTAGAGAAAGGTCTTGCGGCAGTTGGCGATGGTGTCGCCGTCCTCGTTGATGACGATGGCGGAGTTGTAGTACTCGGGGCCCGTGGGCCACCGGCTCGCAACGTCCACCTTCTCGGGGTATCCGACGATGACAGTGCTTTCGAACTTGAGAGCGACGGTGCGGGCCCATAGCGAGGTGATTCCCGACCCAGAGGGCTCGAGGAAAGGGGAGATGTGCTGCAAGGACTCGAAGTTGGAGCCTGAGCGAACGGAGGGGGAACAGAGTCAGCCTCACTAGCGCACAAAGGCACACAAAGAAAGGGGAAAAGCAGGAAGATGCTGTGCTCGGGTGCACACATACCGGAAAAGGCCAGCTCGGGGAGCACAAGCAGGTCGAAGTCGTCGGGGGTTGCCTTGCTCAGCACGGCGTCGGCACGGTTGAGGTTGTTGTCGACATCACCGACCTGGGGGGCGAACTGGAGACAGGCGATTCTCATGATGCTCTGCTGGACTCTGCGCGAGCAACCTACGACGACAGCCACGACGGTGCTCGGGGATGGTGGGGGATGGAGCTGGGGCTGAGGACGACATCCGGAGTGGTCTGGAGCGGCGGTCCAGAGGAGCAGAGAGGCAGAAGGGCCAAGGACAGATTAAATTGCGAGCTGGCGGCGGGCGGGCAGGAGGGCAACAATGGGCGGCGGCGGCGAGGAAGCAGGCGAGCCTGATGGATGATGGTTATGCTGTTGGTCGTGAAGTTTTCTGAATGCGGTCCAGTCGCACAGGGTCTGATGGGGCTCTGCCGTCATTGCGCGAGCTGTTTGGACGGCTGGAGCGTGGCCAGAGGCTGATTTGCAGCGAGGGGTGAGGCCCTGAGAATGCCGCATTCCCAAAGAGGTGGTCAATAAGATGGTGTTTATCGGCTTCTATTGACACCCGTTTTGGGAACAGCAGCGGTTTGGGCGCCAATGGCAGCGGCACTTGGACTCCGCTGGTCCACTCTACTCACACGACTGAGGAGACTGATGGCAGTGACTTGCCAGTGAGTGATGAGGGACGACAGGGGTGAGAAGCCTGGAAGCCATCCGACCCATGCTAGTCGTCTTCTTGCTGCTGTTGGCCGTGGGTGATGCGCATTTTGGCCTGTTGGTTCTCGGTATCTGAGGAACACGATGCATACATATCCATGGCCGAGAACACAGACCGACCTCACCGGCAGTATCTGCATCAACTCAACTTCATTTTTTTCTCTTCGAAATGCCCGGCTACAATGACTGTCCACCGTCCCAGCCATCACCCTGGCTAGCACACCTCCTATCACTCTGCATAGGCTGGGCACAGCTTAGACCCCGGCCACTCCCCCAACGGGCGCTTATGTACATTAGTACACGACTCGGACTGAAACACATCGAGGAAAAGCCCTCCCAAGCTTAGGATTCTCGACACACGTGCTCTGTGGCCAGCAACCTAGCACATGTCGGCTGGTCTCTTAGTTGGCCGGCGATCGATCTGGCCAGCCTTGGTTTAGCTGTCTGATTTGACGCCTGTGAGTTTTCGGTCTCGTTGCCGACAGGCGGGCGGGTTAATTTTCCAGAAATAACATGGCTCTTGTTCTATCTAGTCATTCTCTGGTCAAGCTTGTGGCCCCGGAGTCTGGAGTCTCACGCTACGCATCCTTGCTGGCCATGTTGACGCGGGGCTGACCACGCTCTCTTGGGTCCCAGTGGCCGTGGAGTATTCGAGTGTAACATGCAAAGACACCCAATCAGCACACCATAGCTGCTGGATAGGAGTCCATCAGAGGGTGCTGACCGCCAGTGCCCTTCCGTCACTCGACATATCACACCATCCAGAAGCCTATCAAGAAGCCGAGCACAACATGGGCGGCTGGATACCCCCTGCTCCCTGCTCGGAAGCCAGGCATTTCACTGGCCCCCGGCCTAAAATACCCCAGACAAGAGTCACGAGAAGCTGTGACTCGGCAGTTGTCGGTTGTTGCAGTTGGGGCAGGATTTGATGTAAAACACAAGTCTGAGCATTCAAGGGCTGCAACCCTGAGAGGGGTGCTGACCGGACGATCCTGTGCAAGAGCCTTCGATGCTCGTGCACAGTATTTTCATTTCTTGCATACTGGGATGTGCGATATGCAGACTTGATTCTGGCCGAGTCGAGGGCATCCATGTTCGATGTAACATGGGTACCAATCCTCAAAACTCCCTGATACAATGCCGTAGCTCTGCCACGCGGTACCAAACCCCCTTCGGGAGCTCCCTCTGTGCTACGTCAAGCTTAGGAGGCGTTTAAGTTCATGACGTCCCGCACCAAGATGCATCACGTCACCTTTACCAGGGTTTGATGCTTGAAGAACCCCTCGTTCGCTCTGTTGCTGATTGAGCACAATGATTTTCGATTTCATGGCATACTTTGTGTGAAGAATATGTGCCAATAACGGCGGAGGTTCATGCCAATTAACTATCAGGATCACCATTCCAACCACCACTTTATCGTCTGGCTCCTTTGGAGGCCAAACTCTAATTTCTGCTATACCTCAAGTTTTCCCCCATCTTTGACTGACTGCTCTAGTGGAATGTTACACATGGCCTTTTGCGCGTTCTCCTGAGACGCGGCATACCCCTCCCTTGGCCCAGCAATGCTCCATCCGCACATTCATCCTCCAACGCGACCGATCGAGGAGCTCCCAATTGATTCCTCCCATTGCACCCCAATGACCGATCCATCGCACACGATCTCACGATGAGCACCCAGAGAACCGACACGAGCAACCGCCGCCTCAGCAGCCATGGCGACGGCTGTCCCAACGAGACGTCGCCCCTGCTGCCCGACGCACCTCGAAGCCACGACCGCCCCGGCAAGCTCGACGACGAGGGAGCATTCACATGGAAGTCCGAGTTCTGGCTCATGTGCCGCTCCGCCGGCCCGCTCATCATCACCTACCTCCTCCAATACTCCTCCAACGTCATCACCACCATCGTCGCCGGCCGCCTGGGCGCCGAGGACCTCGCCGCCGCCAGCATCAGCCTCACCGCCATGGCCATCCCCGGCTTCGCGCTCTTCGAGGGCATGGCCACGGCGCTCGACACCCTCTGCGCCCAGGCCTACGGTTCCGGTCACCGGACGGGCGTCGGCCTGCACATCCAGCGCATGCTGCTCCTCATGGCCGTCGCCATCGTGCCCGTCGGCGCGCTGTGGCTGTGCGCGCCCTGGATTCTTCCTTTGGTCGTGCGCCAGGAGTTCCTCCCCGTCAAGGCCAGCGCCTTCCTGCGGGTCAGCGTCGCGGGCTTGCCGGGGTATGCGTTCTTCGAGGCCGGGAAGCGGTTTCTGCAGGCCCAGGGCGACTTCAACACGGCTCTGCTCGTCTTGATACTGTGCGCACCGGTCAATGCTCTGCTCAGCTGGCTCTTCGCCATCAAGCTTGGCATGGGGCTGCATGGGGCTGCGCTGGGACAGGCGTTGGCTAATAACCTTCGCCCGATCCTGCTGCTGGGCCTCATCGTCTTCTTCAGGAAGTGGTCCCACGAGTGCTGGGGAGGATGGTCAAGGAGTGCTCTGCGTGAATGGGGCCCGATGGTGCGTCTCTCCGTCGCCGGATCCATCGTCATTTTGGCTGAGTGGATGGCCTTTGAGATTCTGTGCGTGAGCACGTCCTACATTGGCACCGAGTATCTGGCGGCGCAGTCTGTTCTCGTGACGGTGGCAATCATCATGTGGCATGTCCCCTTCTCCATCAGCATTGCCGTCACGACCCGTATCGGGAACCTCATAGGAGCGGGAGCCGTCCAGTTGGCTCGGCGGGCAGCTGTCATGTACTCGATCGTCTTCGTGGGTACTGGCCTTCTAGTTGGCACGCTGCTATTCGTGTTGCGAAACGAGTTGGCCTTTGTATTCTCCAAAGATTGGGCTGTGCGGGAGATTGCAACGGGGTCGATGCTCACAGTATCGATCTTCCACACTCTGGATGCCATTAGCTGTGGCTGCAATGGTATGATGCGCGGTTTGGCCCGTCAGTCTGTCTCGGCCTGGGTCGTCATGTTGGTTAACTACCTCGGCGCTGTTCCATTGGCCCTGTGGCTCGAGCTGGGTGCCCCTTATCTCAAGCTGAATGGGCTCTGGATGGGGTACGGATGCGGATTGCTGCTGACGGCGGTTCTACAGTGTGCTTATATGAAGTGGCTTCGTTGGGCTGATTTAATCGAGGATGTGAGGAAGAGAGAGGCTGAGGAAACATGATGGATGGTAATTGTATTATATTCGTGCGATATAATAGAAAATTTCCTTAAATATGTTTGTGATGAGTATACTCTCAATTTTCGAATTTTCGTGAGGTCAGTAAACCAAGTTGGTATGATCCTCAGATCTACTCCGATACTAGGCAAGCAGTTACACGAAAGAAGGCAGAGTCGAGTTCGAGCTTATGACGACATTCATCAAATCCATGTAATTCATCAGCAGATCCTCGTCGGCGTGCAGGTCCCTCTGCACCCAGATGGCCTCGATGCCAGCCTTGAGCATCTTCATGCTGCGCATGAACGAGTTCCTCTCCGTCCGCGCGATCAGGTCCAGCACCGCCGCCCGCTGCTCGTCGGTCCGCGCCTCGCAGGCCACGATGAAGAGCGGGAAGAAGTGGTAGCAACCCGGCTGCCCGATCGGGACCTGGAACGCGCGGTTCACCAGGTTGTCCAGCCGCGTCGTGGCCTCCCAGGTGGTCTGGCCTGCGCGGATGACGTAGATGAGCGTGGAGAGCTTGTACAGCTTGATGAGGCCGGAGAGCTCGGCGCCGTCGGTGCTCATGTCCGGCGTGACGGGTATGCTCTCGATGCGATGCTCGAGTTGTTTTAGCTGGTTCTTGTAGCCCTCCTCTTGGCTCCGCGGATCTGATCTGGAGAGCAGCGTGTCGCATGCTTCCGCGAGAAGATTCAAGATCTCGTGGGTGGGGTTTGGGGAGCGAAATAGCTACGGGTGGGATTAGTCGAGACACCAAAAGACGGCATTCTTACTCCACCACGTTTGGTACGGATACACACCTGTTTGTCAATGGCCACGAGAGTGTCCTTCCCACCTACTGGTTCGCAAACGGTTGGGTTGGGGGAGGAGTCCAGAATGACGGCCTTATTCCTCCAATGGCTGATGGTGAACGTTGAGAGAGAGTAATGGTAATATGTCCAGTCTAGAAGAATGTTGATGTCTGCTTCCGTTCCCACCATTGTCAGTTGAGTCTCGCGGATGATGTCCATCGCTCCTCTGATGTACCAAATCCATTCCCCTGAGCTATCTGAAGGTAATAAGATCTGCGTTTTGGTCAAATGAGCCGGATTGATTCCCTTGCGCTGGACACGTTGTCTCAAAGACGTACCTCGAAGGCTCCTAGGAGCATGCACGCGGCCACATGCTGAACAGACTCCGTCGTGCCTAAGCTGGCGACGCCGGAAGATTTAGAAAGCGCATGTAGAGCTGCCACCTTGAACCGAAGCGTCTCCTCGTGAAAGCCGCTGCGACGCAGCGCCGAGACGGCGAGGAGTGCGTAGAGAAGGGCGCGCCCGGCGTCTGTATCGCTCGCGAAGGCCATGCGTATCAACGCATCTCGGATGTCTGCCGTGTTGGGGCTGAACGCTACCAGCGACAGATGCGCGTCTGCGTGGACTGGGACACATGGATGTGAGCCTGGCGGGATTCCTCAGCGGTAGAAGCATGCTGCGTCCGGGAGCTTACAGTAGTGAACTAGATCCATGTTTCTCACAACGAACTGCGGCTTCTTGAGCAAACTTGGCGTCGGCCGGACCAGGAAATGGGGTTGCTGGAGGCTCAGATATGCCAGGTGCCGATACAATTCGATGTCCTTTGCGGTTGTGTTGATGAACCGGACCTTGGACCCTCTGCGCAAGCTCGCCCTCGACGACGGCACCGCGACCGACATGGTGCGCTTCCTGTCATTGTCTCTGGGCCACGACAGGCGAGGAGCATATCCTTGGCATTCCAGGCCTGATCGAGCACACCTCTGGCACATAGGCAGGCCCCGATCACACTTGATTTTCCGCGCTACAAACCACCAGCGGTCAACATCCCACCTGCGCCGAAGGATGTATGTATACACGTAGACCAACCTTTGCACGTCCAGCAGCTCTTCTTCTGATGCGTCATGCCGGCGGACATTTGCTATCTCCGTCGAGGGAAGGCCTAGATCGAGGCGGAATTACGACTGGGTTCTTGAGGCTTCGCGATCGGGATTCAGCACGCAGGCTTAGAAACTGAAGAAGCTCGGGCAAAGTTGCTTGAGCTGGGGCTGGGCGGCCGGCGCTTTATCATTGGAAAGGCGGCCCCTTGGACCATCGCCAGACCCACCAGGTGCAACTTTCTCCGAGTCTTGGAAATCCGACATTTGTCATCTGGTGATCGAAAAGGGGCCACGGACCGGCCCCACACGGCGGACTTTGATGGGCCAGGCCAGATGCGGCAGTCATCATGTCATTGGAGGCACGCCGGTGATGGCTGCTGGTCTTTCTGAGGGTTTCGGTGATGTTTATACGCGCATGATTAATATGGCGAGGCAAGTCCGATCGAGTGAATCCCGATGGACCTCTCAGTATAAAGACTGGCCGTTTCCTCTGAGTTCAGTGGAATTCACACACCAGCTTCACTTACAATCAACCAGTTCCTCACTCTCAAGTTCAGTATCACTTATCTATTCTCTTCACCTAAGAAACATACATCATGGCTACCTACCTCGTCACCCAGGCCACCGGCCACCAGAGCCAATGGACCATCACGCACCTCCTGGCAGCAGGCGCCAAAGTCCACGCCGTTGTCCGCGATCCGGCAAAGGTGACGGCCAAGGTGCTCAAGGAGCCAGGCGTCACCATCTTCCAGGGCAACACCAACAACCTGGAGGAGATCACCCGCGCCGCCCAGGGCTGCAAGGGCGCCTTCCTCAACACCTTCCCCATCCCCGGCATCGAGACCGAGCAGGCCAAGACCGTCGTCGAGGCCTGCAAGAAGGTCGGCGCCGAGTCCATCGTCGCGACCACGACCTTCGGCACGGGGCACAGACACATGTGGGATGACGAGGTCACCAAGGACATCGGCCTGCACACCTACTACGCCTCCAAGGCCTCGATCGAGGACGCCGTCCGCGGGAGCGGCCTCAAGTACACCATCCTCCGGCCGGCCTTCATCCACTTCAACTACTTTGGGGCCAGCGCCGAGCACAACTTCCCCGGCATCTCTACCACGGGCGAGCTCGTCCACTCCTACGAGGAGGACGCCAGGATGCCCCACACGGACGCCAGCGACATCGGCAAGTACGCCGCCGCGGCCCTGCAGAACCCGGACAAGTTCAACGGCAAGGAGATTGAGCTCAGCCACGAGCCGCTCACGGTCAGGGAGGCGAGGGACATTGTCGCGCGGGTCAGCGGCAGGGAGGTGCGTCTGAGGAAGCGCACGCCCGCCGAGGTCGAGGCGACAAAGGCCACCGAGTTTGCTCAGCGCTTCCACCTTTTCACGAACGCCAAGGACTTCAGCGCCATCTTCGAGAAGATTGGCAAGGTGCAGGAGGAGTTTGGGATTCCGTTTACGCCTTTTGAGGATGCGTTGAAGAGGGAGCGCGAGGAGCTTCTGGCGACCATTCCAGCTTAGATTTAGGATGGGAGATTTTCTATCATCTCGGTACAGGGTTATGTGGAATCTGAATTAGTTACAAAGGTAGACTAATTGAAATTTTCGCACTGCTTCCTGCTGCCAAGTTCAGCTCCTGTATATCTGCTACCTCTTGTAAGTAAAAGTCCCATCGGCGAAGATAGAAAAGCTCTTCCACATAATCGAAAGATCACTCAGATAGGCCGCACCACTGCCTGGTGGTTGGTCGATACTATATGCTGATACTCGTATGATATGCTTAAGAGTCGGCCGTTGCATATCGCTCCAAAATGGTATTCCGTGGCCCTTTTCAAAAGGGAAATGATTTCTCTCAGGACGCTTCGCTGGCCCATTGCGTGAGCAGAAGTTCCTGAGGAGAGGAACTCTTGGCACCCTTTGTGTTAAAGTGTTGTTCGCCGATTCCAATGCGCTCTCTGACCCTTGGTGTAGATGGTATGTAAAGGCCTGCTTAGATACGAGGTAGCTTTTTGATGCGCCGCTTGATTCTGACCCCCGCTGTGTCTAGTCAGACAAAGCCCCTGTTCATGGGAATGTTCGTTCCTTGTTGGTTGTCCGGGCCAAGCATGGGAAACCAAACGGGCCCAGTGCAGTTGAGGACATTGCTGACCGGATTTCTCATTGTAGGTATTCATCCTTCTCGCTTGGACTTAGGCCAAGAGGCATGGAGATTAACAAGCAAAGGGTGGTGAAAGGCCGAATATTGAAAGTAGACGAGAGAGTTGCGATAACCCCAGGAAGAATTATGCAGGAGGCGCAAAACAAGATGGCTAAACAAGGAAAGAACCAAAAACACGCCAAAGATATGAATAGGAAACAAATGGGGATGAAAAGAGTGACGGCCAATATCCGTAAATGATATGGACTTTCGTCCACGTCGTCGGAGCACAAATCTTCCGAGGCACTTTTCATTTTAGAGAGTGACAGCGAGAGATTTTCTAAGATCATATCTCGAGAATCCGAATAAGAGCTAGACACAATTGCAAAAGGGAATGCCCAAGAAGTTGCGAAGCCACCTATGTATCGTACGTGGCTTCTAGTGAGGCCGAATTTGATGATGAGGGCGTAGGTAGGGTACGAAGACGCAGGAGATGATCGTGGGTAGGCAGCAGTATTATTATACAACAAAGTCCACAAACCTCCAGGAAAGAAGGTTTGGGGTAAGCTTTTTGCTTGCTACGTGGATCGTAGATCGGATACGAGCAGTCTTTGATGCAGAAGGTTTGGCCCAGGAATCTGCAGACGCAAAGCTTGATGCTAAACAGAGGTTGGACCCTGAACCAAGAAATTCTTTAGCGATCGAGTGATTCTCGCTGTACTACGGTGAAGTATTTGGGGGTGCTGTCATTTCAGGAAAGTGATGCTAAAGTGAAGCAGATAAAATTGATCATCAAGACGTATCTAGATGATACGACATCAATTCAATTCAATATTAGTGCGATGATTGAATCCTCCTACCATCTGAATTCAATAACAAAAAATTAAAAATCCAATGCAAATATTCAAGTGCTAAAATCTGGCCTGAGGAAATTGTTTGTTTACGTTGTCTCTAATGCAGCAAGCAATCGCCTGGAACGCGAAGCGGATTTGTTCATGGGACATTCACGATCTAGATTTGAATAAGAAAAAGCCCTTCTTTAGGATGTATAATATGGTCACACTGAATAGGGGGCGAGGATATATAGAATGGCGGCTTCCATGAATGTGAGGGCTCCTGGCGAACCCGTCTTCGTGATTGACCCTACCTTGACGACGATAAAGTTCTCGTCGCTATGGCGCATCACCTACTGTTGTACACTCCAAGTGTCGGCATGTTACTAGCGGCAGTCTCCTGACCGCTCAACAAATGCCCATCGGAGGAATCCGTCAAGGGGACAGGTCTGGGGATGGTCTAGGCACCGTTGTCCACCACGAATCTCTGCTGGCTCCCTGGTTGGTGTATGTGCCATCGGGAAAACGCGGAGAATCCTGGTTTCAAGTCAGGCATTCACCCATCTGATCTCACGACTGAACGAAGAGCAGCTTGGCCCCCAGGTTCCCCGCACCTGGAGGCACGCGCCCAGGAGTCGAGTCATTCTCCTTGCGGGGCCCCAAAGAGACACAATATTTGGGTATGCTCCCTGAGTGAATGTTGATGTTTGCTGCGGGCGGGACCTGACGATCGGACTAGCGCTGAGGTTATTATGAGAAATAAAGACAGATGAGGGAATCAGCCCTGAAGCCCTTCGCTTGGACGCTCGGTTGGACTGGGTGCGACGTCTTCCAGCTCTAATGAATCATCAGAAACTACCTCACCAACACCCCCCCGTATTCCTTCGTGCTTGTACCTAGCCGCTGGGGGGACGAATCGATGGCTGCCCCTCCATCTATTCTCCTCCTGACCTACTCGCTAGTCTGGTCTGGGCCGGCTGGGGAAAAGGAAAATGAACACTCACCCTCTGGCCCCCGGCCTCAACGGGAATTATCCTCGTGAGGTGGCCTGATTGTCTCCCACAGCTCACTCCACCTGGATGCGGAGCCCCCCGGGGACCTCCACCAAACGTCTTGCATAGTGCGTCGGCTCCCCTGTCGTTTCTTCTTTGGCTGTACCGAGACTGTGAGTCGCGTGTGGGCTCCAGTTCCGTCTGCCCGGCCTGACACTCGAAGCATAACCGACATACCCCGAGACAGGCTGTTCTGTGGTACGGAAGTGGCCACGAGTACGGCCATGTAGGCAGCGTGTATAATTCATTTACGTACTATTGTCATTCAGGCATTCCATTTGAACGAATAGGCAAAAAGACGCAGGTCTTGCCCCGTCGTATTAAGATGGCCGCCTCCCACCACCTCCCACCCATTTCACTTTTGCTACCCTTTTCCCTTCTTACACTTGATACTCGTATGCTCGTGTGACTATTGGCCCCAAACTCCATTATTGCGGCAGGCCTGGGCTTATATAAACGTCCTCCTACTGCTTGGAGCATATAAGACCAATCCCGATACCGGAACCTCAAGCGACATTACTATCCATATTCAAGGACAATATTCCCTGCGATAACCTTCATTTATCAGCAACCAAGATGCGTTACGGTCTTGTAACCCCGGCACTCGGCCGAACTCTCCTCCGCAACCAGCGCTTTGCTACTAAAGGATGCGCTGTAGGATTGAGAAAGCTCTCTAGCCATACTTCACCTCGCCCCTTTGAGGAGGAACGGTCCCGGAATTATAATCCCAAGGATTATTACCCGGCTCACATTGGCGACACTCTTCACGGCGGTAAATATGAGCTTGTGTCCAAGCTCGGATGGGGCACCGGCTCTACTGTCTGGCTCGCAAGAGCAACTCACTGGTAAGAGGACCTCCCTTGCCTCCATTGTCTCTCTAATGTGTAGATTAACTCATATGTCGCGCTCAGGCTCCCATGGCAAAATGAACATTATGTGGCGCTCAAGATCACAAACAACACTCCCAATGTTCTTGAGAGAGCTCGTCAGGAGCTTGCTGTTTCTGAGCAATTCCTTGCCGCGGAGACCACCCATCCAGGCCGCCAATATATCCGCCCCGTCCTTGACTCATTTGAGGTCGAGGGCCCTGAAGGATCACACATCTGCATGACCTACGAAGCTCTGCGCCAGCCTGTCTGGATGCTTGGCCAGCAGAGCGGCCTCACGAGCCTGGTCCAGGCCAACACCATCAAAGCTTTGCTTCCAAGCATGCTCAAGGCCCTCGACTTCCTTCACTCGGAGTGCCGTCTCATTCATACTAGTAGGTTCACTCACCCGTTCCGTCGCTGGACTTGGCTCACATACTCTGTACCCAGACCTTACCGGTAACCATTTCATGATTCCGTTTGAGGACTCTGGTGTCCTGGACGACTATGTAAAGCGTCAATTGACCAACCCCGCGCCCTGCCAGGAGCGCAACGGACGTCCCGTCTACGCTTCCCGTCAAAGTTTCGGCCATCTTAGAGGGGATGTTCGCAACGTCAAGCTCACAGACTTTGGCCATTCCGTGAGAGGAGATGTAGCACAGCCACATACCCATTTGATCCAAACCCGAGAATACGTTGCCCCCGAGGTTCTTCTCAAGGCAGGCTGGTCATACTCTGCTGATATCTGGAACCTTGGTCTTGTGGTGAGTAATATCTTGAGTATGGCGAGATAAAGTGGCGTTTACTGATAGATTTTCGGTAGCTTTGGGAATTGCTCGGCGATAACAACCTGCTGAGTGGTCGTGTTCCTGGATACTGCAGATTCTCCCAGAAGAATCGCTTTGCCCAGATGATTCGCCTTCTTGGTCCCCCACCCGCTGAGCTCCTTGCCAGAGCCGACCGGGACGCCCTTTCTGAGTTCTACAACGATCAAGGTACGTCGAGACCAATGATTCCCCCTCTCCCCGCTAAAGATTCTGAAGTATCTCGTGCTAACGGCCTTTTTTTTTTAGGAGTCTTCAAGCACCCAGAACTCATCCCTGATGAGATGTCCAGCCTCTCCAACTCGACCCCCATGCTTGACGGTCAAGAGCGCGCTCTGTTCATCAACTTTGCGAAGAAGATGCTGACCTGGCTTCCTGAGCAACGTGCGTCGGCCAAGGAGCTGCTTGACGACCCGTGGCTGAGGTCTGCTGGACGGCACCGGCCCACGGGATTCGGATATCTTGAAGATACCCGTCTCACTTGAACGAAACGAATGAATATCGGGAGGATTATGTAAATATGCAAGACATGAAAGCATGGTGCAACGGTGTTATGATGCATTTTCAATTTCTTTTCTTTTTAAGGTGGGAATATATCCCAGTTTGCCAGCGGCAACATATTAATGGAAGCGTCAAGGGATGGATACCATTGATGGAGCAAGTTGTATGATTCGGTTATCGGAACTTTCCAATTTTGCACAAGTTGATATTATCTAGTATTCACGTCTTCACGTTTGGAATATATGAATATTGACCAAGAATTGAACCTTTTTAGAAGGGAAATCAATTATGAACCATGAAATTTTGATCAGCCATCCTGGTTCATGTGAGACTCGACTTGGCCGTATTGAACATCATTGACGATTGTGATATGCCAAATTTGGAAATGGCGCTGTATATTTCCCTTCCTCATCTCGGGCATTGGCCCAGGATAACGATTTCCATTTGTTCTGGTTTGGACAAGCAGTGTCGGGCAGTTTACCGGAGTTCCACCCCGAAGCCCGATCACGCAACCAAGTGACGGAGCACATGTCGGATTTCCGATCCCCCCAAATGCAACGAAGATCTGTTGAGTACTCTCATTTGCGAGAGAAGAACGTGTATTATTAGGTATGGAATTGAAAATGTGATGGTCCATTACCCCTCTCGAGGAGTATTTAACACACCCGTACGGTTGATAAAAACAATGCGATCTTCCCTCGCTTCATTATCGAATTTCTCAATCAAACGAATACTTTATTTTATCACTAAAAATGCCTGAATTTCTCAAGACTGGATCTTCTCCGAAAACCAACGGAGACGCCCAAACTTTGGATGTGCCGGCCATCGTCAAAGGCGTGATTGATGACATCCGTGCTCGAGGTGATGAAGCTGTTCGCTCATACTCCGAGAAGTTTGATAAGTGGTCGCCAGCCTCCTTTCGGCTGTCGAAGTCTCAAATCGACGAGATTATTTCCACAGTGCCTGAGCAAATTATAGCCGACATCAAGACGGCTCAGCATAATGTACGCACATTTGCGGAAGCGCAGAGAGGCACCATTACGGACCTGGAAATTGAGATCAGCCCTGGAGTGCATCTCGGCCACAAAAACATCCCCATTGACTGTGTCGGCGCGTAAGATACTATGTTCATTCACACAGTCAAACTTCACTTGCTAACCTTGATCTTAAAAGGTACATTCCAGGTGGAAGATATCCCCTACTTGCATCCGCTCACATGACAATCCTCACTGCCAAGGTCGCCGGTGTGCCCAAAGTTGTCGCTTGCACGCCCCCAATTAATGGACAAATTCCATCCTCAACGGTAGCAGCGATGCATCACGCCGGCGCTGATGAAATTTGGATTCTCGGCGGGGTTCAAGCCATCGCGGCAATGGCTCTTGGAACCGAGACGATGCCCAAGGCCAACTTCATAGCCGGCCCTGGAAACGCGTTTGTCGCCGAGGCAAAACGTCAGTTGTTTGGAGACATTGGAATAGATCTCCCCGCCGGCCCGACAGAGGTTCTTATTGTTGCTGACCATAAAGCTGATCCAACTACCGTTGCCGTCGACCTTCTTTCTCAAGCAGAGCATGGTCCTGATTCCCCAGCTGTTCTTATCACGACTTCAAGGGAGGTTGGCGAGGCCTCTATCAGAGAGGTAGATCGCCTTCTTAAAATACTCCCAACAGCACCCATAGCTTCTGTTTCATGGGACAGATTTGGCGAGGTTGTTCTTGTTGAGACGTTGGATGAAGCGTATAAACTAGCAGATGATTATACCTTCGAACACGTTCAGATTCTGACCGAGAACCCCCGCGAAGCTTTGAAGAAAATGTCCAACTACGGGGCTTTATTCCTCGGCGAGAAGACCTGCGTGTCATACGGAGACAAGGTATTTCCCTTTCCCTGCTTTATTTGGAAAGAACTGCAATTCTAATCTCGAGACTAGGTCATCGGCACCAACCACGTGCTTCCCACTAAGAAGGCAGGTCGTTTCACAGGAGGCTTATGGGTCGGGAAGTTCCTTAAGACGGTTACCTATCAGGAGGTTACTTCAGCATCCCAAAGTGGTGAACTGGGTAGGCTCTGTGGACGTGCTTCCCGCGCCGAGAATTTTGAAGGTCATGCTCGCTCGGGTGACCTTAGAGCGCATCTATATCTCGGCGATGATGTAGAGTGGCTATCAAAATGATGTTTTATTTCCGTATTTCTACAATATTCAATATAATATACGCACGTAAAGCCAGAACTCGCGGCGTCTTTACCTTAATTTCCGTGGTAATTAATATGTTCCCTTAAATTATCCCACTAAAGAGAAGGTGAACCGCAACTCAGGCTAACTTGGTTGGTATCATTGCAGTGCTGTTTCTATGATTAATAAGGCGCTAATACTGTGATTTTGGTGGGCAGGCTAGACTAGACTGACCCCGCCCCCGCACATCTTTTGCGAAGCTGGCTAAACAGATCTCCAACCGTCCTTTTACACACTTTTACACCCAAGGTGTGAAGATCACACGATGCCGCCAACACCTCAATACCAAAGCAGCAGCAGCCGAGTAAAGGCATGTTTGGCATGTCGACAGCAAAAAGTATGAGACACAATCTATTTCTCTTCGGATTTACGTTACACTACTTACTGACTTCTTTGAAGGTACGGTGCTCTCTCCGAGATAGCCGAGGGCCGTGTCAACGATGCAGGAAGCGCAATATTGAATGTGTTTGGAAACGGTCTTCAACACAGCTTGACACGAGTAGCGAGGAACTCCAAGGATCTCCACTGTACTGTCTTCTAAATTTCTTGCCAGACGCCAGCTTGCTAACGCTTGCCCACAGGACCAAGGTCGTAGAAGACCTACAGATGCTCCATGCCGCTGTCAACAAAATCCTTGCCAGTAATAGACAACTGCCACTTGATCCATTGAGCAGCATCTCCACAGGTGCAGGGCTTCCCCCTCCAGAGTCTCAGGATCTGCAACAACACCAAGATGAGCCTCAGAATATGGAACCCACCGCCCAGGGTGAAGACACTGGCATTAGAGATTCTATCGAACCTCTCAACCAGGTTCCTATAAAATCACTATATGAAGTCACACAATTAGGATCTCTACGCCCGAGACAACTATCACCACCAGGTTCAGCGAACGGCACCCCTGGCTCTACCCGCTTGCTTTCAGACATAGTTTCGCAGGGCAAATTGGACTGGAATGATGCGCTCCGATTGACTATGAGGTTTCTCAACAAGACGGACTATTATCTTTACGGCATACTGCATGGATTCGATAGCATTGAGAGTATTCGCCATGCCTCGCCTTTATTATTTACGGCCATTTGCACCGTCTCAGCTCTACATGAACCTCATGGCGAGGCCCTGTTCAAGATCTGTAGCCTTGAGCTGCGCACTCTAATTTCTAGCTTTGTCTTTGCACCGAAAGCGACAGTGCATGATTTTCAGGGTTTGTGTATCGCGTCGTTTTGGTTGAGCGACATATCCTGGTCCGTGTCTGGGCTTGCCATCCGCCGCGCCATTGAGTTCCAGCTCGAACACTCTTTCGAAATTGTGGTCGGGGACAAGCAAATGCAGCGGAGATCGGGCACTAAGTTTCAGTTCACTAGTGATGAGGATGCACTGTCCTGCCTCCGCGTGTGGTATCTCTTTTTTGTTTGTGATCACCATATGTCAATTCTTTATGGGAGACCTTCCAGCTTCGGCGTCCAGGCATCTGTCAACAACTGGGAGCGGTTCTTCAAAACGATGCCCCAAAGTATCACCGACACACGCATCTCGAGCCAAATCGAATTGGTGCTGATACTGGAGAAAGTTACTCAGCTTTTGGGACCGGATATTCATGCTCGGACCCCTTTGATCTTCAAAGCTCAACTCGAATTGTTCGGTCAGCAGCTTGATCAATGGGTTTCAAGCTGGACTATCCGTTATGGTAAGTACCATTCGTCTCCTATGAGTTTTTTTTTACAAGTGTAATTCAGCTGGCTAATGCTCACTCCCAGAACAACACCAGAGAATAGGAGAATATCCTCGCAAGTCTCTCACAATTCATTATCTCTTCGCCAAATTATTTCTTACTTCCCACGTCTTTCGAGGGCTGTCGTCCGATCCAAATAAAGACCCAATTCCCCAAGAATTTTACGATATGGCCCAGGATGCAGTGAGGAGTGCACGGTCAATTATTGACCTTGTTACCGGAGATGAGACCATGAAGGCTGCATTTGTCGGCATGCCTCACTACTATCACACGTTTGTTGCATATTCCTGCTCGTTCCTACTCAAGCTCCATACCGAATACCATCAACACCTCGGCCTTGAACGCCAGGACATCCTTTCCGCGATCTCTCGAGTCATTGAGCTTTGCCAGCGTACTCCCTGTGCTTCCTATCATCTTGTTCGCTGGATGGGAGCCGGGCTACAAAAGTTATCAAAGAACTATGAGGCGGCTTTAGCAAAGGGGGCTATGCGTCAGCAAGAACCTGAGTTAGCTAATGAGGATCGAATGAATCAGATTCAACCTTTTGATAGCGAGATTGGGGGTGATTTCAGGACATTAGAGGATAATGAAGCCCGATGGGATATGTCAAGAGACACTGAAGGCTTGTTCTCCGAAATATGCCAAGATGTGATTCCTAGTACATCTCACATTGGAAACAATCTATATCCTACGGACGGCAGCGTGGCTCAAGCTGATAATGGGCAGTTCGATCAATATTGGGGCTTTGTTTCACCTACTTTTGGGTCGGAATATCTTGGATTTGGGCTACTATAGAGACTGATATGAAGTAGTTTTAGGTATATCTTAGAAGCTAGATGAGACGATAGATGCGAAGCAATCGTGATATTTATTGGGAATATGTTCGAATGATATATCTATTTATATTGTCTCGTTGAATATCATTTCGGATTGCGTCATCTGGCTCAACTGGCGATACACTCTTCTATATCTAACTGTATCTAAGTAACAATCGATATTATGAGTGTCCTATAAGATTGCCGTTATATTATAAGTTCTATAATTATTCTTTAAAGTGCGATCTCTATGTCCGCTACTGTGTTGCTCTTGTTGATAACTATCATTCTATTCACTTCAGTTCAGATACTACATATGCATGGCTTATGAGGATATCGTCGCAAATAGACCACGATGAGATGGTTACTATATTCGGACTTTGACGCAATGATTTACACAGAGGCCATGATCACGGAGATTTGGTTGCCCATCTTGGCAAAAGGCTCACAGATGCCCACTTTATGATTGGTAATCGGGTGTGAAGTGGATGATGTGGATGATCTTGCAGCTTGGTTGGTCACTGGACTGGCGATTGGATCTCACACTATGAAAACCCAAATTTGGCCCTACAATAGGTTAGATCCATGCAATGGCGAAAAAAGGAAAAAAAGGAAAAAATTCAGAGACAAGCTGAGAGGCGCGAAAGGGATAAATGACGCATTTGGCGCCGTTCGCTCCTGTCACAACGGATATACGGCTGAGAAACGGTTGAATTGAAATATCGAATGAAGTAGCCCAATTCCTTGCTCGTCGTTTTTTATTTTGGCGTTTTGATTATTCCTCAACGCGCACCTTGTCGGCCTGGAGACCCTTCTGTCCCTGCACGACTTCGAAAGAGACCCTCTGCCCCTCCTTGAGGGATCGGAAGCCGGTTCCCTCAATGGCCCTGAAATGAACAAACAGGTCGGCACCCTCGTCGGGGGTCACGAAGCCGTAGCCCTTCTCGTCGTTGAACCACTTGATGGTTCCCTGCTGGCGTTGTTCACTCATGATGGCTGGTGATGTGCTAAATAGATAGGGCGGTCAGAATTGATCCTTTCGGGCGCCTGCGCGGGCGGGAGGAGAGAGAATTTACAGGGAGAGCTGAGATGGAGCGAGGGCGAATCTTGTAGGCACAGAGGCAGAAGAACGGGGATGAATGGGGGAAGATGGAGGAGAGCTGATGTGTGGCATTCCACATTTTTATACTTGCTCAACAAGGCACTTAAGTGGCGCTATCAGAGGCATAACATGTACGTAAGCACGCCTTACATGGTCTCAATTGGCTGGTACCCCGCACCTGCGCGCACGTAGTAGCTCCTTCTATCACGCTGCTCGTCCTTAGGTCTGATCCTGCATCGGAGGGGGGAGGAGCCTTGGGCTATCCCGTAGTGCGAGAGTCTGTACGACATAGACATCCTCGTTGCCCAGAGACGGAGAGATGGTCAAATGCAGGCAGGAGCTTCCGCGGGGGCGGGGTGCACCATTCAGCTTGGAAAGCAGCCCCTCGCTAAATTCGCATCAGATAGCTCCAGATAATGCCAACGGCCTTGCATTAGTCACGCGGCACTTTCCAAATGCTAGGAAAGGAAAAGGGAAATGTGCTCAACAAGAACTCCAGAGTTCTGCGAAGTTCAGAATCACCATTGGTTGTCGCAGGTCATAAGTTCGCCTAGCACTTCATAGGTACAAACATTGGAAGTAGGGAGGTGTTTCCAACTTCAGTCGTCCACTAATGGCTTCTTAACAGTACCAGAAGTTCCTTAGCTGGGAATAAACTTGGAATGCGCTGCCTTTACCTTCACTCCTTCCAAGGATTCTTCGCGATATCATCATTCCCTAGACGTATCTTGTGCACATGAAGGCCGGCGTGCCACTGACCTCGTCTGGGCTGTTCTGTCATTAGAGATTTTGGCGGATTTGGAATTCAATGTTTGTAGTTCGATCATGGCTTAACTCAACTCAGGTTTCGTACACTTCTTTCATCTTTTTAACTTCTCTTATATCGCTAGCCATGATTCTCTATGGTGTTGAGTCATACCAAGCAGATCCATCCGATTGATGTGTTGTTTATCGAATATTAAAACTTACATAGGGCTGAAATAGGAGCAAATATGCAATATATTTCGAAACATCTAAGACCTGCCAATGATCAGCAGAGGGCATCAGGCAGCAATGCACTGGAACCCATCTCTGACTCAGCGCTGCCCCCCCAACGCTCTATTTAAGTGCCCAAACTCCCCATTAATCAGTACCACAAATGCCATAGCAAGAAGTAATAAACATGTCACTCTTACTCATGATACCAGCCGAGATTCGGCTCGCCATTTTCCGCTGGACCATCTGTTCCCTGATCACACCGCCGTCACACCCTGCAGAAGAGCAGCAAATCCGTCAAGATTTGCGGCTTACAGTCGGTTTCACTTTTCCACACATCAAACACCTTAGGCCCCCTAACCATACTCTGCCACTACTTCTGGTGAACAGGCAAATCTACGACGAAGTCAAATCCCTGCTCTGCCACCTATCCGCAGACTACTATGTCGACGTGATGGTTGTCGACGTCATGTCTATCGGGGAGATTGCGCTCTGGCCTACTTGGTCGATTCCTGCCCTTCCTCAGACACAGTACATCGATTCCATCAACGCCACGCTTCGCGTCTTTGACCCGGTGCCCCCGAAGCCGTTGTATGGCACTCCCAGGCATGACTCCACCTATGCTGATAAGATTTGGAATAAATTCCCAAGACTAGGGTTGTTCTACTGGCTCCTCGTGGATATCTTTTATAAGGGGCCTGGGCTTTTGATAAAGGCGGCCCGGGAACCGCGACCGTTACCGCAATATATTGTCAAAAAACTTGTCATCGACATTCGGGCATCTGCAGAGACGCCAAATAACGGAAGCATGATAGTTGGCGACGGCCACTACAAGGCGGCCAGAAAACTTGCGGGAAACGATCCGGACCATGACGATGCACCTATGACGCCTGGGGAATCTCTAGCGAGACATTTTTGCGGATTTCTCGACAAGCTGCTGGCCTTCGGTCCCAATGGTGACAAAATGGGCCAGTCCATCTATGAGCAAATGGTAGACAGTATCGTTGTAACACTGAACGGCAAAGATTTCAAAGTGTTTGATATAGAAAGTCGGTTGAGAGAAGAGATAACCAAGTGGAGAGCTGAGCCACCTAACCCCAACGCAAGAGGTGGCAAGAGACTTTCTGAGAAATGGATTTCGTGGGCCCATAAGAGACGACAGAGTATGAGAGAAGGACTCAATATTGACTTCAGTCAAAGACCCTATTGGAACTTCCCGGGGTGACGTTGGAGAGTATTTGAAAGTTGGTTTCTGTTACAGGCTACACCTACAAAGAGCTCCGCTAGGGTTACGTGGCCTTGTGGGAGGGATCCCGGTTACTTGAGGGTTCCTCAACCCTGGTTCACTTAACCAGAAAGCACTATAAAAGCAGCTATCTCGCTGCTTCCTCTCAAAGGAACCCTTCCTTTCTTCTGTATCTAGAGATAAACTTAATACATTGCCTCCTTGGTTGAACAGGCCCGGAGAGCACTCTTTAACAGTTTCTTGCACTATATATCGTTAACTTTCCTACATAATACTAGGCTGTAGTTACTAGAGAGCTGTAAGACCATACATGATTCACACAAACATGCTTGTTGTGATATAGAGCAATGCAGCAATAATCAAGTTTTCGACCTACGTAAATATCGAGCCTATTCAGCCTCTAAAGAAAAATATTGACAGGAAAGAAGACAAGCATATATGCCCTTCATTCTTCTTCCATATTATCCTCCGTAACCAGAGCGAATATCTTCTCCGAATGATGAAGGCTGACAACCCACTTGACGCCTTCGTACCCTTGGCGTGCCTTAACCTGGATCTCAATATCGTTGTCCGGCTCCATTACGGTTGCCGCAATATTCGTGTTGTCCGTAGTCGGGAGATTCCAGCTCCCACTAGCAGGCGTAATATCTAGTCTAGAGATGAAGACGGCAACAACGGCGAGGATTTCATTGGTCGCAAAATGTCGCCCGGGGCATAATGTTTTGCCCCCTCCAAAAGCACGGAAGCACGCATCGCCAGGCCGGTTCTTCTTCTCTTCACGCAAAAATCTGCGAGGATTGAACTCTTTGACAGTGGTACCCCATAGGCTGGCGTCCTGGTGGATCACACGGCTGGGCATTTGTACCATGGCACCCTTCTTCAGCAGAAACGACCCTAGGTATGTATCTTCCATGACTTCGCGCACCGATGTGCCCATGGAGCAATACCTGAGAACTTCTTGATAGGCCGAAAGAAGAAGAGGACAGGCTTCTTTGAGCGTAGTGATGTTGAGTGCTTTAGTAATAGAGCCCGTCTCATCTGTCGTGGTCTCAGTGCATGCATCGACTTCTTTTCGGATCTCGTTGAGGAGATCTGGCTGTGAGTACAGGAGGATAATGGTCCAGAAAGCTGCTGGAGTAGTGTTCACCAGCACCGCGATTGAGCCTCCGACTTCGAACCGAGCAATATCTTCCAAGGAAAGGCCATTGTCAGCCTCGGATGTATACCGATTCTTGGCATATGCAGACCCCATTTCTACGCCTCCCTTGTTGTAATACTCTTCAAAGGCTTTGGAAACCTTGGTGCGCGCTGCAATTGCCTTTCGAGCGGTGATAGACGGAAGAACACCGACTAGGATCGACATGAGGCCGCTCTCAAACTCCCTTGATTAAAACAAAATAAGCCTTGAACTCGCGATTGAAGAGTATTATAAGTTGGACCTACCAGAAAGCATCCGCAACAGCTTTATCATTGTAAGGATTCATCGGCCCGTACACAGACCGAGTTGTGGCCAAAGTGATGGCCCCCCTTAGCCAACCGTACATCTCCAGTTTTCGAGACTCGCCCTTTGCTGGCTCAAGTTCATCAAGCGCCTTGACAATTTCAAGAAGCATCGACCTGTTCATATCGTCGAGTTCTGGGCCAGGCTTTAGTGCAGCACGCATCGCGGCATAAGAATCCATGGAAAGACCAAAGTCGCCCTCGTCACCATTCACATTCTTAGCCAGTATAGCCCGAGCCTCATTGCTAGCGCCGCACACTGTGGCGGCAAATTTTGCCTCAATTGGAGGGAAGGCCAATGCCTTGTGTTGTTTTTGGATGACCTGAACAAGCTCTGGCTTCGTCACCACGTACATCTTCTGGCCCGGGAGGGACATAGTGAAGATGGGCGTGTCCGTTCGCTCGCTGAAGAGTTTGAAGTGAGTACACGCACATCGTATATTAGGGGCATTTGGAAAGCGCATTACCTGACGTCAACATAGTAATTGAAGCCTCTCCGCGAAAGCCCGATTACATGTCCAATGATGGGAATTGATTTCGGAGCTAACGGGGGCTCGCGGGGATCATGGCCACCTCGCAGCAGGAAATAGGCCAAAGACACCACGGCGACCGTAGCCGTGAGAACAGTGGGATCGGTGATAATGTAGCGCATGGTACAGTTGCTTCCGAAAGAAAGTAAAATGAATGAAGTTCGAGGAGAGGGGAAGCAGATGGCAATCTATCTACTACTATAGGTATGTGCAAGGAGGCGTCAGCGAACCCTACTAGTGATTACAAAAGCTGCCTGGAGATTCGCTAGCATGGAACAAGATGATGACAGTGGATCTGCGTTGGATTTTAGCGTCACTCTCTAACATCCCCGTATCCGTACCAAGCTGGCTTGGATTGAGAAGTTGTCAGAACATGCCGCGAGTTTCGCGTGATGTATCCCAAGTTAGCCAATTGGACCGGAATAATACAAAAATCTATCGCAAATCCCCGCTCTATTTACTTGTTCTCAATAGGTGGAGAACGTAAGTAACGTATACTTCGATAGAGATATATCCGATTTCAATAATGGTGTCGAACAAGATAGGTATGCCAACTTCGGCCTTCTGCTTGTATCAGTTGAAATCTAACATAGATAATGACACCAACCCTGTTACAAGCATACAGGATGAAACCCCCAGAATCAAAGGATAGAATTCCTATATTAAATGCGAAATATAATGCAGAGAGAAGAAGCTGTCATAGCTAGTCGATTTATTCTAACAAGCTTATTCGGGCTTCTCAGACGCCTGTCGCTGACATGCGGACTTACGGCTAAATGCTTCTAAAACGAGGAACGATCTGAGTCGTAACATGTGCACACAACCCGCCACAAGATATATTTTTAGTAGTTTTGTTTCTTGTTCTACCGGAATCATCTTTTCCATCAAGTATTTGTTATTAAGCCTTTGTAAGCAAGTTGTGATAAAGTTTCCCTTTATCTTCAATTTGGATTCTCGCTCCCTTGCAAAATTGAGAGTCTTTGCAAGTCTACAATGTTAAATAACCTCTCTTCGGTGCGTTTTTCGTATTCTCTCGCCACCCCTTATTGAATATGTCCTACGTTGGACAACAAGGGTGGAGGCCTTTTTGGGTTTGAAATTGCTCATCGTATTCGTGTCGTAAATGTCGTGCGATTTGAAGCAAGGTTTTCGTGCCATAGATTTTATCCTGTGATCAAAATCAATCTACTCAAGGTTTTACCTTCAAATTTTGAATCCAAAACAGACTTCATGAAGATTCCAGATCAACCTCAGAACGAGCCGTGTTTTTAAAGGTGCTTGTTGCGCTGCAGGGTAAATTCTAGCTGGGAAGAGCTTAGCTCGGACCAATCGGTGCGAATACGAGATTTCGTTGCCGAAAACCCGAGTTTTGGCTTTGGCCACTCTCTGTCACTTCATCAATCGCATTTCATCACCTGGTCGTGTGCGCGTCAGCTAAATATCGCTATTTGGTGCGAGGTTATCCCAAACTATCTCGGATGGCAACCTCAGAAGCCTCGGAGGAATCCAGTGAGCGGCATGTTCGGTCGCCGTCCTCTTCGCGACCGTCAGCGCCGTCACCACACCACCCGGCCCTCGGGAGGGTGAGGGAAACAAGCGAAGGAGGCGAGAGGGAGAAATCTTCGAGGCCACACGCAACCGCGTCGCGGCGGTCGCATGCGAAATCTAAGACGGGATGTCGGACGTGCAAGCGTCGAAAGATCAAGGTGCGTGGCTGCGGGCTGACCCTGATGATGATGACGACAGCCTCTCACATCCCCCCGGCACCTAGAGAGAAGGGGGAGAAACGAGGCTGTTGGGTCAAAGCTGGAATGGGAATTGAGCTGCTAACCATGATGGCAGTGCGATGAGCATCGGCCGAGCTGTCGTAATTGCATCCGGCATGGTGTATCATGCGACTTCGACGGCCAATTTGTCATTGGCACACCGAACAGTTCAGCTTTGAAAAGCCTGCCAGACAGGAATGTCGGCAGTAATTCCACCAGCAATCAAGCTACAGACCTGAACATGGTTGATCTGGAGCTCATGTACAACTTCACCACCTTTACCTTTGCGACACTCTCAGACGACCCTTCGCTCCGCCAGATGCTGAAAACCACAGCTGTCAAGATGGCCATGGACAATGATTGTCTGATGCGCATGATTCTTGCTGTGTCTGCCCTCCACCTCGCGCACTATCGTCCATCGAAGAGGGCTCACTACCTTCAACGGGGTTTGGAGCACCATGCAGCTGCCAATCGAAAGGCCATTTCGCTCTTGACGGACTTGAGACAGGAAGACTGCGAGGCACTCCATCTATTCTCTGTTCTGACACTCTTTTTCGGTATGTATCAAGCTTGTCATTCGCCTGGCATTTCCGGATTTGACATATCAAACTAACCAATTATTGTCGCAATCAGCGCTTGGATGCCCAAGGGAAGAGCAGTCCTCTTTCATCCTGGGAGAGTCGGTCGTGCCGAATTGGCTTGCCTTGGTGCGCGGGACGGAGCCCATCATTGAGATTCTTGACCCAAGCACGTACAAAGGGCCCCTGGCGCCCCTCTTCGAGTATGGCAGAAATGCTTGGAGGAAGCTGTACGGTTCCGAGCAGCCGCGGAATCCGGCGCTGCTCATGGAGCTCCAGGACCAAGTGACCCGGGCCTGCAAGGACAAGGAGGCTCTGCCCATCTACCTGGCGACCATCGACCATCTGCGGCATATCCTTGGCATGATAATCCCGAGTGCGCGGATTGGAGGCGCCGACTGGAACGGCGGCTCTCTGGATGGCTACCACACAACCGCTGCCAGCGCCAGGCCCAGCCCCCAGGGACCTAGACTTGAGCCGTGGGACATCTTGGTGCTTACGTGGCACATGGTGGATTTCCTGTCGCTGCTGCAAGTCGCACGACCGGAGCAGGAGGCCCTTTCCATCTTTGCCCATATGTTGATCATATTCAAGAAGCTCGAGAGCCAGTGGTGGCTGGAGGGATGGGCCACACATGTGATGGAGCGCGTCTGGGGGCTGCTGGATGACGAGCACAAGCTGTGGACGCAGTGGCCCATTGAGGAACTTGGCTGGGTGCCTCCTTGAGTACCTGAGGGAGAGATGCAGGAGAATTTGTTGGTATGCAGATTTAACCAAGATATTTGAATTGAAATCAGCTGTGTCTCAAGATGGACATATGATGGACGGTCCCACGCAGATGGACTGGAATTTAATGTAAGAATTTGGTGGGCTATAGCATGCTCCCCTAGAAGTACCGCTATAATCGTTGATTGCTCCGTGCTGACGCCCCGAAACTTGCTCATAAGAGTCCCCCACATTTCCTCAGGGGAGGAGAATCTGGAAAAGCGCCAATATCGCGATTTTCTCTCACCTGCGCAGAATTGGCGATTGATGGGTGTCGAGTCTGAATCTGATGGCCCCGAACGCTCAATTGGAGCCTCGCGATAGCGGCCGTGAAACCAGCGGGGATCATGCGTCCACTGTAGACGAGACATCGCGGCTTCTGCCTCCGGCCGCGCAGGATGGCGGCGCCGCAGCCGTTCCCGCCCCGAGCAGAGCCTTTCAGCTCCGCGTCCAGCTCATGTGCGCCGTCTTCCTCTTCATCATCGACGTCAGTGTCTTCATCATCGACCCTCCGACCCAGCAGATCCTGGAGGACATCATCTGCCGTGAGCGATATGGCGGTGACCCGTCGGTGCTGCTCGCCAAGGGCCCCGGCTCTCCTTGCAAGTCTCCTGACGTGCAGTCCAAGCTGGCCATGTTCACATCCATCCAGGCCCTCTTTGGGACTCTTTGCCGTAGGCGGAACCCGAATGTTGATTTTTCAGTTAACGCTAATGCTTCATTTTTTGGTAGCTCTGCTGGTTCAAGTTCCCTATGGCCTCCTCGCGGATCACTATGGCCGGCGGCTTGTCCTTTTCCTCTCCATCGCTGGATTGACGCTCATGGTCACATGGAATATCTTCATTCGTATGTACTTCTCCTTGAATAAACTGCTGCACACCCTGCTCACAACCCTTTCAGTTTGGTTCTCTGACTTCTTTTCGATCTGGCTTATGATACCTGGCTATGTTCTGCTGCTTATCGGAGGCGGAGCTACCATGGTTGCCGCCATGGTTTGGACCATTGTGACGGATGTCACGCGTGAAGAAGAGCGATCCAGCGTCTTCTATCAATTGGTTGCCCTCACTCTTATCATCAGCGCCTCTAGCAATCCCCTCACCGCGTGGCTTATGAACTACAGCCCTTGGCTGCCGACATTCTTGGGTACCGGCTTCCTGTACGTGGCCTGCTTCTTCGTGCTCTTGATGCCCGAGACTCGCCTGGTTGGCCTGGCCCTCAAAGACGTCCCCGACAGCCCGGATGGCGAGGTGAGCACCGACGAAGATAGTGACCCTGGCGTCAAGGCCGACAGCATGCTCTCCGCCGCCTGGCACAAGTTCACCAAGTACCTCGCCGAGCTCTGGCAGTTTGTTATTGCGGACAAGAAAATTATGGCTTTGTGTGTTTGCGAGGCGGTTTCAACCCCCATCGCCACATCGATGGTTCTTTTCGCCTTGCAGTACATTGCTGCTCCCCTCGGAAGCTGGTCGAAAGCACTGACTTTGTTGACCATCTCCAAGGTGACATCTGTTATCCTTCTCCTTGGCATTCTCCCGCTGTCCACCCATGTAATCCTCAAATATTCCAGCATTGACCGGATGAAGCTGGACATCTACTTGGCGCGAACTTCGGCCGTCTTGCTCACACTGGCAATGTTCGCCATGGGATTCGCAGATACCGAGTGGGAGCTCATTTGTGCGCTCATCATTTATGGGCTGAGTCAGGGATTTTCCGCGCAGATGAGAGTACTGATAACCGCCAAGGTAGAACCGCACATGGTTGCGACCGTGAACACCACAATGTCCACTCTGCAATCCGTGATGGTCATAATAACGACACCTCTGATCGGGTGGTTGTTGGGTAGGGGAATGGAGATTGGCGGAGTGTGGACGGGACTGGCATACATTGTGCTGGCTGTGATGGGGTGTTTGGTTACCATCATATTATGCTTGCTTAGACTCTGATAGAAGTTGATAGAATTATGAGACTCAAGCGATATAAGCTGTAAAACTTTGGGGCAAGGTAAATTAGGATAGTTGCCTATTCTAGATTCGGGGTTTTTTTAAACCATGAGTATATGTTGCGCACGTTTCATCCCACAAGAACCAAGTGTTTCTGTGTAAATCTTATTGTCTCTTAGCTGAGGTGCGGCTTGTAATTCTGCTGAATCTCTTCTGTAACCGATGCTCCCGGCCCTTCCTCTACACCGAACACTACCTCAAAGACCCCCCCATCACGATATCCCGAAGCTCATATTCTATGCAAGGTTGGCACCTCGAAGGCTGGTGAACTTGATGGGCCTCTCCCTTCGTTGACGCCACTGCCCGCTTCCAACTTCGCCTTGCTGGCCCTTTTGCAACTTTGGGACAATAAACCCGAGTCCAAGGTAGATAATGATAACCAGAAACTCCTCAACCACAGCCATACCGACAAAGACCCCAACGTCGCCTCCCAAAAGAGAGAAGGTCTTGTTGTGCGTAAAGGTGGACAGCGCCGAGTATACAAGCCGAACCAGTATCAAAGGTAGCGCGATGGCAACGCCAGCCGAGATGCTCCGTTCCTTGGAAGGCACGTAGCTCAGGTACCCGAAGGATAGCAATAGAATCCCGACGAGTGCGGCGAAGGCGACAATGTACAGAATAATTGCGGCCTGACTAACTGAGGAAGGCTGTGGGGTGGTGCCCGTAGTTGATTGAGAGGATCCACGCTGTACGCCACCCACAATGCCGAGGATGAGGCCAACGGTGATGATTAGCTGGACAAGACGGAAATGTGTGACTTGTAGAATTGGACCTCTTTCGGTATTGATCCAATCAACCCTTTGGATCAGACGTTAGAGATTGCGTGATAAGGGGGCTGGGATGACATACAATCGAGAGAGCAGTCCCAAGGTAGCAAAGAGTAACGGAGAAAGACCAACGGAGTCAAAAACCAGGTAGGCTTGAATCAAACCGACAGAAGGGTTGCTATATGTCACTAGCTGACAGATTGAACCGACGATGCGTACGAGACAGAGGATTAGGGTGTAGATCCAGCCAGAAGTCTGTCTGATGCCGTGGCGAACACATATAATGATGGCCAGCACAAATGCAGGAACATAGACGACTAGTTCCGCAATGGAGACATAACCTCGAGAATCAAGAGTCATTTTGTTTCTTCAAGGAGAAAATTTGGGAAATCAGAGAAGTAATGGAAATGAGTGTCGGCTGCTTTGCTGGAAAACATCATGAGAGGCGGATCACGAAGAGAAACTCTCTTGTTTATGAGCTTCTGGTCTCTGCCTTCGCCATCAAGTTTCCGCCATCATTCGCAACATGAATTCGAAAGACTAAGCTCCTTTGAGGGGGCATTTCGACGCTAACTTGGGTATATAGTTTTCCGTAGGGCTGGGAGAAGATCGCCACGATGCCTTCCTCAGCCACGCTGCAACCCTGGATTGATGTGCGAATGCGAAGCTTACCTGGGTTCCACTCGAGATAGGTTGTCGGCGCGTTTTATCTGGAACCGAAGAGAATTTCATGTTTCAATTGGATCACTGATCAGAGTATCGGCAACGCATACCCGGGGATGTTCTGACAGAGTGTGGTATTACCCCTGCCACTAGAATGCCAGCGGCAACGGGGATGCTTTTCCTACGCATTCTATGGATGCTATACAGCACACCGTCTAGATGTGTATTGACTTCCGATCTTAGCTGACACCGCTTTGTGCCATGAGAGCTTGATTGGTCAGTCATATGAAGTCTGATATATCACCAGGGGCGCCCTGGTGTCTCAACAATCGGCACTGCCACCCACTCGGGAAAACGGCCCAGGACCTTACAACCTGCAGATATGAACGCTCATCTTCCCAAATGTCAGCCGCTGATCAGCACCATGCCTCTTTTGGTGGGCATTTCGACGCTAATATGCACTCTCGGAAGAACGGCATCGGCGCCACACAGGCACCTACGCCAGCCCTACGTGATCATTGTCAGCTTCCTCGAACACAGAATGTTCCATCTCCAGATAATGGGACTTGCGATTTGTCGGTAGTTGTCTTGCGCTATTTTCTGCTCTCGACCAGCTAGGATGGTGTTTAGCGGGCGGCCATCGGCTGCTTGCCAACCGTGTCGGATCTCCAGACTCAAGGTAAGGCACCGATCTAGCGTGGTCCAACACTGATAGGCTTGATACATCTGAAAGTCACAAAGCTATTCAATTTGCTGTGTACTGATATTCTGTCTATCTTTGCTAAAATTCAACATCATGTAGTGCGACCAAAAGACTCCCACCTGTACCCAATGCATCCGCAAGAGGATACCCTGCTCGGGATACAGAGATGTATCCGCACCTCGCTGGAGAGACGAGACGAGCCGTGTTGGCTATAAAGTTCAACGTGCCAAGCAGAAGAGCTCTCGTTTTGGGCTAGATCACTCTACTCGCTTTCATGTCCAAATACAAGACACTAAGCCGGGTGTAGCATCGAGCCATTGGCAGGAGGGTGACTCGCCTCATTCCCCTCTGGCTCTCCCCCCACAACACTTGAAGGACGTCGCTTTGGATTTCTTCATGTGTTCTTTCATCTATGCATCTCCATTTGAGCCCTACCTACCACAGCTCTATGGTATGAAACATTCCACACAAGCAATTCTACCAGCTATTCACGCTACAGCCTTTGCCACCTTTGCGCAACGCACACGAGATGACAATCTTATGAAAAAGGCGCGATCCAATTATGCCACAGCTCTCCTACATACAAACAAGTGTCTCTCTTCGCAGAAAAATGCACTTCTAGATGAAACACTGATCTCGGTGCTTCTGTTGGGACTTTTTGAGGCAGTTGTCTTCAAAGGGGGCCAGTCACCAGAGAGCTGGACTGCACATACGCTGGGTGCCGTCCAACTACTACGGTTGAGAGGAGCAGACCAGTTTCGTTCCAAGATGGCCCGTCAGCTTTTTACACAAACAATCACCAATATACGCACAAGCTGCATCCAGAGAAGAGTTCCCGTACCTCAGGAATTCCTCGACCTGGTAAAGGAGGCTTTCCCCTTTCTAGATCCTGAGCACCCTTGCATACAGATCGGACCTATCCTCGACCAAGCAGCCACCTTGAGATCGCGAGTCGCGGCGGGTACAGTTAACTTGATAGATGCTGCCTTGGAGGTAGATCAGGGTGCAATTGCCCTCTGTGAACTCATCGAGCCTAATATGAAGTTTACGCCAAGGACTTCGGGAATTTCCTCCAAATGGGCGTACCTCACAATGGAATACAACTATTTGACTCGTCGCCATGCCAAAGTTTGGAATACAATACGAATGATCCGCATGTTCATGCACATGACCATTTGGGTACACTCCAATCTCATCCTTCAACACGCATTTCAACCTGGCGAAACACCATATTGCAGCACTGTGCATTCATATGAAGAGCTCTTAAATTACCGCAACATGGCAGCCAAGAACCTGCTTGAGCTTGAGACTGACCTCCTCCGCAGTGTGTCTTGTTTTCTGGAGCCACAGAGCCTCGGGGGCAAATTCTGCGCCTCGGCAAGATGCTTAATTTGGCCTTTGACGGTACTCTCACATTCAGAACTCAACAGTCCATCCGCTAGGGAGTATGCGATTTCATGCTTGTATCAGATAGGCGAAGATTTGAATATGGAGCAGGCGATCGCCGCGGCTAAGATGACGCGGGAAATGAATAACCATGAAGATTGGTACGTGGAGGAAGTCTCATCAAGATGTTACCTTCAAGTTACTAACAAGGTGTTTCTCATAGGTTGCATCTCTACCACCTCTAATGCTTCGAATATTTACAAACACTGTTACCTTATTTCAACGACTTAAAATCCGAATCATTGATTGTTATTTGAGAGTGGTGGATAGCGAGAAGAGAAAATTCGATGCATCAAATTATGACACGGCTAAGATCGTCGATTATATATTTATTGATACTTCTATGCGTAAACCTAATCACGCACAGTGAGATGTTGTCCTCACATAAATCAACTCAGGGCACCCTTAATTCGCCGTCAGCTTTTTCCTTGTCTTCAACATCCCTGGGACCTTGAGCTCCTTTCTCGCGCTCCTTGTCTGCCATGTCTTGAACCCATTTTAGATCTCTGAAATGCTGATCTGATGGCTGATATTTCCAATAGCCCTCATTTGTGTCCCAAAGGCGGTTAGGTAGATAAGTCTTTAGTCCGTAATACGTGTCCCGGGTTATCGGGAACTCGTAACTTGGACTACCGGACCGAGCGCAAAATTCGTCTGTTTCCCGAGCAACATCCTCGTCATCAAGCTCAAAGTCAGGAACCTCTCCTTTGGTTGCGTATCGCCGTATGCCGAAAATGGTTGTCTGCAGGTGGCGCTGGAGGATCAAGGCATACCATAAAGGCGACGCAAGAGCTCTGCGGACCACGGCTGCATGATTTTCGACTAGCTCCATATTCCATGAAGGATTCTCGCCTCGAGGGATCATGCGGATAGGCTGGCGTTTAGATAGAGCAGTTGTCGTCCAGTGGGCCAAGTCGACGATCAGACACAGATTGTTCCAGGCCATGACGCAGGTGATACAGGAACATAGTAGGGCTGGGTCATGATGTGCGACGTGTGAGTATGGCTTACGATGGATCGCGAGAAGTTTTTGGCGGCGTTGTTGAAGAAGGGCAGGGTGATACAAAGGATCAACATCTTTCAGATGGACCGGCCGAGGGAAACACCGAGAAAGAACAGAGTATCGGCGAGTAATGACCGCCTTGACGAGTGAGATTTCATGATGGTGGACGAATGCGTGTGAGAACTTGCATGTTTGTTGAAATCGTATGATATCTGTCGGCTTGAGCTGTGAGAGTATATCAAGGAGCATCTCCGGAGTGAGTGATAATAGCTGAGGCTTCGTGGCTTCTTTCTTGGCTTTGCGATCCAGCTTCCGCTTCAGACGGCTGGTTTTCCTGGACCGAAGGGCGAGATTTTGAGTATAGTCGACCAGAACATCATCATCAGACTCATTGTCAAGCATAGGCGTCAAATTTGACGTCTTCGCTGATGGATTCGATTTCATCGTTTTTTGTCCCGTCATTTCGACAATGTTAGGCTACAAGTTGGGGTAATGATCAGTGCAGAATTATGATTCAAGTAGCCGCTCTGACTAATTGTGGTGATTATATAATCGAGCAACCAGCAACACACCCCAGCTTATATTCACTTTTTTCATATCAACACAGGAAGAGTTATTTTATATTTTAAAGTTGGCTGTCTTAAAAGTTACACAGAATTGTGAGATTTGCCGGTTTCGTAGAGCTGGATGGTCGAAGAAATAAATCTTCCTCCGGTTTACTACAACTCTGAGTGAAGAGCCACAAAGTTACACAATTATATCCATGCAAAGGGAAAAAGAAAATTAGAAAAATAACAGCTGGAGAAGTTCAAAATATGGATATTGGAAGTATACTTATGATCGATAATCGAGCGGTGGGGGAGTAGGCATGTGCTGAAAGTTCAAGCGCGCCTAAAGGAAAGATGTTGTTAAGATTGGGTGTTGACGAACGGCATATGCAGGCAGAGTAATACTGAGACGGGTATATTCTCTATAAAAATTATAAACTTTATGAAAAAGTATGTCCTGATATAACAATCAACCGGCTTCGTCACTCGAAGACCGAACTATCATTCGTTATTCATGATCCTCATCTTTATGCCCAGTGAGATGCAAACTGCTGGATGTGCTGTTCTATCGAGGAAAGCGCATCCAATTCTTCGTTCTCCTTCTTGATCTCCATGACTCTCTCCTTGAATTTGCTGTCGGCGAAGACCTTGCTGACAGCATCAGCGACCTGCTCCTTGGATGGAGCTCCTGTCCTGAGGTTCACAGCGACACCAGCAAATTCACCACGCGCACTGACTTCAGGCTTATCTTCAGTTCCACCCCCGAGAACCATTGGTACACCGTTGGTCACACCGTGGATAAATCCACCATATCCGGCGTTCATAACAAAAACGTCGGTGTACTCAAGGATGGCATCATAGGGGAAGTAGTCTACCACTCGGGCATTGGCAGGGACCTTGTAATCGGCAGGTAGCGAGGCACCCTTGGCACCCAGAACGGCGACGATCAAGATATCATCCCTCTCAGCCAGAGCATCCAGAGTTGGGATGACTAAGTTGTGGTAGTCGAGTACGACAGTTCCCTGGGTCACAGTAACGATCTTCTTGTCTCCTCGCGTCACATCATCCCACCAGCTTGGGTACGTGATGGCGGCCTTGACAGGCTGCCGAGGCAAAGCGCCGACAAACTTGACCTTGGGATGGAAATCGCAGCGCTCATACTCGAGGCTCTTAGGGCACAGTTGAAGCGTGATATCGGGGAGGGTCACCCATTTCTCAAATGGCAGCAAGTGAGCGCCAGGGTCGTTCTTGATGCCCAATGATGCGTTGATCTCCCTTTCATAGGCCAGGATCTCGCCCCATACGGGCTCGGCGCTTGCTTCCTTCGCAGCCTTATTGGCAGCGCGCCCTTCTTCCGTGTAGTCAGGAGGCAGACCAGGTCCGAATGGTGCCGTATCGATACTGTCAACAATGTAGGTAGCTGCGTGGAGGTTGACAATGCCGGGTCTCTTGGTGAAACCTTCAGGCAAAGCGGCACCCTGGAGGAGGGGGAGGTGGCCGAGGTAAAAAGACTCGGTAAGGATAACAACCTCGTCGTCAGGGTGTTGCTTTCGGACCTTCAGAAGAGTCTTCTTCAGGGTTTCCCACCGGCCGGGTGTCTGCCCCACGAATAGCGACTTCAAGTCAAACTGCAGTCGTGGAATGCCCTCGGGGATTTTCTCGCGCTCGGCAATGATGTCAGGGGTCAACATAGGAGGCGTAGGGACGCATTCCGCCCCGATGGCCTCAACCTGTGCTTGGAACTCATCTCCAGCGATAAAGGTGGCTTGGTAACCTTTCTGAATGAGTCGTGCAACGATCCTCAGAATTGGAGTGAAGTGGCCAGTGGCTGGGGATGTGCACACGATAAGGTAAGGCTTCTTGGACTGTGCCACCAGGCCGTTGGCAGCCTTAGGCCCGTTAAAGTCCCTGTTCGGTTCAGTGTTGATACCCATCTCTGCTTGCTTTTGGAACAAAGAAGTAAATTAAATTATAAGTTGAGGCTGGACACAAGCGAAGACGAATGTTCAGTGTTGAAAACCAGGGAAACACTGGAAGGGCTAAGTCCTCTTATACACAATGACCCATGAAACCATACGTAACACTCATGGACTTCAAGACGTCAAGGCCATACTCATTCTGGGCATATGGAGCAGGCCGCCAAGCTATCCAGACTGTTTTCTCACTCGCCCTGTAATAGGGCTGTCAACCCATGCTTCTACCGCCAATAAGGGCCACAGGAACCACACACGGTCATCATCCCGAATGGCAGGGGCCTTGATAGACTAAGACTCCATCCTGGGTCTCAAATAGCGCTAATATTGAGTCGCACATGCACTTGAAGATTCATGCGACCTGCCATTTGTGGTAGGATAAGCCACACCCGGAGCCCAATAGATCTGACAACACGCAGAAAATGTCACCGACTTTCAGATTGCATGATCTCAATTTGAGCTACGCTCTGTTTACTGGAATCTAATACAACAGGCGGCAGTGCTCGCCTCAGCTCCGCCTGTAATCACTTGTTGTGGATGAAATGCTTTAGCGTAGGCTGAGGTCCACACACTATCGGTGGCTAGGGTTGTTGATCATCAGTCCTCTGGGTTCGATGAACAGGTTGTTTATTCCCGGTTAGGGGGTGACGCGGTTCATTATATCATTGATGATTTCAACGTCAAGATACTCGTAGAGAGGCGGCATATTTAGAATTGTGGCGGCGTAGGATACATGTACATTCCCCTGGCTAACGGTAAGACGAGGCTTGGCAAGCCAATCTTCGTCTGGTCAGCATCCGGTAAGGCTGGCCTGCCAAGTGCTTACTGGTATGTTCCACCTTTTCGTAACTAGCAATCACATCTATTTTGGTCAGAGGCTAAGCCCATATCTGACGTTACTCATCGCTTAGCCAACAATCTAGACCTTAGATAGTAAGATGCGCGAGTGCCGTTGCCAAGTTCTCTCCGACGTCATCTTCGACGCAGACGGCAATGGAAAGGAGGTTGGCGGCAAAGAAGATGGGCGATATCAAGGCTGTGTTAACGAGAGTGTGGCACAGCGTTCCATCGAGGCAGGGACTTTTGGAACACCAATTCTTCGCTGTTACTAGGTTTGGGTTTGACCAATCTCATGAGTGTAAGATGTAAGCTCGGCTATCGTCGTCTCGCACCGTAGCACCAACCCCTGCAAACGATGGCATCCACAGACTTGTCATCTGCAAGTTGACTGATCTTTGGAGGGGGTCAAGAGGTTGTCGGAATACAGGGACCGCAGGGCCATCTCAATGAAATGTGGTAGGCACATAATAATACTTCCTATTGTGTAATATCTTAGAAATAATAACGCTTATCAACTACCCGATGAGGGGTTGATATTTTAAGTTGCCTAGGTACTATTCATGAACATTGTAGCTTGAAGAATACCTTTGTAGTTTGATCTACGCTGATGTTGGTTTGGTGGATGATTTGGATTATCTCTAAGTTGCGCGTCACTCCTACAACTTCCACTTTCTACATGCCTGGGCGCGCTTACTTTACGCGATGTAGTAAGCTCGGACATGTTGATGGTCAGCAACAGTATTCATCTCCCGCAAAACTTTCATTTTGTTGAAGTTAAGGGAAAAAAAAAAAAGGAGATCAATTTGAATACTGGATTTGGGAATGGAATTCATATCTCCGATGTAGAAACTGATATGTATTAGACAACTCCTACCAAAGCTGAGAAACGAGGCCAGGTGTAGGGTAGCCAAAATCCGAACTTCGGGGTCGGGATTTGAGGAGGATTCGGACTCGGGAAATTATCGGACTCGGACGATTCATCCCTTCAACATGACTTGTCGTGCTTCTTCCAACCTTCCCCTTACTTCACACTCCGACTGCACGGCAGCCACAAGTGCAGTAAAACAATCTTGATTGGAGTAGAATTCCCAAATTGCAGCACCTGGCGTCTTTGTCATCATGGTGGATCACACCGAGTCCGCCGTCCGCCGTCGAAGAAGACCGGCAACGTAAGTCCGGAATCCCGACGGATGCTCATAGTCTTCTTCCATGCTAACATTCTACAACACTTAGGGCATGTAATTTGTGTAGGAGGAGGAAGCTACGATGCAACAGAGAACAACCCTGTGGCAATTGCATAAGGTCTAGAACTGGCGAGTGCATATATCATACTGGGCCGCTCCCAAAGACTAGTCCTCGTCAACAGAGCTTCAATCAGCCAGCTGAAGGTGACGTGGGTTCCGGGTCCGAGAACTCAACCCTAGTTGAGAAAATATCAAATAGAAGTGGGAAATTGACGGCCGCAACTTCGTCACCCCACGCACACTCGAACGAGTCATCCCCCCGAGCGCAAAGCTCTGCTCAGGAGTTGGATGATTTGAAGAACAGAATTCGGAAGCTCGAGGACCAGCTGTCCAAGACATCACTAAGATCGCCCACCATAAGATACCCCGGAGGAGAGTCAACCCCCGAAGCAGATACAAGCACGGCGTTGCTCGATGGCACCTTTCATTTCCAGCAACAAGCCCATGAGGTAGGCCAGCCACAAGCGGTTGCTCGAGGCTTTTCTCACAAATCTCGCGTGTTTGGGAAAAGCCACTGGGTCAATAGCATTGCACCGGTAAGATTTTAAACTTCAAGATCACCAACGCCGAATTCTGTTCGCTCACATTGTCCCCTCAAGATCGGTGATATTTTTAGCATGGTTCAGCCTCAACTCATTGGTGGCGGGACACCAAAGGCTCTGACCGGTGTAGCCAAATGCAAACAACTGGCAAGAGTCATCAAATCACGTTGGTCACCGAAATGGCCAACTGAGTTCACAGCCGAACTACCTCGGAAGGAGATTGCCGATGACCTTGTTGATTGCTACCTTAGGACTACCGAGTCTGTGTATCGGGTCTTACACATACCCAGCTTCAGAAGAGATTATGAATCGTTGTGGATTTCTGACGGCAAGCAAGATACAGGATTTCTGGCCTTGCTTAAGTTGGTCCTCGCTATTGGGGCTGTTACCTACGATGACAAGTTCTCCATGCGCATGTCCGCTCGTCGGTGGATTTACGAGGTGCAAACCTGGCTCTCGGAACCAGAATTCAAGTCCAGGTTGGATATCCAGTTCATGCAAACTAGAATTTTGTTGCTTCTTGCCCGAGATCTGGTTAAAGTCGGAGGAGACTCAACATGGGTTAGCACCGGCGAGGTTATAAGAACAGCCGTGAGCTTGGGACTTCACCGGGACCCGAAAAGGCTACCAGCAAAACCCAAACTTATCTGCGAGATGCGGCGCAGGCTCTGGAACACAGTGCTAGAGATTGATACCCAATCTAGTCTGCACAATGGGAGCATGCATAGCATCTACATGGAGGAATCAGATACGGAGATGCCGGGGAATTTCAACGACGAACAGTTATTGCACGAGGGAGCTATTCCATCACCCGACACAGAGTTTACTCAAATGTCTTTCATCCTCATTCTCCGCAAGTCTCTTGAATTGCGCCGTGGGATTGTTAGATTTTTGAATAGTATCAACTCTCGAGGGACATATGACGAGACACTTCAGCTGGATGCACAACTAAGAAAGATGTATAAAGATCTCTACAAGAACATGCACGGATATACCATAGGGGCATCGCCAAGCACGTTCTCGTTGAACTTTGTCGATCTCCTTTTACAGCGCTATATCTTAGCCCTCCACGCTCCCTATTTCGGACCATCGCTGAGTGAGATTAGGTACTCATTCTCCCGGAAGATGGTGATCGAGGTTGGACTTAAGATATGGTGTACGATTTACCCAACTTCCGCGACGAGATCTTCTGCCACTACAGGCTCAGATTTAGCTTCTGGTTCTCAAGACTTTTGGCGTTGGGTTACAAGTGGCAGTGGTTTCTTCCGCTACGGTTTCGCGCAGGTGATAGCTCTCATTGCCATTGAACTCAGGGCTCAGATCCGAGAACAGGAGTGTCTGGGTCCTGCGCCATTGCGGTCTGACCTGATGAATGTCTTGGGGCAAGGTCTTGACTGGTGCGTACGCTGTATTGAGCGTGGAGAGACAAACGTACGAGGATATATGCTGCAGTCCGTGGCGAAAGCTCAGATCGAGGGCCTTCAGCAAGGACTTCCAAAGGAGGAAGTAGCACGAGCGATGATACTTTCTGCAGAGGAATGCGCGGACCATGCCCTTACGCTATTGCAGGATTTGTTCGCACAGACGACCCAGTGCGATGAAAACACTAACATCCCGGAACAATTTGCAGCAACGAACATCACATCTGCGCCAGGCATCGAGTGGGATTTTGAGGTAAGATGCAATGGAAGACTTCAGTGAACTTGTACTGATATTGTACTGTAGATGCCAGACGAGATGTTCAATTTTGACATGGATGATCCCACGAGACAGGCTGTTGACGAGAACATGGTGAACTCCATGTTTGGGAGGTTTTTCCATGACGTCTCCTTCCTGGGCTGAGTGTTGAGAGCTCACTCGGCGAACAACGATACACGTTTTAATCACTAAAAGCTGCAATTAGACTGACAGCCGTGAAGGAAAGGTCAAGATTCAACGCATGCTGTTGGATTCTGCCACGAAGTCGCAAGACCAATCTAATCAACTGGTACTCACTTTCACATGACGCATCGTTTAAATGGCGATCCAGGCCTGGAACCCTGTTGGAGGAGACATGCGGAATTTATAAATGTATTTTTGCTGGGAAAGTACTTAACCTCGGCGGCAGATACGCTTGAGCCAATCACTGATTGTCGTTTGATATTAACAGCCGAGCCCTATAAATGGGGTCAGTGACGTGGTGTCGAGTCAGCATCAGGTACCGCGTACAAATCGTAATGAATGCGGAGGGGTGATTGCCGTGATTTCGTCAATCGCGTTGGTTTCATGCCGGTAAATATATGTTCGCAATTTAATTGATCGAGGCTTTGTCATTAGAAGTGGTTGTTCGCCCCTGATTGTGGAATGATGAAGTCATATATCGCCGGACCTGAACGTAAACCTGTCTTTCGGGCGATACTGAGTAACTGTCAAATCACGAACAGCATCTCAATGGAATATGAGACCCTCCTAAAGGGGACAGCGATGTTGTGGCTTTTTATGCTTTGCTCAGCCGCAGCTGGGAACGATTCGTAGTAAGATCTGACTGTCCAGACCGGAAGCTAACATGAGTGACGGAACCATCGCAAAGCCAAGCGCGGATCTAGACTTGGGGGAGGGTAAGGGAAAATCGTTTTTAGTATTCTAGAGTCTTAAAATATGTCTAGTAGCCTCGCTCGCACTATCAGCTCCGGTGTCCAGGGCTGCTACAGCATCAGATTCTGCCCTAAATGTAAGTTCTCACAGAAGACTGGAATGTATTTCAGTGGAGTCAGCACTGGGAAGTTGGGCGCCACTCGCTGATATTGATGTACTGTTCTCGAGGCCCCCAGACTACCTCGTGGGACACTACGCCACAGAAGGCCATGTCGTGTTAGAGTAGTGTCAAAGTAGAAGCCCTTTAGAATCAAATCTCGATTCCTTGTCGAGGCCTGGTATCAGCCACGGTCGCGGGCCTTGATTGTGGCATGGGAAAACGGCGTACTAACGGAGTCCGCGGCACGGACAGAGAGCTTGTGGAACAGTGAGTGACCAATTGTCGATCTTCGGCGTACCCAAGGTTCTAGACCATAAGCCATCCACACCAAAAACTTGTCCGATGCAGCCAGTCACTTTGGAATAGGTGGGTGTTGTAGTTGGGCAACGGGAAATACGGCAATGTATGCAAGCCACTCCCCGGAGTCGCGTGCTACAACTTTGTCACCTCCTCAGATAAATGGTCTTATATCATGGAGACACTTCTTCTCAATACCTCACCATTTACAATCTTATTCTAGCGCTCCGTTGTGCAGTCGCTTGTTCCTTTGTGTAGAGAAACTCATCTGACGATGGCCTCAGTCAGTACATCATCTGGATCCAACGATATGGAGCTGCAACACTCGGATATCGAAGGGACGTTGGATGCGGGAGAAATGGCTCCCAGAACTTCGTCGGCTTCCATGTCTGTATCTACCAACACAGCAATGTCGGATAATATCACGACCAATCTCATCGCCCAGGTCACCTCATTTGCTGGGTCTTACTCCAACCTCAATGAACTTTTTGAGAAATCTTGGAATTCCAAGTATAGCGCATTGCCGCCTCAAGCTTCATGGAGAGATGAATCTGTCGATTTCTCGCAAGAGCATTCATCCTGTTCGAGCGCCCAGCACGGACGCAGCCATGAGCCTGCATTTTATGATGCCTACAATATGTACAGCAGGACTGCTCATATGGGCATACTCGATCCTAGTTATGACGTCTTTACGAGCGAATACGGGCGCGGAGCACTTATTTACAAAGTGAAGAACCGTACGGCTGTCATCACCGGTGATCCCCTCTGTCCCGCCAGCCAGTTTGACGAGTTGTTGAAGGAATTCCAACGCAAGAAACAACTCAAAGTGGCATTCATGGGAACTGGACAGCAATTCGCCGAATACGCCGCAGACAAGGGATGGACGACCATGCATTTTGGACGTGAACGTGTCTTGAACCCTTTGACGAACAAGGTTCTTCGTCAACTTTCAGGAAAGCGCATGATAACCCAGAGTCGAAGACTATTGGATCCTAAGCGCATCGGACTCGTCGCTGATATTTATGCTCCTGGAAGGTCCGGTCGGGACTCCGCGCTGGAGACTGAAATTCAGAATTTATACGATCAATGGCGGATGGAGCGCAACTCGAAGAATGAGGGCGGTACCCAGGCATTCGTCACGGTATATGACCTATTCTCGGATCCTGATATAACCTTCTACCTGTATCTTCGAGATCGAGAAGGTTCTATGGTTGGCCTAGCAGTGCTTCGAAGCCTCGGTGCCAACTGCGGTTTCCATCTTGACCCTTGCATAGCCTCCTCTACCGCTCCATCTGGCGTTACCGACCTTCTCGTCCTTCTATCCATGATTCTACTCCGAGGCACTGGAATCGCGTATCTTAGCTTCGGTTACGAGCCCTTTCCTGAAATATGCGACATATCAGGACAGCAGACATTGAAGGCTTCTTTGACACGCTGGGGCTACCGCCGCGTTCTAGAGACGGTGAATGTGGGCGGTAAGGTCTCCTATCACGACAAGTTCCATCCCGATGAGAGCTTGGAATCGAATCTATACACAGTTATTCCCAAAGGACCCCTTCAAGTTCAACAATCAGCTGCAATCATGCATGTGGCTAATATCAAACTTCGACGTCTTCTCCTGTCTAATCGCCGTTGAACAGTCAGTTCAAAGAGGAGAAAGAGTGAGACCTCACTAATGATGATCTCTGTCTTCAAGGATCAATTTTCGAAGCGACGGAAATACGCATACCGTTTTATAGCTTTGTTTTTGTAGCGTATTCGGGATACAAAATGTACAGTATTATGATCTTTCTTATACTTTGTTAGGGCCTGTTGGTAATAAGGAATCTATGAGCACAGCGAATTTCCCATGCAAATATCAGAGCATTCCTTTGAAAACCCATTTGGTACACCGGAACTAGTAGTTGGTAGAAGATTCAGGCACATAAAATATTAGACTAATTTGAATTTGGATTTAGGATCATTTGTTGGTGTATGAAGCATTTCCCGATATTTTCAGCGGTTGTGTAGTTCTGTTTTCCATCGCGAGAGTAGGCGGTTGGCAGTGAGCCTAGTATAATTCAAGTCTGAACGAAAATAGATATAGGAGTAAATAACGAAGGCAAGTCGAATAGATAGAAGTGGGAATATCTGAGGTGGTTGTCTGGATGGTGATCCCTGTCTTACTGGTTAGGCAGAACAGGCAGCAGTTAGGCTTGACCAGTAGTGAGACGAGGACGGCCAAAAACAGGCGGTTGGGCTGCTAAACTCAGTTAGTCATCATTCAAACAGCTGCCCATAAATATACCAGCCAAAATAACTCGACCGTAGAAATTCGACGGGCATTCATACATGTTTTCATCGAGAATTCTGCAAACTTCATCACTTGAATACCAGCCAAATCCTCCTGGGTAGCGGTGTGTGCGCGTTAGCCATTTCATCACCATGGCGGCCTCGACACTCGGCCATCCTGCACTCCCCGTCGAGCTTTGGCTGGCCACTGCAGCACACGTCACCGATTTCGCCGACTTGGCTGTTCTGGCGAGGACCTCGAGCCCGCTGCACAACGCAATCGTCCCGGTCCTGTACGCTCGCGCATTGTCCTCGCTGCGAAGCGAGCGGGCGTTGTTCTGGGGAGTGCTCAACGGATTCCCGCGCACAGTTGAAGCGGCTCTCGATGCTGGCATCAGCGTGAACTTGACGTGGCATTCCCTCCTTCGTGCCAACAAGCTCAAATCCGTCTTCTCCAACCCCGAGGGTGCCAACCTCAAGGATTACTTAAATGCGGTAGATCGTCGCGGCGCTGCCAAGCCAGGTGAACCGAAATGGCACTGGTCGGCGTTGCATCTCGCAGCCATGAAGGGTCAGACTGAGATTGTTGAGCTGCTGCTCCAGCGCAATGCCAAGATGAGCACGGGTAGTTTGGGACTATGCGATTGCGGAATGCGACCGCGGACTGTTGGGCAAAGACCCCGACACTCAGGCGATCATCGACCTACCCTCTGGACTCCGTACCATGTTGCCGTTTGCGCGGGACAAGTCCCTGCGGCGAACCTCTTGATCTCCAATGGAGCCTCCGTTGACATGGAAACTCCCCAGCAGAGTATTGACTGGGCTCCAACACTTTTGACAGCCCTCCACATTGCATCCAAGTCTGGCAATGGAGACATGCTACACTGGCTCTTGAGCAAGGGCCATACTTCGGGTGGTGTTGAATCCGTCGATCGTCTTGGGCAGACTCCGCTTGTGTATGCATACCTGCATCAGAACTGGAGTTGCTTTGATATCTTGCTTCAGAATGGCGCCAACAAGAATAGAGTAGTCTCGTTCAATCTCGCTGAAGATCGAGATGACTGGATGAATGAGACGATGCTTTACGATGCCATTTCCAGCTTCAGGTTCAAGGATGCCTTGCGTCTGGTTGAAGCTGGAGTTGATTTGGTGAAACCTGCTGATGAACTGACAGCCCCTCCTCTTATTCATTTACTGTGTAAGAAGCCATGGGATGTCATGTTGGTCAACAACCCCAGTAAAGATTCACCGGATGATCTGGTCCGCAGTGGGGAGATTTTGCTCGAAGAATTCCTCAAGCGAGGGTTGAATCCTAATGAGAGCCATTCCGGATACACGGCACTTGGTTACGCTGCTGGCGCATGCAATATTTTTGCCATTCGATGTTTGCTTCGTGCTGGCGCGCATATCAACGGCAATCCTGGGGATATGTTCTCGCCGCTGGCAAAGGCGTGCCAAAACCAATGGCGTAAGCCAATGCTGGAGACTGTGTCTTTACTCATAGAATCGGGAGCCTCGGTGAATAGGATCGGGGATACAGCCGTGGCTCCCACCTGGGCACTTTCAGGCCGTTATAATAACTCTCCAGAGAAGAAGCAGGTATTGGAACTGCTACTAGATCACGGTGCGCGTATCTCTCGTGGCACGTCTTCCGGACAACGCTCGTTCGTCACCCCTCTCGAGGAATCATTACGAATGGGGGATATGGAAACCTTCGAGAAACTGCTGTCGCGATGCAAGCCTGAGGAGATTGGCGATGATGATATTGTAGGCTTTTGGAGTGCCATTCCCTCTGGCGAGGGTGCCCATCGCTACAGACGTGTTCTTGACTTGGACACAAATCGCGCCATCGTTCGAGACATGCCGCTGGCATTAACCACTTTGCTTCATCAAAGGCCAATACCAAACGACCTCGTAGTGAGGCTACTGGAAATGGGGGCGAATCCCAACACCACATTCGGTATGTCGAATCTTGTCAGCGCCATAATGAGCCAGGAAGATACAAGTGCTGTTGTCAAAACGTTGCTGGCGCACGGGGCAAACCCGAATACCAAATGGGATTCCGCTACACCACTCACCTACGTATTAAGGCACTGCAAGCAGCCATTGAAAGCAAAATTAAGCCACGTGGGATGCCTTCTAGATGCGGGTGTCTCGATCTACGAACGACTGAGCCGCTCACCTTCTGTTGGGGTTCTCTCTCCAGGCGCGCCGGCGACTCATCTCGGCCTTGCCATCCAAAACTTGAACGAGAGCCCGAAGCTTACGCAACTCATGCTGGAGCGACAGCCATTCCGCGATCATCCACAGATCCGGCCCTACGAATACATTTACCAGGCCTTTGGACTTGGCAATGCCAGAGCACTCGAAGCCATCATCCGAACTTGTGATGACGCGAAATCTCTGATCCGTGAAAAGGCGCATGAACTCATACATCATCTGCTTGACTTGCTCTGTGTTTCTTCCCGTGTCGAGGACATGATGACAAGGGTTGAGTGTTTGCGTTTTCTTTTTGAAGAATGCGAGCCGGATTTGTTCTTGGATGCCCCGGAGCGCTCAGAAGATAAACGCACCGCTAGAGAGAAACTGTTGGGTGCTATGAATATTGACGGCATATGGGGTAGCCATAAGGGAATGGGCATGTATTTCATTGTTAGGGTCCAGTTTTCGGAAGAGGATACCAAGCCCAGGTTTTTGGAACCTGAAGTGTTGATAGGTGATGCTTCTACGGCATCATCTGTATCAGGGACACGTTCTAGGGATCGATAAGCCAATATACAATCAAGGTCAAGAAGAACTTACTTGATGGGATTTTGGAACTGTGGATATAAGGGAATTAGATAGTTTAGCATAGAATAGATAGTAAATTTAAATAATCTACATAATTCTAATAATGATATACTTTCGTTCCTTCAGAGAATTAACAGAGCATAGATTGAAAGACATATCTATATCTCTTAAGAGCCACTTGGGCCCGGGCAAGAGAAAAGAAGGGGAGCCGCGAGACGTATGTAATGAAGAACAAAAAAAGCTACAGGATTTCATGGCTATCACTAATGACACTTTGAAATAACACTGCTCTAAATATGTATTGTAATGCTGTATTCCAGACGCTTATGAATTTGATAATATGCAAGGCAAAAAGAACTGAGAATAGATGTAACCGAGTGGAGAACAGTATATATACACTTAGAAGAGAAAGTAGATGAGACGCTTCCAGGCGGGATAAGAGGCAATCAATGCCTTTTCTTCGCGGATCGCTTCCCAGTCATGCTCACGACGTCCAGTGTCGATGTCAATGTCGTCCAACTTCAGCCAGCCTTCCCTCTTCCACATATAACCGATAGCCCACAGCGCCAGCATGATGGGGAAGCCAAGGTAGGACTTGAAAAAGTCCTCGGCTGTACCAACTCCAGACTCTCCTGGAGGCGCAGCGACGGCAGTGTAGAACTGTTTGACATCGGGTTAGCAAGATTCTGTATACATGGGAAGCAACCATAAAACATACCTGAGCAATCAAAATGAGAATGATGAAGAACAATCCTATCCAAGATCCCCAGACTCCTCCAATAGCCTTGAAGGGGATCTCATCCACCGTGTGGCCGTGATGTTTCCAAGCGGCGCGGAATCGAATATGAGCAAGACAGATGGAGCCCCACGAGAACAGTGTAGCCAGACCGGAGAGGGCCTGAAGCCACTCGAAAATGACATCACCGCTTGCCGTCAGGTTGAGGTAGGCCAGGAAGCCGAAGGCAATGATGAGACCGACTGATGGGAGCGGTCGTCCAGCGCGATCAATGTACGTGAAGATCTTGAGGCCGTATCCCTGTTGGCTCACTGCGGTGACGGTTCTTGAACCGCCGTAGACGGAGGCAATGCCGATGGAGAGAACCGATGACAGAATCACCACGTTCATGTAGTGATCAAAGCCATTGAGTCCGGCATACTTGGCGACGAGAACGAAAGGCGACGCCTTGGAGCTGTTGGAGCTGGAAGAAAGCAACGCGTCGTCGTTGGGATCAATCAAGAGCCCGATGAAAAAGAGACCGATGATGTAGAAGAGGGAGATTCGCCAGAAAACCTGCTTGATCGCGCCGGGTACCGACTTTGCTGGGTTCCGCGATTCGGCGGCCGCGAGACCGACGAGCTCCGTACCGGCAAATGAGAAAGCCGCGGTGACGAAGACGGAACAGAAACCCTTGAAGCCATTCTTGAAAACATCAGGACCGCTCCAGTTTCGGGTACCCCAGTATTCGCTGTACCGGCCGTTGGAAGGACCACCGCCGCAGACGAGGACGAGCGCGACGATGATGAAGATTGAGGTCGACGCGAGCTTGAATGAGGCAGCCCAGAATTCCTCTTCAGCATAGCCAATGCTGCCGAAAATGTTGAGAATTACGATGGCGACGAGGAAGACCGTGATCCACACGCCAGGGGAGGTGTTTTCATCCCAGTACGAGATCGTGACGGCTGAGTGTACCTAATTAGAAACTGACGAGATAATCCAGAGCAAACATGACGTCTTCTCACCGCACACAGTCAATTCCAGGGGCAGGGTGACAGCCCACTGGAAAGCATAGTTCCAGGCCATGGCAAAACCAAATGAAGGGTCGACGAAACGGGATGAGTAGGCGTAGAAACCGCCGGAAACGGGGTACATGACGGCAAGCTCGCCAAGGGCGTAGACTGCCGACGTATGTTGTTAGTCTGCCATTCTGGATGCAGTGACAAAGGTTCACAGTATGGCATTTTCCATATCACGTACCGACGTTGAACACCATGATACTGATGATCAGGAAGTCGACAAAGAGGGAGCCGGGGCCCTGGTTCGTGTCAGCGAAAGAAGTCTGCGACATGGTCTCATAGTGACACATAACATACACCCTTGCTGAGCGCACTGCCAGATCCGACGTAAAATCCTGCACCAATGGAACCGCCAATGGCAATCATGTTGAGATGCCTTGGCGACATCTTGCGGTCCAGCTCGACGAGGCCATAGCCGTAGTGCTTCTTGGTGAAGGACTCGGCGTTGAGGCCCGTCCGGGTCATGAAGCTCTCCTGCTCGAACGCGTAGCCGGCTCCATCGCTCTGGGCCCCAATGGAAGGCGGCTTGGCCTTCTCCTCGTCGTGGGTTTTGGGGACGGCCTGCTTCTCGCTCGCATCGGCCGAAGATATCGGCAGATCTGGATTCATGGCGACGGCGAGGTTGTCGATTTCAGGGAAAACACAATACCCACGGCGGCAGCAGACAAGGAGCGAACAAAGCTGGTTTTACTTGTCGGGACGGCACACACGGTCTAAAGCAAAACAATTTTCAAGCTTGGATGGACCTGGATTTCCCCATCCGGCTCGACTCAGGCTGTGGGCACCATGGCAGTATTAATAACATGAATGCCCTTAGCCTGCCCCCTTCATGATCCAGGACCGGTTCCCAGGGAGTTTTACGTAAATGGCTCCGTGGGGAAATAACGCGGTCATGGTCCATCCCAGCAATGGATGAATCGTATTTGCAACTGCGCGGCGACTAGAGGCATTTTCATTTTTCACCGTCATCTCCACCAGGGCCGAGCAGAAGCATCCACTTTCAGCCGTCCAAACCCGCTCGGCAGAGGCTAACAAGGCAAATACTGGATCGCCCAGAGGGAGTAGAGGTGTGTGGTTCCTGGCAGCGCCGAGTCAGGCCTTTACGCGCTGTCCAGAGGTGCGTCGAGCAACGAGCAGCCTCGCCGAAAACCCGCGCCATCACCACATTACCCACAGATCGAGCTATCACGCGCTCCATAATGAGTCCACAGGGAGGGCACGGACGGGGGGCGAATGGATGATTTTGCCATCGCTGCATTGGCTCCTGGTGAATCGATTAGACATTCTGATTATTCCGATTTCTGAGCGTTTTCATCCAGATAAGCTCGCCCCGGAAAAAAAATTTACAAATGCCACGCCATTTCCGGCTGTCTCACCTCCAATCTCACGGCCCGTCTCTGCCTGATGCCGAGAGAAGCACGGCAGGTGTTTGAGCCAAGTGAAAATCATTAGACAACGGGATCGTCGGGCGGATCGGCCGATATTAGCATGATTATGCCAACCATGATTGGTCTTGTCAATTTAATCCGTCATTATCAAGCCTAAACTGTCCATTTTGTGACAATCCTTTTGATACCAGTGATGCTACAGTTTATTGTGACTTTCAGTTGCAACAATGTACAGAATTGTCCATTTATCCTACCCAATATACAACCACTTGCCGAGAGTAATGTAATGTATGATTGTAACGTGTTTATTCTACAGTATTTGATGCTGGACATATACGAAGCAGAATTCATTCACTTAGTACTGTACCCAGTAACAGAGGCTTTCCCGGAATATCGGGAACTGAAACAATGGTAGACGATAGCCTGTATACCCAATCGCATTTGATAAACGTATCTACACTTGGTTTAATTGTCTAGCACCACGGTTTCAGTCAATAGCATGACTACTACCCCGACTTCAAGATATGCCCCGTCTGGGGCAGCGTGTTATGCTTATCTTCTTTGACTAATGGAAAACAAGGACTCGTAGTTCACAATACGTAAAAATTGCCAACCAGATTGATAGCCGACAAGATGTCCCATGCCATGAAGAACACCAGGCCTGTCCGAGTTCTGGGGCGAAAACGGAGTGTGTATTTGCAAACCTCGTCGACCCACAACTTGTACGTAATAGTTTCGCTCCAGCAGATGACTCTTGCCGACGTATCCAGCAGGCAACGCAGCGCTGGACTGTAATCCCAGCAAACAGAGTATCATGATTCGGGTGGTATGATGTGAGCTTTGAAATGCTATGGTGGTTGTAGACGTCGTCGGACTCTCTTGCACCAAGAGTTGGCCCCTATTCATCACACTATTCCGAAGTGAGCAAGTAAACGACAATAAACCCACTCTGCCTATCCAGGAAATGTGTCATAATATGCGTAGCCTGTAGACCCTCCCCCGCAAGGTCCACGCGGATTCGATTGTCGACGTGCTCTGTAGCCCTGCGCAGGCATCTCCATCTCCAGGCTCCCCGCACCCCAGGCTTCATAGACGATGGAGGGAGTTTCAATTTGTCACAGGCATTTCCTTTTTGAGTTGTAGACGATAATTTGGTTGCCACGAGCCCGGAACCCCGAGCTTTCGTGGCCTATTAGCGAGAACTTTGGGTCCTCCGGTGTTGCTGGAGTAAGAGATACAAAACATTGCGTCAGAAGCAGTAATTAGTAATTAGATGAACTATTTCAAAATGAGAAAGTAAACCACATAAATCTAAATGTAGAAGTTTCTCTAAGCCCGCCCGTTTCATTATTGAGTCTTCGATATCAAGAAACAGAGACTCACTCTTCAAAGGTGGAGGTAAGACTGAGGGAGCCAACCCGAATCTACCGGGAGCACCTCGAATTTTCTACGAGGGATAAGACTCACACACATCAAGGATATTTCCCTGGAATGTAGCCTCTGAAGAACATGGGAAGCTATCTACACGCAGACTACAGATTTATCAAGGTCTCACATGCCACAATTTGCAACGCCCTTGTTGAAACTACTACGGCTGATATCTAATGGCAGGCAAAGACTGTGGCCTGCATAGTGGCCTTCTCTAACTCATTTCAAACGGCCTTGTCATTTTGGAACTAGGTTCTCCCAACTGGTGACCAGATCGCCTCATATTCGGATCCACTGTCAAGACGGGGTGATGGAGATCCGCACTCGACATGAGCAGCTGAGTTTCCAGGGCATTCTGGAGAAGTTGTTCTGGAGAAGCTTGTGGAGGAACTTCTGGGGAAGTCAGGTTTCAATGGATTCGTTTTACAACAGAGAGGCGGTGGCTTGTTAGTGCCCAATCATGAAGGCCACTGGTCCTCGTGATCAATGCCACCCACCTACGACGCGTGAACTAACAGTGTGACAAGGGGTCCATTGTGACAAGGGAACAGCTTCTGCCTTGAATAGCCGACTATTTTCTCCACACTTGATGATCAGACAATTTCAAATCAAGCCTGCGTCTACTAGGATACATCGATGAGAGTTGACTGACTCGTATGAGCTCAGCCCGTATAACCTCGCTCGGGGAAGACGGTACCAATAACAGTGCCCCCATTAACCAAACCCACACGCATTTGACCCCGGCCCCCGCGATTACTTCTAAAGTAGTATGGGACAAATGTCAAGTCCCTGTTGACTGAAGGGCGAGTCCCTCCTCCGCTATTAGGTACTGATCTAGTCCACCCATTGCTATGTAGCGCGATATACGACTCTCCTGTTTCCACGCCTTCTTTCCTTTCCTCGGTAATACGTGAATCCGTGGTAATCGTTACATCCTTGAAGTGGTTTGTCTCCCAGTCATTGTCTACATCCTCGACGCAGTACACAATAGGCCCACGAGCTAGTGCCAAGACGTGTTGCATGCTGTAGGGATGTGGGGAGAGGTAGCGAGGAGCAAAATTCTTGATCTCGAGAGAGAATTCGGGGTTATTGGATGTATAAGCAGGCGGAAGAATCAAGTACCCTTTCTCGATCTTCAACCCCGTCTGCTCTGGGGCTGCGGGAGAGATTTCGTAACTCCCTTGAGCCCAAGCAGGCACTCTCAACCGAAGGGTCGTGTCCACTGGTTTAGCAGAGGAGAGCTTGAACCGGATCTTCCCTTCCCATGGCCAATTCGACTCCTGATGAAGAGTGACCAAAGTCTCATCCCCAACTGAGAAGCTAACCTGTGCGCTCGAGTAGAGATGGACATTAACATAGGCACCTCCGTCACGTGAGCCATAATCCCACAGATAGCCCCCGATGCTTCCGTACAGTCTCGTCAGGTTAGGTGGACAGCAAGCGCACCAGAACCAGTCGCTCCTCTCGCTTTTGTCTTTGCCCGAGCTGGCTAGTTGGTTCACGTAGGTAAACTTGGTACCATCGGTGCTCATCGAAGTCATGACGTTGTTGTATAGGCAAAGCTCCAGAATGTCGCCATAGTGCCCATCAAGATCGATGTGTAGCAGTCGCTCCGCGAGCATCATGACAGCGATGGATGCACAGGTTTCGGCATAGCATCCTCCCTCATCTGTTCCTTGAGGGAGAAAATAGTCGATCCCAAACCCTTCCCATTGTTTGATTGCGCCGATTCCTCCAGTGACGTACATTCTCTTATCTACCATGTTGTTCCAGAGCTGGTCCAAGGCTTTTATCCAACTTTTGCGAGCTCCTTCGCCTAGTGGTTTATCACCTGAGTCCGAGAGGCAGACCAGATCTGCGACGGCCGTGAGGAGGTACATGGCTCTGACACTATGTCCTTCCACGGTGGTCTGCTCTGTTATGGGAAGATGAGCCTGGCAGTTCCAATAAGTCCGATTTGTGGGAAAGGCATCTGGTCTCATCCAGCGGCTTTCACCTCGCTGCTCCGTCTCCCAATCATAATAATGTTTGCCATCTTGTCCCTCGGGGTTTCCGCGCTCTGTCAGAAAGTAATGGGCTAGTTCATATGCCTCAGAACTCCCGGTAACGGCCGCATACCGGAGGAGGGCAAGCTCGATCTCTGGATGGCCGGGATAGCCCCTCACCTGACCATCTGCAGTTCCAAAACGCTTCCGGATGAGTGAGATATATTTCTCTACTGGTGCTTTGAGCTGGTCATTCTTGTAGTAGAGGTAGTGAGCTACGGCTGCTTCGATAAGATGACCCGCGTTGTATCTGAGAAACAGGCTGTTATAAATGGCGCGCTTAAATTTTCTTCGAGGTAGTCGATTGAACTCACAGCTCGTGCATGTCACGCAAGTTGGACCACCTCTTGGTAGGCTCAACAACAGTATAATGGACATTCAGATATCCATCATCTTGCTGAGCACCCCTGATCATTTCCACAAGCTCTTGAACAGCGGCATCAAGACTAGCGTCATATCTTTCCGAGAGAAAATAGCACGCTCCTTCAATCCATTTGGCCACGTCGCTGTCCCAGAAAAGATGAAATGGCACCGGCCACATAGACTTGTCATCATAAATAGGATGCCATTTGAGTTTGAAGCAGTCGTACCGTCCGGTGGACTTTAGCTGGTCAAGTTGTGTTTGGAGCGTCTTGCTCGACACTGTCGCTCTACGGGCAGACAGGAGAGTCTTTCCGGTAAAGGTCGTGTCCTTGAAAGTAACCTGCGGGTGTGACATATTGAGCGTATTGATGTATGCTTGGTCAGCCTCTGGCGATTAGTCTTTGATTGTCCAGTTACTATTATTGCAGGGATCGTAGGGAGTGTATGAATGTAGGTGTGAAGGATTGGTCGCGGTTAATTTGTGTTCTGGTTCTGGTTTTGGTCTGTGTCGCTTCGAACATATCCCGAGTCATGGAGTCCTCGGTACCAATAGTTGCGAGCTCAACAAAATGGACCAGGTGCTGGCCTTTTGACATTCGTTTGGTGGGAGTATTGTTAAGCGACACCAGGGATGCGTCGTCCATCCCAAGACGATGATTGGTTCTCCCACCGGAAGTCCACACAAAGGGAGATCCCACCTCGTAACCCGACAATCCCCGTGTCAGTAGATTGGTGGAACGGTCTCAGAACTCGATGTGATCCTAGACTCGGATTATTATCTCCAGCGGTGGCGAGACGGCATATCATCCACTCCGGAGCGCAGCTTCCCACCGGGTTAGTGGCCATCGAAGCACGCTCAAGGGTATCACTTCTCGAGGAATATGGCGGAAATTACATATTGGAGATTCCTTTTGTTATTAAGAGAGATTATTTATTGCTGCTACACTCGATATATTTCAGTAACGACCCTCAAGCACCCCTCCCTAGCATAACACGCTCTGCCTTCTGGAGGATGTCGACATAATCACGATCACGGCCCCAAGCAAATGCCACAGATTCCAGAACGCGTAGGCCGTGTCTCAATATCTTGGCGGGACTTTTTGCTTCATAGATGTCTCCCACGCCGGAAATATAAGCCTTCATATTGACCGGTCGTCCAGACCGGACAAAATATTGCACCATCTCGTCGTCGTTCGGGCGGTCTAGCCATATAAATCCCGGGTTCTCGATTCCATCAACATCGAGGCCGTTGTCCTCCTCTTCTAGTGAGGCAGCACTGGCACCCTGACCGTCCTCTTCATCTTCACTCATTTGGCCGGGCTCCTCCGGTCTGGGCATGGTTGTTTGTGATATGTAATAGCTGTACGCCCAGAGTGCTAACGTCGCATGGAATACTGATTGTGGTTCATAAAATGCCATATTGGAAAACCGACGCAAATGCCAGAAGACGCATCCACAGTGTATAGCTGCCAGTCGAGCCTTGGACTATGTTCAGACGGCCCTATTAGCACACGTGCCGTTTTTAGATACACATAATGAGAGCTCGCTTACCTCGTCACGGTGTGCCCACCGAATGACCTCCTGTTCCGCCATATAAACATTGGCGGGAGTAGTTTGTTGAGATACATCCCCAGCGTCCTTTGTGATAGACAACAGTAAGACCAGAATTTCTTTTACGGGAACTAAGAGCACCACGCGCGAGAAGTGCAGGTGATGAACCGTCGGATGCTCCGTTCCGGACTGTATTGCTATCACTCCGTTGGCCCACCAATGCAGCTCGTCAACACAATCCAGGGCAGCACTTCTCCAAGCAGAAAACGTGGCCGTCTCGCTAAGCCACTGGTGCGAACCAGACAGCTCAGAAGAGCTGCTAGGACTACTTGCAAGATTTGAGACACTTGGCTCATGCTGCGCAGTGGGAATCCAATTTGAAAGTGGCCGTTGGAAATAGGCTTTGACCTGGTAGATCTCATGATAAACCCCATGAAGCAGCAGTATTCGCCCGAACTCGCCTAAGTCTGGCTTGACCTTCTTCCGTAGGAATATACTCTTAATTGCGTGAGGCAGAGGAGGATTCCCTAGAATGAAGTCAGCTAGAATCATGGGTTAGCATTGTGAGGGATTGCACTCTTACGCCTGGTTCGCTCAAATAGCTCCAACCATTCATGCTCATTAGGAGCCGTCCATAAGCCGTCATGCGGCAGGTCAGATTCTGGAACTCGATGAGGCATTAGCGGTGGGATATCAAAATGGTAGAAGACCATCAGATCAAGCATCTGCTCCAGTTAGCAGGTATATATGAAACGAACTGGGTGCTGAACACCGACCCAAATAGAATAACCGAGGCGCCGTTTTGTTTCTAACCGAATCCACTGCTGCCATTGAGTGTGTGCGTTATCTGCCGCATCACTTCCATCATGGACCTGTCTTGTTTCTGCAGCAAACAGTCCCAAGCTCTCGGCGAGTTGGACCAACAGGCCACGGTGGATTAGAGCCTGCCTTCGCATGGCCATGTCGCCGTAGTAAAAGCAGGAAATTTGACTTAAGAACAAAGCTTTGAGGTAGTAAATTTGAGCTTCGGGATTATCGTAGGATAAATCCATCTCTCGTTGCAGTCCTCTACGGAGGAATTCGTGAAGAGGAGCTACCATAGATTCGAACTCTTGCGTCCGAGTGTACTGGCAACCAATGGCGGCCATAGCCAGGGTCAAAAGCCAAAACTCATTAACATTGCGTGTGATGTGGTGTGAAATGGGCAGTGCTGGTATGAATCGATCGTGAAAGAGATGGAGTAACATGTCAACCTGCAAGATGGAAGGGAAATGCTCCTCTTTTAAGGCTTGGTGGTCCTTCTCGCCATGGTTGATACATAAATTCCGGAACTCTTGTACGAGGATCTCATATGTGGCGGGTAATATTAGCTCTGGTGTTTCCTTGTCAAGGCTACCTGAGGACACTAGATTATGCAGGTCGGAGGGGCTAAACTGCTGCACTGAAGTATCCTCAGATCGATTTAGGAGGTATGGTTTCATTCTTGAGATAGATAACTGGGGATGGGAAGACAAGATCACGGGCACAAGTGCCTTATCTCGTAGAAAGGTTGGGGCCCTTGCACTGCTGCTGGTTGCATAAAGCCTCCCCGGCGGAGTAGCGTCGGACTTGCGGCGGCCAAGGGACTTTCTCGAGCCCGATGAAGTAGTCCCGGGTGACCAGGTTGTTGAAGGCTGCATAGCTCCAACTTGATCGCCTCTCGAAGGGTCCCCCTCCTCCAGAAAGCTCGCAGTTGGGAAATCGAGGCCGGCCGTCATGGGTCCCGATGTTGTCATGTCCGGGAGAAGATTCAAATCTAGAATTGAGCTAAACTGGATGTTTGTCTCGTCACTAACTGGCAACCAATTCAAGCCAAGACCAGGGTTTGGTTGAAATTGAGCCCCGCGAGAAGACATCAATGTAAAATCAGGATCCACGAATGTCGTGACTCTTGTATCCGCTGATGCTGACAGTTCAGAATGATTCGGACGATTGTCAGGGGCATTCATACCCGCCGGAGTTACGGTGTCCATGCCGCCAACATCTGAGAGCGAACTCTGCCCATAGCTAAAATGGTCATGTTCGATCAACAAACTGGCAGGAGCACAAGCAGCGTTCGTAGCTTCCTGAGCTTGATTCGGATTATGAAGAGTTCCAGGTTCTGGCAACTCCTGCGCCCTGTCCTCATCTTTGCTGCTTTTGGCGCTCGACTTCCCTGTTTTCGCAGCACCTGAATCTATGTAGACGCAGCGGATTGACCTTAGACTGCATCTCTCGCATGGGAGGTCTCGTGTACAGCGATCCCGGGCTTGGGCGCAGGGCACACAGGCTCTAGGCTGTCTCGACTGATGGGAAGCGTCTAGATGCGCCCCTATTGAAGCACGAGAAGGCGCTTTGTGAATGAATTCGTGGCGCGAAAGTACATCGCTTCCAGTTCTTAAATTTAGTAATGGCCTGCTTGGAGAGAATTGGGACGTGTGGCATCCAGCCTGAGAGAATTACCTTCGTGCGAAACATTTCCCACATACCGTACATTCGTATGTCTTGCCAATCAAATGGGACCTCTCATGCCTTCGCAGGTGCTCAATTCGCTTGAACTGTTTGAAGCATGACTCGCACCGGAACCGAAAGCTGTTACGGTCTGCCAATTGCGACTGGCGGGAGGCCAAATGTGCCATCACGAGAGAGCACGCTCAATGATCAGGCATTCGAGGGCACGGATGATGAATTGACCGACTTGAATGGAAGGAAGATGTCCAAATTGCTTAGCTCATTCAAGGGCCCGTCGAAATGGAACACCCCTCCCAATCATGGGGAGAAACGTGACCACCAACCCAAGACCTGCGGCTAATTGCAGCTATGGATTGTCGCCGGTAGCTAGAACTGGCGCAAAAAGAGGAGCCCATGTTTCCATTTTCAGAAAAACACGAAAGCTGGTTCAGACCACCTCTCACACGATTCATCTAACACGCTTTCGATATACTTTAGGTAGTGGAGGAAGAGTGACAGTGTAGACCCTCAAAGAACGAGTTGGTACAGGTCTTGAGACGAAGATTGCATGCCCTGATTCTGTTCTCTTCATAGGGCCGGCTTTCAGCTCAACAGCCACGCGCTAGATCATGAGTGAGAATGGGGTAATGGCAGGGCCCTTGCAGCTAATTCATGTGATTCCCCACGGGGGCGGAGTTGTGCCGCAGCTGCTCCCACTTTCGACTTGACTCCTTATTGGCCCTCCCACCGGAATATGCATTTGAGCTGGGCTCATGGTCGAGAACCTTGCCAAAGCAGCCCACAGAGGATGGTGGAGATGTATATTATTATCACTCTAGACACCAGTTGACGAGTGAGACTTCTGTGAGAGAATTGCAAGTTCATTTGCATCAATTCCAAGATCAAAAGCGTCCAACGACGTGCCAAACCGATACAATGGGTCTTCTCCAGGTAAAATGCAACATTATCCACCAATCACTTCGATGTGGTATTGACGCAGTTTACAGACCTTTCTCCCTGAAAATGATCGTTATGCTGCAATGCTACTTTATGGCATGGTCCTATCGACCTGTGAGGAATCACTTCATGAACACTGACCATGGGCAACTTCAAGCTGACCAGATTGGCTCACCCTGACAGGCTTTAACGGCTATGACGCCGGGATCATGACCGTTATTTTCGCCGATGACCAGTTCGTCGAATACTATGATATGGATCCAAACAAGCAGGGCATTGTTGCCACAGCGCCCTGGGCTACAACTGGTAATTTTTATCAACCATGGAGATGAGCTGAGTTATTGGATTAACTGATAATTTGTACAGGCTTGGCGCAGCTGTGTGTTGGCGGTACTTTGGCAAATCTGGTAGGCCGCCTTTGGGCTCTGCGAATATCCATCTTTGTTATGTGCATTGGCGTAGTGGCTCAAAGTGTGCCAAACACATTCGGCGTCCTTCTGTTCGGCCGTCTTCTTACGTATGTCGATCATCCGTTTTCCCAACCTTTTGGTATAGTTTAACCTGACAGGACTAATAGCGGTCTCGGCTTCGGGTGTGTTTATATCGCAACAAGTTTATATGGTAGGAGAATCCCATAGTAGTCTTTATTTCGCATCGTTCCCTCTAACGGAATATCAGTTGCGGAATGCTCTCCAAGAACCTTACGCGGTAGCTTTGTTGGTACAGTGACTCAATTCGGTTACCAGCTAGGCACTCTGATTGCTTTCTGGACCGGCTACGGCATGTCATTTCACAAGTCACCTTTCAATATCGCATGGCGCGTATCCAACGTGGTTCAAATCCCTATCGGTCTCGCTTTCATAGGTCTTTCTTTTTGGTACCCAGAGTCACCCAGATGGCTCTACGAAAAGAGGCCAGACGATACCGATCGCGTGATCAAGGTTCTATGCAAGTTGAGAAGCGGGACGCCTGACTCAGAGCATGTTAGGCAAGAATTCCACGAACTTGTAGCATCTCACGAGTATCGAAAACGATTCAAGACTGGATACAGTGCCATCTTCTCCTCTCCGGGAATGAGAAAGAGACTTCTTTATGGTCTTTACGCTACAGCTTTGCAGCAAGCTGGCGGTATTGCTGCACTAACCATGTACGCTGCACTGATTTACAAATCACTTGGTTGGGATCAAGGAAGCCAAGCACTTGCTATCAATGGAATTCAGGCAGTTCTGCAACTCTTCATTGTCCTCATCAACACATTCACCGTGGATCGGTTCGGCCGGAGGGCTCTGTTGATTGCAGGATTCTCTATTCAAGCTGCGGCTCTCTTGGTTCTATCTTCCATTACAACAGCGTTCCCCCATAATGAAAGCAAGGCTGGATCTGTCGTGGCTGTTGTATGTCTGTTTATCGTCGGCATGACCTATTGCTGGTCCAACGGCCCCATTCCGCCTGCTATCGCGTCCGAGATCTTCCCGCAAGAGGTTCGTGATAAGGCATTCGGCATTTCATTGCTAGGCCAGACTGTCTGTCTCATTGCTCTTACTCAGCCTTGGCCTCGTTTCAACGAGCAAGTGGGAGGCAAAAGTTACTGGCTTCTCTTCGCATTGAATACTGTGCTTTTGGTAGGTCTCATCCGATAGAGATCGTCTTAGCAGCTTGCTGACATTTTGTATCCACTTAGATTTCTGTTATTTTTATTCTTCCTGAAACCAAAGGAGTGTCATTGGAAAGAATGGACACAATCTTTGGGGAAGTTGACGCTGTGGCAGCCGGCGAGGCGAATAGCAGCCTCAAAGCGGACCCCAACGACAATGACCACCACCTCCACGAGCGCAAAAGTTCTACAAAGATTGAGACTGCGGATGAGAAGGCCTAACTATCTTTCTAGTGATGAACCTGAGGTCAAAGCGTTAGTGAGCACAGGCTCTGGATGGACAATCCTGGTCCTAAAGATATTCAAAGAATTGTTCCTTTGAACTACCTACTTTAGGAAGTGCCTTAAGCGTAAGGGATTTATAAGATTAATATCTAAGGGAAAGTAGCCTAATATGAGTAGTAGCTGAGATTAGATACCGTGCTGCCATACAAATTGGACATTTACCTCGACCCAAGGCTACAAACGAAAAAGTGATTTTTATGCCATCTCCAGCCCCCGAAATTTGGAAAGATGCATTCTCTATATTCACACAGTAATAGAAAGTTCAAAGAGTCTCCCTATTCTGCGGGATTTCTTTGGTCTTTAGCGGTATCGGTCAGTTATGATGTTACTCTTTTTTGATCGTATCCGATGCCTCTTACTGCTTCGGCCCAAAAATGGCTTCTAGGAAATTATGCGCTGTGAGGTTTGATTCTAGAGACATGTGAGAGTAAGACGCCTCAAAAATAATCTTGATTAAGTGTGTAATCACATAAATGTGAGATATATTACTATCTACTACTGGTTCTTGAACCTATGTGGATGTGTGTATCTCTCATAAACAGGACAACCATTTATCCGACAAACTCGAACGCGTAAGCCGTGAACTCGTTGTCTGGGGTAACAAAGAAGGTGATCTGTTGAGTACACTGTCAGCTCAAGGATTTCGACCCGTAAAGTTAGCCCTTGTGAATTTCACTTACCTGGTCATTGGATACAGTGTGAGTTACCACACCCAGGTCTGTAGGGGCGGTGCCTTCCAGCCACCAGTCCAGATGAGTGAACCGCTTCGTCCTGATTTGGACGGATCCAGAGATCCCAAGTGCACTCAGACCTGTGACCCTGACATCGTAAGTGCGAACACCAACTTTCGGGCGTAAGCCTGTCAGGATCCTCACGCTATCCTTGGAGCTTCCTCGAGTAGCGAATACTTCAAACATGCCGTCACCAGACGCTGTGGTGGCTACCCTATTCCCCGTCATGGAGTTTGCGTAATAGTTGTAGACATACCACTGTGCCGAGGGGAAATATCTGGTTCCCTCGAAATTCACAAGGCCTGCCATACCGTTATGGAGGTTGCTGAAGCCCATGCCCCAATGGGCTCTCAGGCCTTTGATATTCTGCCTTTCAAAGTTGGCTAGATACCAGACACTCCCTGCATTGGTTTGGTCGCCTCCCGATATTGCGCCATACTCGTTGACGATGACATCCTTGTATGCCAGGCCTCTAGCATTAAGCATGGACTTGAGGGTATCTTGAGAGCCACGAACGTCAAAGTCGAGTCCTAGCACGTGGTAAGTGTAAAAGTCGGGAATGGTGTTTGTAGACTTGGCGTTATCCAGCCATGCAGTCCAGAACCCATTACTGGTACTTGCTGGCACAGAAATGGAGGGTCCAACAATTGGAACAGATGACAAGTCCTGCCTGGACATTGGGATTAATATGGATGCCACAAGGGTCAATTACCCCAAGAAGTGATTAACTTACTTGAACCGATTATAGGCACGGGTCCATGTACTGAGATACTGGCTGTAAGCACGATTCCAAAAGATCGTGGAGTCGGGCTCGTTCCAAATATCGATATCAAGTCCGCTTTGCATATTGTTAGACTTGATGAAGTTGATAACTTGGGTCAAAAAGTCATCGAATGCAGTCCAGCTGCCGTTATCTCCCGGCCAGGAAATATCTCCTTGAACTCCGTCAGATCCCCATAAGGCAGCGATGATGACCTGATAGCGAGCACCCGCTTGGCGACATGTGTTGTAATTGGACTGAAAAGATTTGAGTCGTCCCTTTAGGTTCATGTTAGAGATGTGCTCCATACGGGCCAGATAGAGTTGAGAAAAAGCCCACCTGAAGTTGGCCCCTTGCATATCCGAGACCAGGAGTCGGAACCTGGGAGCCTCCTGCACGACAGTACTTCAACCCAACACCATTTCTAAGGTTGCTTGGGATAGCCCCACTGGCTGACCCGTCGGAATTATCTGGGAAGCCGTAGATGAAACCGGAACCTAACTGCCCAGGAGACCCCTGGAGAGAGGCTAGGTTCACTGTAGCAGTCCCAGAGGCACGTTTCTCAACGGTGCCACTGATATCTCCAGTGTTCAGCGTTGGATCAGGCGCGATGGCGGCCGCTGATGCCAGTTGTGTGAACGTGAAGCAAGCCAAGAGGGATGCGACCTTCATCTTGTTCATTTATAACAGACTGAACGTCGAAATTTCATATGGTTTTGGGGTGATATTCAATTGGTCTGCAGATGTAACTCGGCCGAGAAAAGACAAAGTTTAGCTGCATGAATTGCTGAAAGTTATATAAACCAAGAAGCCCAGCATCTTGGTTAGGACTCGGACATAAAGTCACCGAACATATTCTATCCATTTAAGGCAGGAGGCCATATTCATTAGCATCGCATATCCACCAGCCACCACATAAACTCAGACTCCGCTCGCATGATCGTCTTCCTCGTGTAATTCAAGCAGGGTCAAGTTGTCTTGAATCTTCTGAGGGGAACATAGTCACCCACTAATTTGTATCCGGTGGGCGTCTCTTGGCATTCCGGTGGGCGCTCGTCTTGTGGATTGGCATACCCCAGCTGTCTCCGCATGATGTACCGGAGGCCAGGCCGACCGCCGAATGGCTCTATGGTGGTTTGGTCCCAAACTAACATTGTACTCCTCCTTCCGATGGCCCGTAAAAGTATAGCACGATGGTATGACTTGCTTTCCCGGATCAGCGGTGGGATATTCAATGTTATTTGTTGGCCTCTAACTCTACGCAGTTGGCCTTGGTAGGGAATCAAGCTCTGCAGAATTGACAGACTTATTAAAAAACTAAATTGCCGCCCACCGGGCTAGACTTTTACAGTGTGAGAGTAAATATGTTGGAGATGGTTTGGAGTCCTGAAAACAGTCAGAAGCAGAACTGACACAGTTTTATCTGGCTTGGCTGTGGCCTGGGTCTCGAGTTCTGGAAAACGATTAAAATCCACGAGGAATAAAGGAAACCTTTAAATTAAGCTCCATGGGTGTCATGAGTCTATAATGGCCATCGGGCTGCCGTTATAGCCTGCCTATGCAGGAGACTGGGATAAAATCTTGCCGTGTTGTCATATCCCTTGTGGCTCAATCAGCCTTTCATCGGCAATATCTCTCAAGAAAATGCGTAGTGGACCAACAATCTTACAATAGTAGCTTCGTGGTGCGTTGTTTGTTATGAGTCACTGTATCTCGTTTCGATGAGCCATGTGTTTTTATGGCATCCACTTGCCATACAATTTGGTGAGTAACAATTTTTGATGGCATGAGTCGTAAAGGCCTAACCATATCTTAAATATACTTTATAACTGCTGTTCGAAGTATCACTTCAACTAAATTTTCAAATGAGGTGAAAAAAAAAAAAATTCCCAGCATTGAGAAGGGGCACGCCGCGAGGTGTAGTGATGTAGACAACCGGGGATAATTACCTTATGTTCCTGATTACATTGATTGATAGCGCAAGAGCAGTAATAAGGTCCGTGCTTGGTTTCTGCGCCTTGTAATAGCCTAGATAGGACGCGGACTACTTTGGTAAGGACTTGGAGACGATTAATTCTCATCGCGGAAACTTGCACATTTCGTCTCATCCTGATATCCGAGCGCCACAAACCTGTCACTGATATTAGTCAACCACGCCACGGCATCAATGCTGGTATTTGCCCCTGGTTAGCCTCGTTGAGAGACTCTGTTTTTTATGATACGTATTCTTCATTTATTACGTACCATTTTCTGGCTTCCCCAGCTCCTGCGGATACTTCTCCAGGTCATTCCCCGGGCTTTCAGTGTGCGGATTTGTCATAAATAGAATGATTTATGCGGGATAAAGTTTCCATGGGATGGAATCTGCAACTCTTCAGTGAAGAATTGCGTAGGTTGCCAGGATCGGAGAGCCAGGGCCCGCCTTGTCATGATATGGAAGGACAAAGGAGAGACAACCACTCAACTAGAAGAGTGATTACCAAATCTAACATCCAGTGTGAGTGCCTTGTATCAGCTTCAAACCCACAATGGAGCCTTCTATCCTGTCATTCCACTTTTATTGGGCCTCGATACTTGGATCCTCGACTCAAGTTCTCCCCGTTATCAAAACCACGGACCTGCCCAATTATCAGTGAAGTGAGATTTGATTACTCAGAGACAAATAAGATAAAGAAAATCGATATATCCTAGTTCTGATGTGGTTGAGTCGAAGCCATGCGTACGAGATTAAAAGAAAATATCTACTCATGTAAACATACCCCCTATATCATTTGCGCTACAGGCTGTAATTGAAACAAAAGAATATGTCCTCCTTGTAGTGTAGGGTGTGTAATTACTATTCCTTTGCATCTTGTGAAGGCCAGGCTCCCCCTACCTTTCTGTACAACCGACGTATTCAGTGCTCAAAAAGAGCCGGCCTAGCAGAAAGAGCACACATACCCAATTCTCTACATCATTAAAGGTGGAGGCGTGATATTTGTCTCGGTTCTCGGGCTACATATCACGAAATTTCCAGTGGTGCTCCATTTCTCAACCAATAATCACCTTGATACACGTACAGAGACTAGGGCATTCCGGCAGAGCCGAGGCCAGCCTGAAGCGATTCTATGGCGTTAGCACATTGTAGTTTCTCCAGGCCATTTTCTATGCTTCATTGAGTCCAAATCATGACAAATGGGATTGTTGCTTTGTTTTCGTAGAACCCGATGCCTACACGCCGTATCTTCAGGCTTCCTGCACTGAATTAGTCGCCCACAGCCAGAAAGAATTTCGTTCGATCCGGGTACGACGTGTGACTTCCATCTGTGTTTCTTCAAGGTAGATAGAGCCCCCTTTTAAATTCAAGATCACTTGGAATGAACACTGTATCAAAGCCATCTTTACATACTGAACATCACTACAAATCGTTTGCAACATTGAGTGCATCGGACGAATCACGTATCCCGTCGCGGATTACATATACTGGCATAGATTTGACTAGATGCTTTCGTGAGAGAATCTGACTGGGTAATGAAATCTCTTATCTAAAGCCAGCATCCAGAATCAGGGTGAAAAATTCCTTACTTGCCTGCCGAAATTCGCCACTCTGCTTTCCTGGTGTCGTTTTTTCTTTCTTTTGAAGTTTGCCCCTTCCATTTGCAAATTTCGGATGTATTGAACCTCCACTCTTCCTTGACACTTAGCTTTGATACCATGAGTCATGGCCAGAGTGTATCGCATTCATCCATTGAGCATCTCGCAAATCTCGGGTAGGTCTCTACGCCTACTCGCCTGTCCATTTCATCCGTAAAGCTGCTATCTCATCTATGTGAGTTGGCCGTGCCATAAATGGAACGTGACGAGTCAGCGTCGCTCATAGGCCACTCCAATTATTAAGCCCGGACCCAAGCAATTCGTCGCCAAAACCTTCCTTCAGAAGAGCTGGCAGTTTTCCCCGAGGTCACTCCATACCAATTCTGGGGTACCAGCGGGGACCTAAAGCCAAGTGGAGCGACTTACACCTTTGAGCTCAGCACAAACAGTCAGAACATGTGTTATCATTCGCCTCTCCGCTGTGTCAGTTCATTGATCATGACCAGAGCCGATTTCTTGCCCGTTATGGCCGCCTTATTTGGCCCTTGAGGCATTTTCTTCCAATTCCGCCGGTATGACTGGAGTGGAAGGGGGCAACATGGTTCGAAACATCCCATCACGCGTTGTTGACATGCCTGCCCCGTTGATGCTTTTCCCCAGGCTTTGTACGTAATTTTATGGTCTCGTATCGGCAACCTGGTTAGTTGCGTATGCTCGCGAGTGGAGCGATGGAACTACTCTCGAAATCCACCTCTCGTGTCTCGAACTCTACCCCAAATCTTCACCCCCCGAGAGAGTTTGGTAGTCCCTACGCGTTGATAAACCTTGCTGATCCCGGATATAACCTCTGGGGCCAGTGGACCTCAATGGTTGCTTGCCTGGGAGTTGCATTTAAATAAGCCTCGCCTCCCCAGATTCCTCCCTTGACTTCGTCGGTCACCTCTCACCCTCTGGCATGCTGGCCTTACCAACCCCCCGTTGAACCCCTATTTACCTCCACGCCTTGATTACGCCTACACCCCCTGATCAGACATCGTTTTCGATATACACCATGAAGAAGTCTTCACTCTCGGGCAACGAATCCCCTCGAGGGAACGAGGATGTTGAGGAAGTTGTTGGTGATAACCAACCTGTTGATGCGGTGTTCGGTCAAATCAGGGAAGGGGGACCTAACTACCGCAATGTAAGTGCAACCTCGAAGAACGGTAGCCCGAATTCTAATAAGCCCTTATAATCCTAACTCTCTTCCCAGGTCGGATGGTTAGGTACCTCAGTCCTTATGATGAAGACTCAGATTGGTCTCGGCGTTCTGTCTTTCCCTGTGGTTTTCGATACCCTCGGTATGATTCCGGGAGTTATTCTCATGCTTACCATCAGCGGCATGACGCTATGGTCGAATTACATGGTCGGCGTCTTCAAGCTCAACCATCCTGACGTGTACGGTCTTGACGATGTTGGGGAACGTATCTTTGGGCGAATTGGTCGCGAAATATTTGGCGTAATTTTCGTTCTATGTGAGACTTTCGTTCAGGAAATCGGTCAAAGAAGATGGATGCTAACCAAGATGCGATCAGTTCAAATCTTCACTGCCGGTTCCGCGGTTATTTCGGTCTCGATTGCACTCAATGCCCTGTCAATGCATGCCACATGCACCGCTGTTTTCGTTGCCGTTGCCGCTATTGCATCTTTCTGTCTGTCTAGCATTCGCACACTCGGCCGTATCAGTTGGTTGGCATGGGTTGGCGTGAGCTGCATAATTATTGCAGGTACGATCTTCAATACCTTTTTCTTTACTTGTGGACAGGGTACCTAATACCGAATTGTAGTTCTCACCGTGACCGTCGCTGTTGGCCTCCAGGACCGCCCCTCTGATGCGCCCCAAGAAGGTGTCTGGAAGTCAGATTATGTCCTCTTTGCCAATCCCACTTTCACCGAAGCGATCTCGGCTATCTCGACAATCATCTTCTCCTACGCAGGTACGGGGGCTTTCTTCCCCATCGTGTCCGAGATGCGAGACCCTGGCCAGTACAATAAGGCTCTCTTCTTATGTCATTCCGTCGTGACTATTATCTATGTCACAGTTGGAGTTGTTGTCTACTACTATTGCGGATCTTATGTCGCTTCCCCAGCCCTGGGCTCTGCAGGACCTCTCATCAAGAAGGTAGCCTACGGCATTGCTCTACCCGGTCTGATGATGTCGGCGATCCTCCTCTCTCATGTAAGTATCCAAAATTCTTTTCTGGTAGTTGATTGAAAGAAAGCATTTTGTTGACCAGCTTTGTACAGCTTGCTAGCAAGTACATGTTCGTTCGAATCCTGCGAGGAACCCATCATATGACGTCCAACACCTTGGTCCACTGGAGCACCTGGTTAGGCGCCACATTTTCTACCGCTCTCGTGGCCTATCTGCTCGCTAGCGGTATTCCAATCTTTGGAGGCCTTGTTTCTTTGGCCGGCGCTCTGCTTGGAACTTTCATGTCATTCCAGCCCATGGGTTGCATGTGGCTTTACGACAATTGGTCTAAGGGCAGGGAGAACCCTAATCTGAAATGGCGTCTGATGGTTTGCTGGAGTGTCTTCATGGTTGTTATTGGTTCATTCCTCATGATTGCTGGGACGTACGGGTCTATCGTGGGCATCATTGACTCTTTCAAGGCATCTGGTGGCTCTAAAGCATGGTCATGTGCTGACAACTCAAATTCAGTTTGATTTCTTAGATCGGCGCATATGTAGAAGGATAATTAGGAATTTAAATGCCACGGGTAGAATGAGTTTAAAATATAGCTCTGCATCCCGCAACGGTTGTGCAACATATTGTTTAACTTAATAATACCTCAAATCGAGATGTGACATTTTACTTCTCTTGCACTGTTCGAAATACCCGAAGTACTGACATTTCATGTCCTCTAGAACTCACTACTTCATGGTTCATCGCAAGTTTTCTTGCAGTGCTATTTTGCACTGACAATGTCACTAGCACTAGCTATGAACTGGCAGACCTGTGACAAAACCTACCCCAGCAGCGGCGTTCTCGAATAGAGTTCGTTCTGCAAATATAAGCTTCAGTGAATTAGTTAGATTGGAGGTGGTTGTCAAATCGGGGATGCAGTTAAAAAGGAGAATGACGTCCGGGTCAACTCGATGAATATATAATCCAGTCTTAGTCAGGGTAGAAGAATAACCGTTTGAGCGCTCCTTGGTAGTCGTGCGGAAGCGAAACTCCGCACTTTTCACCTCGTTTTCTGTATCTAAATACTATACATGACAATCTTCCATGACTTAGTTTAACTTTAAAGAAGACTTTCATTCTGGGCCCACAGAGTTCGGGATGAAGCCGATCTCATCCAGTCGCGAAAGCCGAGACCTAGAACTCAATTCCAGGCTGGCGATCCCGAGTGGCCATTCAATACCACCCTTCACGATCAGTATACCTTAGCATTTCAAAGGATTGCTATGATGCAGAGATGATAATAGAAAGCACAGGACCGAAACCGCCCAGACACAGATTCCGGCCAGTTTGAGCAAAGAACAATGGATGGGGCATTGATCGATGACCCACAGGCCGGCCGGAGTACGGAGTAAAACACCGCCCTCGAGGCTAGACTAGCCTTTCAGTTTACCTTCCCCGCACAATGCCCATGCCGTACTTGATATCTAAGAAAATATAGGCTTGTGTTATGTGGGAAGCACAGCTTTCAGAGCTTTCTTATCAGTATATCCCCCCTCTCCTCACATCTGCAATGCTTTAGACGGCTACATCAATGAGTCCGTTGTAGTCTTGTCATCATGATAGGAGTTGCCATCTTTCATATCAACGATGCCGAGATCACTCGGGATCTTCCTGTACTATTAGCAACTTCATCTGACTTTCCAAGATAAGTGAAGTTGATTCAAATAAACATAGTGTTGCATGGTGCTCAGAGACAATCAAAATTGATAATACTACGCTCTTCTCAATTTACGCAACATGCAAACCAACTTTGCGCCGTGCTGGTAACTACCCCTCATGGACTGTAGGAACGGGTGGTTTTCGAGGATCTGTCTCAAGGCTGGGACGTCATATCGATCGGTGACCCTAGATCGACTCTCGGCATCTCCATGATCTAGAGGGCATCCCGAATTCCCGACTGCAGGGGTCGGCAAGTGGATAATACGTAGACCCAATGGTTATCTTTGTTCATCACACACTAACTCCATTTGAATGCCATGCTACTCCCTTTCGCTCGGGGGCCCCATCCGAGGATGTGTATAATGTCAATCACGGAGAGGATTGACGAATGAATCAATAGCCGAGTATAGGTGTTTCTGATAAGGGCATAGAAGTCTCATCCATATGGTCCAGAAAATGTCTCAGATGTCCTTCAACGAAGTCTTATCACTTTCCGATTCTTCATATTTATTGCATTTGAATTCGAGGTGGCACCTGGGCCGGCTCATTCTCCGTAGGGCCGTGATCCGTGAAGCCGTGATCCAAAATAAAGGGACACAAAGCACCCATTGCATGATTTGCTAGGCCATCGGCTCTGCATTTTACGTATTGCAAATTCGTCATGTCCGGTGTTCCCGGTAGCAGTTCCAGAGAAAAGAATCCACACTCAAATTCCGGGGTCGAGGAATCTCCATCCCCAGGTTCAGCCTCAACAATGGGGCGGAGAAAACGCCAGTATGTCCCAAAAGTAAAAGGTAAAGCATGATCAAAAACCTATTTACATCTGTTTCATAGGAATATTCTAATATATTCATACAGGTTGTTACGAGTGTTCAAAACGCCGAATAAACTGTGACAGGACAGAGCCGGACTGTCAAAAATGCGTCTCGAAAGGCCTAAGCTGCAGCGGTCTTGGCCAAGGCTACACATTTGTAGATGGATTTTCCTCCGGGCGCTCGGTAACGAGAAAGAGCAGAGAGAGGTCTAGCGGCAGTCCTTCCAGTAGCAACAATCCCCCAATTTCACAACTATCTCCAAGTCATTTTGACATGGGAGATGATTTCAGTGGGGCCGACTTTTCAGCATACGATGGTCAATGGGACTTATCCAACCTCCCTCAGGATCCATCCCAGCTCTGTCCTACCGCATTTCCAGATTTATCTATGCCTATATCCGGCTCGGACTATTACGATCCCTCAGCTCAAGGCTTTAGCAATTTGACGCCAACAAATCAATTTGATAACCCAGGACATAGACATACGACAGAAGTGAATTATACGAACGCACCGGTAGAATATTATGAGGAAGCATTGAGCGTGGAGGACAATGAAGAGCACGATTCCTTTGGCTGTAGGTCGCAATATTTCTGGGATAATGTATTATTAGTGACAACTTGTACTTAGACTTGCATGCCTCAGACCCGAACTATACAAACTATCATTACAATAATCCTGGCTGAAATATATGTTTGCCCAAGAAAGAGTTGGGATAACACCCGACCTGATCAGGGACGAGAAATGCAGAAATTATTTTATACTATCACAACTGTGTTTCAACCAACAACACGAGAAGCATTGTCCTTAGTTCATCTTATTATAAGGAAAAGGCTCAAAAATAAAATAAAAGGGGTATTCTTAGCGTTTACCCGAGGCAAAACATGTATTTAATAAAAGAATGCGTGGGGCGTCAGACATAGCCGCTTAGCAATGGGTTAGTTTACATCTTTGTTGTTGTAAACACTAAGATATTTATTTCTCTTCGAAGGTTTGACTCCATTATTGGCGTCGATACTCAAAATCGACTTCATAATCAGAAAATCGCGCCCTACTCGCTCCAGAAAATTCAGGTCCGAGCCCAAAGCCTTGCCCTCTAGCAAGGTGCATGAGTAGCTTATTAGACATCAATTACTCGTCTTCCATCCAATACTATTCTACTATGGGTGTTCTTCTCCACGTTTGTGAGGGGTTTCAGTTTGTCCATCTTCGTTCTCAGCTCGAGGATCTGCCGATAGCTCAACATGATCGTCTTGGCCAGGAAGCTCTGGAATCATGGTAGGATTTCCAAACTCATCTGGTTTACCTTCACCAGGTATCCCAAAGTTCGACATTGGAACTGCCGTATGGTAAACCAAATGGCTGCGAGACTGTTGGTCCAGTTGGGGTGAATAGTATGTTGATCCTGCACTCCAAGGTCCCAAGGAGGACTGATACGCGGTGCCTTGGCTCTGGTCCGCAACAGACATATGTCCCTGCGGCGAGGATAAAACGGTAGCAATCTCACGGCTCCTTCTTCGTCGGCGAACAAATATCCATACCCCTATAGCGACCAGCGCCACAAAAACAGCGGAACCGATCGAAATGCCCACAATTGGGCCTGTGCCTAGCTTATTGCCACCTGGGTTGACGTCTCTCGTAGGCTCCCTCGTCGAAGTATCCGCGGCACGAGTCATCAATGTTTCTAGGTCCGAATGAGACCATCCATTGGCTGGTTTCTTGTTTGTAGCCCCCCCAGAAGATTCCCCTCCGGTAACTGAGAGCACCTCAGGGGGAACCTGGTACCTCTTTTTACTCGGGATGTACCTCAGCCAAAAGGCCTGCTCTTCATTGTTCTTCCCTAAGTCGAGATTGTGGATGCCTGAAAAAGCTTCCACGTTAGAAAATTCTCCAATTTCGTAAGACCTAAAGATGATATACGGGAGACTTACCCCATGCCAATTCGCAATCACCATGAGCCGGAAAGAAACCTCCATGTACGATCATCTGGGCCGTATTAACGACGTTGCAGGACATGCTGTGGTGTGGATTTGACCCCGGGTCTTTCGCATCTTTTGGGAATAGCTTGACCCAAGTGAATGTAGGAATGCTGAGGACATAAACATCGTCGAAGCCGAGGGAGCCCTCCTTTTCCCCCATGCCGCCATAGAGATATCTTAACCGAGGTCAGTGCCTTTAAAATCGAAGATGATTGCAGGAAGATAGCCTTACATGTTATATGACGATTGATCCTCCGCCCAAGTAACGCCGGCACAAAACTTGCGACGAATCTGGGGTATCGTGCCTGTCGCATTCTGTTTGTATCTCCTCCCACTTGTCACGTCATAAAGCAGAATCTCTTCCATTGGTTGCCCTTCCCATTTTCCATCTTGCTTCTGGCGTATGCCCCCGAAGTATACCAAAAACCCTCCATCTCCGGCGGGTATATATACCATCACGCCCTCCGCTCGGCGGGAATCATCGAGCCCAGTCGTATTGGACCATGAATTCTTATCCATGTCGTAAATCAACAAGTTCGACGTCGCGACCTGAGAACCCTTCCAGTCTGGTACTGTTTTACTGTTCATGTACCCTCCGTAATAATACGCCTGGCCACGATTAGGCACAGATACTCCAGCACCATAGCTCAGGCTCATAATATTGTCGGACCTCGGATACCCAAAGCTATCCCAATGATCATTCAACACGTCGTAGGAGTACAATCGAAAGTCTTCGGGCTTTCCTTCGTTTTGCTCCCCGCCGAAGAGATAGATCCGCTTATTGACAGTATCGGGCCAAAACACTCCGCCATTGACGTTTGGGATTGACGCATTCTTCGACAGACCGGTATGCGGTGGCGGCATGCCTTCGGAGGCTACGGTGGAAAGATCATGGTATATGAAGAATGTATCTTTTTGCGTGTTTTTTAATTAGTATCAGCCCAATGATATTCCGAGGGGGGAATCAAAAATCGACGTACTGCTCACGTTCTGATGGCTGCTGTCCCCCGAAAATGTCATAAACCCTCCATCAATGTACATTTTATCGTCGACGACGGCTGTCTGGTGGCCCCATCGGCGGCAAAAATTCTGCACTGGATCTCTTTGTTGAAGGGAGCTGCCGACGAGTAGCAGCAGACAGGCGACTACTGCTCGAAGCCGCGCCGCGGCCTGCGACATTTCGGGATTTGGTGCTTGGCTAGAAATCAGCTTTACTTTCCCGATACAGATTTGAGTCCCCGCCAGCTAATGAGCCCGGCATTGACTCGGCATGTCTCTGGGTGCGACAGGACGTATGAGATACCAACCCCTCTCGAGTCAAGGTGTGATGACGAGGGCCCAAAACTCAAGTATGGGAGGAGGGAAGAGAAGGAGGGCACCTGGGCCTTTCATTCAACTTACTTACCTGGGATAGGGGCGGGAAAGCGGTAATAATCTGCAAAGCTTCGTTGGCACGAAAACACCGGATGTAAGCCCGATGAGTTACACGAGACTGGCGTAGCGGGAAATGCAAACCCACCAGGGCTTGATTGAAAGACTTACTGGATGAGATTGAGTAAGCATCAGCTCTAGTGAATAGAACCCAACCAATGACGGAAAGCATGAGATGCATAACAAAAGACCATTGCATGCATTTGGATGCTGTGTGGCTGTATCATGGCAGGGTACAACAGGCGATCTTACGGAGCCGGCACCAAAGTCTCTGAAAGTACGTCAGTACAGCAGTGATTCTCGTGAAACTGCTCAATTGAGTATGCCCTTCAAGGTAGATCCTTCGTATCGGTGCAACGATAGGCAATTTCCCCCTACCCTCTCGGAATCTTTCGAACGTCCCTTAATGATACCGTCATGTAGATCCATAGATTTGTCTAGCGTACTCCTGAGCCAGCTCTCACGGTCTTGAACTTTAAGAAGATCTAAATGGTTGCGGCACGAGCCCAACAAGCAGATTCAGGCGGCATTGTCCAACAATCTTTTCGTACAATGCAGCAGTTTGTCATGTAATCAGTTCATATCCGCGGGGAATACTCCGATTTGTGGCATCGTAAGCAAGGACGTGTCAAGCTGTTGGGGACACCAAGGCCTGTGGCATGAACCTGAGGTCGTATTCGCTCACACACCGACCCCTGTATGTCTGAAGCTTACACAAGGACTCACCAATGATAACCGCATATCCTTTCCGTTCTCTATGCACCTCGTGCATGTGGCGGTATGCTGGCGGCCGTCTTCCGATCACTGCTCAAAATGTGAGACCCAAGCATCCAAGGAGAAAGGCCAGAGTAAGCTGATTGACTACCTAACCTGCCTTTTCATGCTGTGCGTCACATATGATCTCTCGGGTGGACGTAGCTCACTCTGCTAAACTCGAAATTAATTATTTTGAATATGAAATAAGGCCCTATACCAAAGTCAGCCGTCATTATTCCAAAGCTCTACTTGCAACTTGTATTCCAAGCTTGTTTTTTGTAGCACGCAGAAGCTATAGCGTACCGAGGCTATATGGGATATCAAACTTTTCTCCTGGCGTCCATTGGCCATCCCTGGAAGATAATACCTTTTTGGGCAACAGTATTTAACTAAAATGCTGCATTGCAAGTGATATCGGCAGCCGTAATTTCATGTATCCCATATGTCTTCCTACGAAAAGGTTCTTCTAGTGCCCGTCACAGCCACGCAAAAGCCTTCTTCCTCCCACTAATGAACAACATCGCAACAAGGAATTACTAATTTTTTTTGCTGTGAGCGGTTTTTCTTTCCCTTGAAAATTTCTCGTTAAAATTCTGACAATCAAAAATGACAAAACGATCGTTTGCGTCTGAAGCTGATGATATCGCAAATTGATGCCAAGGTCAAAGCAAGCTACATCCAGGAAGGCATCCCCCTGTTCTATCCTGTGACACTCCGGCTATGGTTTAACCCTTTATTAGAAATTCGTTTTTTTTTAATTTAATTTTCGCGGATGGGAGTCTAGTGCTAAGAAGAAGATTCATTAATCCCAGTACTATATCTTCATAAGGAGTTTAGAGAGCATTGTTTCAATTTCTATGGCAGAACTCATTTTATTTTGTCCAATGATTTCTTCAACGGGTTTAAACAATTTTTTGCTTTTCATCTATGGTTCGGCCATCATTGATTTACGGAAGCTATCGGTTGAAAAGGTAATGGAATGCCGCTCAGCAGTTCAGGTTTAATGAAAAAGGAAAATAACGAAGTCCTGTCACTTGGAACAATGCATAAAATTCTCCAGATGTTGGTTGAAAATTGATTGTAAACAATAGTCTTAGCACGATGTCTGTTTAGACCTTGATAACCGACTTCAATTGCCAATGTCTGTTGAAAGAACTTCGCATTTTCTATTCATCTACAGGCTAAAGACGAGATAGCTAACAGCAGTCATACCTATTGCTATACCCGTTCTACTATTGTATCGGGATGCTCCATCATTTGTATTGTCACCATTACCGGTCGCAGAAGCTGCGGGTTGGTCCGAGGTTTTTGATACTTTAGCCCAGTCAATGACCACTTCTCCAGTAGGTAAAGCCAGCGATGATCTGATGACTGCATTGGTCACGGTGGCAGTATACTGGCTGCCGGTAGACGTTTCGACGAGTGCTTCGGTAATGTTCCCGGTGCAAAAGCTGCGATATGTTGTAGTGAATGGCTCGTCGCAGCTCGTAGCAGAAGATAAAGACGAAAGCTTGCTTTCGAGGCGATTGAAATACTGCGCCACTGAAGAATGATAATCGGCGTATGCAGTGACTTTAGATCTTTCAGAGAATTGGACGCTGCAGGCACTGATAGACTGAAGGCCCGGTGCAGGTGTTGGGATTGCGAGCTCGCGTGAAACGTAGTCTTTACACGAGTCCTGGCGCTGGACAAGCGTAGCCGTTTCTGCTGCAGGATGAGCTGCTCCCGCAATGGTCTGGCTGGTAGCGAAGGCCAAGGCCCAGAAGAGCTTGATGGAATGCATATTACAATGATGTCTGACTCCCAACTAAGGAAATGAGTTGGTACGAAAAGTAGGCTTGAAATGTAAGATCTAGGTTCTAACAGTCTGTAGAAGAGTATTTAAGTTTAGTGATCTGTGATCTTGAACGGCATGATTGAAGATGATTACAGCGTTCATGCTTGATGCTAGCGCTGATGATGGTCTAAATTTGGCATGAAAAAGTGGCTGAATTTCTACGCGGCCACTTCCAAACCAACGCCAAGCCCGACTTCAAAGCAGCCTGTTTGAAGCTGCTCGTCAGTGGGTCTTGATCGTCACTCTACGTACTCGAAATAGCACAGTTGGAGTGAGATTTAAGAGGCTGACTTCGATCACGGTTGTGCCCAACCAAGGCACTAAGATCCCCGCTCAGCCCTGCTTAATTATGCTGGCTTACATGCTACTCTGCTATGTGAGGCGCAGACGACGATGGCTGGGGAGTTAGTTGCTCTGAAGGGGCAAAAATCACGGCATGATCGAGCGACGTCACGAATAGCTATTCAAATCCCAAAAAGATGAAGATTGCATTCAGTCACTTGTTAGAATCATCCACTTGGAGGGAAGCAGTTCGCCGAAAGCCAGAAAGAAGCGTGGGAAACCCTCGCCCGGACTTTGATTGAGTGGCCTCTCCTTGAGTCTCAGTTTACAAGATTGAGCCACTGCTCACAAATAGCAAAGTCTAGAGGGCAAATTTCTCAGCATAACGACTTGACTATTTTGGAAGCTATAGCCCGCAGGTAGGAGAGCACGGGACGACCGACTTCCTAGTTATCGGAATTTTCCCGCAACTAGCATAACCGAGTTTATTTGTCAACAAACCTAAAAGGGGTTTCTTTTCTCGGGGACTTACGATTGAAACAATCTTTCACGTCGAGATTGAAGAGAGAAATTCTTGTCGTTTGTATTAACGATGCAGTCCATACGTCGTGAGACGTGGGCTTGGTTGCGACTCTGCAACAGTCAAGTGGGCGACATTGAATTTGGGACACTTAAGCATTTGATTGCCTCCCTATCTTCGAGTTCACGATTAGTATTCCCAAATCATTGAGCCCTTAAAATGATCTTTTAAGAGGCGTCACATTAAATATTATTCATCCACCTCGTTTTTAGGACTGAAGTTTTCTCGCCATTGTAGAAAATGGTCGCCCTTCAATTGGATGTCTTATTTCTTCCGTCACCCACATACTAATGTGGGCGTGATGTTCCGCGTTGGAACTTGATCAATTTTGGACATCTCTCCATACAGAAAGAAAGCCGAATTATCAATCTAAGGGTATGCGTAATCAATCTATTAACATTATCCAATGGTATCTGCTCGTTCGCCAACTCCGAGCACCGAAGTTTCGTTCCCGTTGGCTGCCCCAGCCATTGGCATGTCACATCAGCAAGGCTTAAAAAGCCATGTGGGTTTTCTCACGGTGAGAAAACCCACACGTTTCTTCATCCCTGCCTTCTCATCGGAGTTCCGACGCCCCAGGTGCTGTTCCATTCCAATTCTTGCAAGAACTCTTTAAAAAACTAGATGGCATGTTGAAATTCCCTTCTCACCTGAATTCGATACGTATGATAATGCTTAAGCTCAACTACACCAGGCTGATTCACTCCGAATTTCGAGCGTTTGCTTTCACAGCAACTCACACAGCCGATATCTTGTAACAAAGAGCGTGACCCTGCTGGTAGAAAATGTTGTTCTTTTGAATGCTAAATTTCCTCACTTTGGCTATCCTGGTTCCCAATTCTACCGTAACTGGGCCTGGAGTGGTCGTTGACTTATCCGGATTGTCATTGAGTGCACTAGAAATGTTATTTAAAGGTGATTGTTGCTAACGGGTCACTTGTGATGGCTCGCCCATCACCTGCAGAGCTTAGTCTAGACTTTGACTAGAATTCGCTAAATTGAGTGATATCCTAGGAAAGCGGCTAGCTGATTGATAACTTATTAAAGCACAATATGAATTGGGGCGGCACCAAATCACTCAATTCGTATCTCCGAGCATGACCACGCTAACGCCCTGTTCAAGACATACGCCATGAGTTATGTTGCTCCCTGCGATCACTCACTGTTACGAAGAACAAATAAACGTTGTTGTCTGAAAAGCAGTGAAAAAAAGAAACACAATTACGCTGATCTGTCAAATCCATTTTACGTACATTCACCTCTGGCAACCAGCTAATAATGATAATTTCAGGTTCCGATGTTGGCCTCAAGCTTCGAAGCCCTTGACCAAAGGTGACAAACATTGGCTAAATAGCGCCGGTCCCATTGAAATTATCCATCTTATCAATCGATTCTGCGCGTGGTTCGTTCCCCACGTGGATGAAAATTTTGGGTCTGGCTTTGAAGGAAGCATTTCGCATATAAAAGGGGGAGCCACTACTACACTGTTTGACGACTCAGACTCATCAATTCCTTCGTATTCCTCTTCTCACTCCTTTTTCCACGCTCTGTCGGCACGAGACACGCAATGGCGCTCTACAGCATTCCAGGGGCGACGGATCCCCCACAGCAAAAGCCTCTGGACGTCAAAGATGAGACTCGTTTATCAGAGGGAGAGGTGCCCTCTTCCCTAGAGGATGATGTGGCTGCTGGACCAACCACGGAACCCGTTCCTTTGAGATGGAAAATAGCTTCGATCGTTCTCGTAACTGCCATCGGATTTGGGTCCCAATGGAGTTCAGGCATTACGGGAGCGATGAAAACCACAATGAAGAAAGAGTTGAAAATTAACAACACTCAGTTCTCACTTCTCGAAGCTAGCGAGGATTTCATGGTCACCGCACTGATGCTGCTCAGTGGAATTGTAACTGATCGCATTGGCGGCGCAGGTACAACTCGGATTAGTCCACCATTTAAGCCGTCGCTGACAATATATCTTTAGGTGCTATGGTTTATGGAAACATCATCTATTCCATTGGCTCGATTCTTGTTGCTGGAGCTGCCCAGACCCGCTCCTACAAATTCATGATTGTTGGTAGGGTAATCACTGCCCTGGGCGATATTGCGACCCAAATTGCGCAATACAAAGTCTTCTCTTCCTGGTTTGCACCTAACAACGGATTCGCTTCCACTCTCGGCTTCGAGTTGGGTATCGGGAAGATCGGAGCCTTTGCCGGCAAATCATCAGCCAATATCATTGCCAAAAACACGGGTAATTTCGCCTGGGTATTCTGGGTTGCTGTGTTCATGAACCTTTTTACGAATGTAATGACCGGCGTGTTTTATTGGTTCACTAAGGTCGCCAACCGAAAGTTTCACGGTACTGATGATCCGGCCACTGGAGAGAAGCTCACTGAAAAGAGTAAGAAGCTGGAGTTCAAGAAGGTGGCTCAACTCCCATGGCCTTTCTGGGCGGTTATGTTGTTTTCTCTATTCGAGACGAGTACCGCAATCGTGTTTCTTCAAAATGCCACAGAGCTTGCAGAGCAAAGATTCAGCACCAGTTCTATCACAGCCGGATGGTATAGTGCCACTCTTCAATATGCCGGTAAGTATTTACGTCCTAGGCCAGCATTGGAATCAACAAACCCGATGGTCTAACTTCTAACCTTTGAGTCTAGGTTTCTTCGTGGTGCCTTTGCTTGGCATATTTTTGGATTTGTTCGGCAACCGCATCTCCGTTCGTAAGTAATTTTCTGATCTGTACTCCCCAACATGCCGTTAACGCCAGTTCACAGTTGTTTTCTGCGGCATTGGCATGTTTACTTCCATGCTTTTGGTCACGTTCTCGTCCCAAACAACTGGCACGGCTGCTTCATTCGGAGTTTTCGCCTTCGCATATTGTTTTGGTCCAGCCACCATCATTGATAGCATTCGCACATCAATGTGGGATCACTCAGTCTTCGGCTCTGCATACGCGATAAAAATTGCGGTAAACAATTGGTATGATTTGATGCTGCTCTATTGAAGTTCTCGGATTATGCGTGAGGCTAATCAGTCCCCGTTTAGCATGAACATCATTGTCAGAGTCATAACTGGAGTGATCCAAGACAACGACAACAACTCATACAACCGTGTGACGATTGTATACACCGTTTTAGCGGGATGTTCCGTCGTTGTATCCCTGATTCTGGCAGTCCTTGCTTGGTTCTATGTGGATCTCGGCCATCTTCAATGGACACGCAGGCTTCGTATCTCTCGAGGAGAGGTGCTTAATGCACGGAAGGAAATTTTCTATGGCGTGGATGGCCACAGAAACAAAATCATCTCCATGTCATGCTTCGGCTTCATGATCTTGTTTACGTTGGGTGCCTGGTGTGCATATTTCTGGGGGGTCGCCACGGGAAACAACAGTTAAAGAAGAGAGACTCATCCATCATACTTAGAGGGCAATTAGCCAATGCTTACTGGCTATAAAGGTTTTTGTTGAATCAGCAACTTAGATATCACCCATTGTAACAGATTCTACCGCTGCTCATAGACCAAGGATGTCTTAATGTGTAAAGCTGTGCCTACCAAGTGCTAAGGAAAACTATTAACTCTCCTTAAGTCTATTGAGGCTTTGAGATGTGGATAGTATTATCGTTTTTCTTAACTTGAGTACAGAATACTTAAACCCATTCTAACAATTCCATACAACTTATTTCTTTGCTCAGCAGTCATCTTCTGAGGAAAATAAAGATATTGTTGGATCAGAGAAGAACTTTACGCCGCGATTAACATGATACAAATGTGACTCACGGCAGGCCACAGCAAGCTTAGCGGAGGCGTTGGTTACTTATTCTAGAAGAGCAACTCTGCTTAGTAGTCAGGGCATAGGTAAGAGGCTGCTCTATAATACTGCCTTGATATATCTAAGGAAGACACACCAAACGTCAGTCCCTAGATTCAGGTAGATTACGTATAATATTATTTAAGGTATATTGAGAGGTTAGAGGCCTTCCAACTTCTTCATCCTAGACAATCTACGCAATCCATATGCAACATCAAAATGCCACCACTCTCGAGCTGCATTCTTACAAATTTCAATCAGTTGGTTAGACATAAAATCCCATCGGTTGGTTAGCATTCTTGCACAAGTTCTAACCTGACACAATAAAACGCTAGTCAGGGCAACCTTCATCCGGCTTGAGATTTGCAGACGAAACATATCATTCAAGTCTTAAGAGTGAAGCTTGAGCACTTTCAGCATACACACATATGTTCTAGTCACTGATTTGTAGCGCGTCCTATATTCATACTCGAGAAATTAACAATCTTCAGTTTCAGGATGCCAAGTTTCATTCGCATGCCGTATACTTCTCACCGCCATCCTCAAAAGTGATAGTTGATGGTATAATAGCATGCTTTTATGCCTATACAGGTTATACAGGAAACACCATGGGTCGGAATACCTGTTGCGGATTGACAGAGGACATGATGCAGGAGCATGAATTGCAGGTGCATTGCCTTGCATCCCGTCACCGCTATTCTCCGATCTACATATTCACATCATGGGCCTGGATATTCATTGCAATATGAATTATTTGACAGGCTATGCCTGGCGAACGTCACACAAGGTGCCGGCTACCTTGGCCGTCAATCAGTCTCGGTTCGGTTGCGGGAGCATGTGACAAGACCAACATGCCATCGGGCGACTGCGGGATGTTTGCCAATAGCCCAGTCCCTTCGAAGCGAGATGGTACCACACCTCGCACCTTCATGCATGCAGGAATGCCTGCCAACCTGTCAACTTGGTCCAAAAGCATGTAATGCCACCCACCTGGAGTTCGCCGAGAGGGCCACTCAGCTGCGATGAAAATAAGACCATTGGAATGCAATGCAACCCTCCTTTCCCTTTCTGAGCTAGCCTTATGAAATATCGGCCTTGACCCTGTAGCGAGTGATCGACGGGACGCTCCCTTACTCCCGAAGTGCAGAGTCGAGGTTCGATCTATCGCCTTGTAGATGGAGATATTGCCACAGTCTCATGAGAGCCCAAAGCGATAAGATTTGGAAGTCGAAGAGATCCCGGGTAATTTAGCCTATCTTCCGGGGCTGTCAAGTTCTAGTGTATCGCGGGATTGCCGTCATTCATTTTCCGCCGGCTAGAAAAAGCTTCTGGACAAGAGCAACAGCTCCAACACCTCTAAATATATACGTAGGAAGGAACCTTGATTACATTAAGGAAGGGAAGAAATGGTGAGAGTAATATCTAACCCTTATTCTAGATGACCCAGAGATCTAACAAGATGGCTGGGCGTCATCGTGATCTTGCTTTGATTAGACGGGCGGAGATCTCAGGCACAGTAGCAAACACAAAGATTAAGATAAGCACTCATGTATGATTAGAGGAATTGGCTCAAGAGGGCCTATCCATGACCCTCATCTTCCATTCTGTATGTCAAGCGAGACAAGCGCATTGATCAATATGCAAGAGATCCTGGTTGACAGCCATGGTGGTCGCCCAGACCTTGAACCAAAATAAACATCTGGGTATGGGTGCTCTCACCGCAAGACGAGCTTGACACGGATCGGGCCATGGCATTTGGTTCGGAAACAAGTGGGAAACTCGTATCATCCTTGACACGTGGCTCCATACCATATAATCAGGAGATACTTGTGGAAGTCTCCTGCTTCGGTCAAAACCCGTGGGCGGGATGGGTCTCGCTTGACACTTGACACCATGCCTAATTGATTAAAGGGGAGAGAGGAACTGATGACTTAACACGCAACCGGGCCGTTGAAATGCCTCATTCGAGTTGGCCACCGGCCTTGTTTCTCGGGTGGCTGATGGAACTTCAATCAATTCCACATCGGAACATGGCAGGGTTCCGGCCTGCTGCAACACTGAGGCCTGCAGGCGTGGCAATCCCCGTTCGCCCGCTTGGTAGCCGTAGATATAAACCGAACTCCCGAGCTTTACCGGACGTTCGCTCGTCTGCTGGAATATGTTTTTGTGTAATTCAACTCCAAGATAATCATCTCTATTTTAACCTTCATTGGATACTACGAAAAGTCATTCGCACGATATAGAGTTGGCAAAATGTCGAGACTTTCCGCCCCAGTCCAGGTTGGATCAACCCCCCTGGAGCATCGAATTGCGCTGGCTCCCCTAACCAGACTCCGTTGCAACGACAAATGGGCTCCTACGGAACTCACAAAAGGTAGGCAAAAACGAAAAGGCACTTCAAATTCCAGTTTCATTATGATGCCTTGGATTTATAAATTCTACAAAAGAATTGGCTAACATGGTTCCCCTTAAGAATATTACCAGCAAAGGGCTGACGCCCCCGGCACGTTGCTCATCACTGAAGCTACATTTATTTCGCGGAGCGCAGCCAGCGCATTAAATGTCGGTGGTATCTGGGAAGAGGACCAAGTATCAGCCTGGAAGGAGGTCACAGAAGCCGTCCATGCCAAGGGTTCCAAGATATTCTGCCAGCTGTCACATGAAGGCCGTGCAGGCGATGTAGCTGTTTTAGAGGCTGGAGGATTCTCGCTCCTCTCCAGCAGCGCGGTTCCCATTGATTCAGAACATGCTACACCAAAAGAGATGACCGAGGAGGATATCTTAGAGGTCATTGCTGATTTCGTCAGGGCTGCTAAGAATGCCATCGCAGCGGGTTTCGACGGCGTCGAGATTCAGGGGGCGAACGGGTACCTCCTGGATCAGTTCATCCAATACACTTGCAACAAACGCGGTGATAGGTGGGGTGGCACCATTGAGAACCGCGTCAGGTTTCCTCTTGAAGTCGTCAAAGCCGTGTCCAATGCCATCGGCGCCGACAAGACCGGCCTCAGGCTAAGCCCCTACAGCAACTACCTTGGAATGGGAATGGACTTTCCCGTGCCAACATTCCACTACCTCCTCGAAAACCTGAAGCCCCTAGGACTCGCTTATCTGAGTCTTGTAGAGGCACGTATTTCTGGGGACAAGGAATCTTGCTGCGGCAACCAGGCGACAGTTCGCTGGATGGTAGAGTACTGGAACAACACCAGCCCCGTCATCATCGGTGGAGGCTTCACACCCGAAACAGCGCTTTTGGCAGTCGAGGAGACGTACCACTCGTTTGACGTTATTATTGCTTTCGGCAGGCGATTCATTTCCAACCCAGACTTGGTAAAGAGGGTTCAGACTGGCGAGCCTCTGGTTCGATATGATACGAGCTCATTTTACCTAGTCCAGTCCCCCAAGGGATACACCGACTACCCCTTCAACCAAAAGATTTTAGATGGGAACGTCGTGAGAGTGTTTTAAGAAATGAAACTAAGAGGAATCTCGCAAGTTTTCGCTCGAGCATTCAATGATTAACGATAGATGAAACTGGTGTCAATTTTCGTGGGAAGTATTGTATACGCGACGTTTGGAATATATAAATCGCCCATATTGGGGTTTTCGTTTTCTTTGGTTGTTTTCTATGGAGTTATTTTCTTTTTGATTTCTCGATAGAGGATAGTTTTTATAAGCATTCGAAGAGATTTTTAGTATCATTCAACGCCGCTGAGATTGTATTTCTTCGTTCTCAGAAAGTGATGTCGAATAGAAAAAGAGCATTTTCTGTTCGTGATACCAAGTAAGATACTTCCGATCTTCTTGTTCCATGAGTTATACTAATTTGATATGCTCAAACCAAGGTTAGAAACAGGAAAGACCTTTAGTTGCAAGTTCCTCTCTTAGTCTCAACACGCACGATGTTGCTTTTCTAAATTAAGTAATTGATATAAATATACACAGTGTGAAGAACAAAAACTTTAGAGCAAGTTCTCGATGCTCTGGAACAACCTAGGACAAGACAAACTTTCAAGATATTCAACTCCACACGTATTCCAGCTGAAAGGCCCATGAAGTGAGCCATACCTAACTCTGCCTATACACATTCCGATTATCGATTAATCGCCTATGCAGAATTGTTAGTGTAGTATCTTTCAGGGTGAAGTTGTTTAAACTACTCACCTCGTACAAAGTCACAATGGTCATCAGAACCATGTATTCGAAGTCATCACCCCAGTTCACATTTATCTGAACACTCCCATAGATTGAAAGGCTAAACGCGTGAGTGAAGACCGCGAGGATTTCGCTCCCGTTCCCGCCCTCCTCGACCAGCTTAAAGTTCCGAGCGCTGAGCTGCGATGGAGTCTTGCCATCAATGGCATGGTGGGTTGTCCGCTTCCACGCCAGCTTCACGGGGGTGCCGTCCTTTCTGACTGTGCTCCAGCTGAGCTTGGAGTAGTTCCACGTCTCCTTCCGCATATCCTCCCAGACCACAGCGTCGGGGAAGTTCACAACGTCTCCGAGCCCGACCTTCCAGCTCCGAGTGAAGAAGGGCTCGTAGACGCAGGCGACCGGGGGTGCCGTCTTCTCGTCCGGACCGACATGGAGGGTGAGGTGGGGCTTGCTTCGGTTGAAGACGCTGGAGGAGACGACGTAGGAGGCCGTCTTACCTTTGGGGCTACCGGGATCCTCGCTGGGCTCGAAAGCGTGAAACTCGTACTTTTTAGTGAACTTGACCCATGTAAGTGTGTAGCACTTCCGGGCCTGTATCTGCGTATCCGTGTCGGTGGTGACAGTAGCCATGGGTACATACAATGAAAAACGCTGACTGGTGAAATAATTTTCATGACCATCAAACTTTGATATCTTTCTTTGGACAAAGGCGCTCACCAACAACAGAAATTCAGAATAAATACTCATTGATCCGTGCCTTTAGGCCATCATGACCAGACTGCGGCTCATCACGCCCGGGCGTTGCGGGATCTCAAGGGAGTTGTCGAGAGCGAGCAATACGACTTGGCTCAGCCGCACACTAACCGCCCCGCTCGATGGCTACGAGTAATCCAGATCGCCAACCATCAATTCACGTGTCTCATTGCATAGCACAACCTCTTATTAAGTACACCATAGCGACATCGAGTGTCAGCAAAACAGGTTTTGCATAATGTCGCATGTCCGCCCACGTATGTCAGTTATCGTGTTTAACCACCAGCAGTCCTCTATACTGGGCCGATATGCTCAATAACCTCAACAGCTTAAACATTTGAAATTCGAAAACGAGATGTGATGCAAAATAAATCGAACTGTATCTCCGCGGAACAAGATCTTCATAACCAAAGCGTCTTGAATTGAATATAGCCGTCCCGATTCGGGCATTCCAAACAACCACATCAAGGAAATCTCTTACATATCCGAAAATAGCGCAAGTTCATTGATCAAGAGCTACTCGGGAGTGTTGGGCGATGAATATTGGTTTCCTTCTGGATCAATACATGTATCTATGAAGAGAAAGCGGCATCTCAACTCGTGCCCTTCCCTTAGTGAGTGAAGAGATGACGGACTTTGATGGCCTTCTTTGTAAACCAGAACCCAATTGCAATGTAAACCCTCTCAGTAATGTCTCATTTGTTTTGAATTAGGCTGCGTCTTTAGAGATAACTTTCATCGTATGATGCGTCCTTGTAAGCAGAGTCGATCACGCCCCGGATTGAGCCTTGAATCCTAGCAAGAAATCATTGGGCAAGTTCATTAGAGCTTTGCGGAGGAAAAAAGTCCCGATTCCATGTACAAAAGACCTTTGCCCTAATACAGGCGAAGGAGTGCAACGCACTTACATGGGTCAAATTCATCAGCGAGTCGTAGCCATCTCTCGTTTCTTAACCCTACTTCGATGCCAAGGTGTGACTGTTCAATAGTGAGGAGTCCCTCCGCACACAATACGTAGGCACTGTCAGCTTATACACACCTACAGCCCTTCAAGTAGTTTCCTACAGGCTGATCCAAGAGCTTCTGAATCCTTCAAGTGGACTGGATTGGATGCCTGTGCATGTACCCATCTATCAACTCTACCAACAGCTCCACTCACGGAGCCTTGGCATATTGATCAGAGACCCTCGCTTGCTGATCCTCAGCTGCTACGAGTCCCCCACAGTCTAGCTACGCAAAGAAGCTCTTTCCGGAAGCGGCCCCAGCCGTGTGGTGGAGAAACAGCCACGGCCGCGGCTGAACAGACCATGATGGAAATAACGATGGGATGACAGCTGAACCGCGGGCATAAGACATCCATTCATTTACCCAATATGGCCAACAAACTATGAGCGTGCATGGAGTAGCCTTGCTCTGTCCTGAACGTGCCATCATTTGCCTCGGACTCTATACCTAATCCACGCATGCGATGCGGCCTGGGCCATGCAGTTCACCCTCCCCCTCACAAGAAGTTCTGCCCCGTCCAGTAACCTAAGTTCTAATCATCACAGGGCCCCCTCGTCATTCTTGCATCCTGAACCTTGCAATTAGGAGAAAAAAGCCGAGAATTGAGTTCCTACATGCATGACACTCCCCCTCAGCTCCCAGGCCGGCTAAAAAGTCAATGGAACACGTCCACAACTTGAACCAACAGCGTTCAAATGTCATTAGCCTATACAACCACCAGCTTGTTGATAGCCAACCACATGCCCTCACGTATGCGTCGTTATTCTACGGCTGAGTCCTGAATTATGAGCCCTGGGCCTCCTCACGACGGCTTGGGACGTAAGAAAGGACTCATGCACGTGCCGGCTCAGCAGCCACAATTCGTGATCCTGCCGCAGTGCCATCGGAAGCTGCACCCATTCCCCCCGTTCTATCTCCGGCAGGCTTGTCTCGCAGTAGACTGGCAGAAAGAAGCAAATAAAGCACTCAACAAATCTCCATAACAAGGCTTCATTTCTCTAGCCTCCCCGTGGGGGTCATTCGGCCAAAAGCACAGTGGACCAGGTAGAGAGAGAAAAGCAAAAAAAAAAACAAGGCAATCCAAGGCTTCTGCAAACCCAGAGTGCGAAAGTGGAGATGGTCTGATCCTCTGCCTTGGTTGTCCGTCTTAGCTTCGAATGGAATGAACCAACGAGGCAGGATGCTGACATGCAAGGCGAGAGGCCGGGCTGTAGCCACATCACCTAGTGCGGCGCGAGGCTTGCAGTAAGTCGTGCGCTAGATGGCTGGCCCCCTCCCCTGCCACGAACGCAAACGCAAAGAAAGGACTTTGGTCATTAGGAGGGGAGGGGGAGCTCCGTGAGGGAGGCCGTAGCCGAGGGACTTTCTGGACCAAAAGGCCCGACGACGGCGGTTGGTTCGACTCTTACTCAAACAGAAAAAATACGCGGCCTAAAAATAAACAAACCGCCTAAAAATATCGGTGGGTGCGGATGGTAGAATTGACTACATCGATGGCAATTGGTGTACGTTACTTGACTGTAGGGCTTGTGCTCTAGATGAATTCACAGGTTGATCGTGATGCGACAGGGAAGACACATCTCTTGCACTACCGACTGTATATAACCCACGTTTCCGACTTGTATCGAACACCTAATGAGAAAAAAGGGAGTGGGAATGCAAGGAACGAGAACACCGATGCTATGGGACGATCAATCAGCAGGTTCATCCGCCATGAGGCATTAAAATAACAAAACAAATAGGCGGGGAATGAATGAGAGTGACACTCAAGAAAAAGATTCGGGAGCAAAATTTTGCCTAATTTCAAACGCAGAAGAATCAATCGCTATCATGAGCAGTGATGCGGTGGCAAAGAAAAAAAAAAGACTCGTGAAGAACATGCAAGAAGAAGATAAATCAGAAGTCCACCATCTCCTGTATCATGCAAGAGGCAACATCAAATCGGAGGAGAGTCGTAAGCGTGACATATAGGGACAAAAGAAAAGAAGAAAAGAAAAGAAAGGTCCAAATAAGGGGAAAGCAGACGGAAAGGGAGAATTGTGCCGACCAACGCAGAAAGAAATAAACGTATGCAAGTGCCAACCAGCCGGAAGAAATCATAACATCGTTCTCGAGGATCCTTCTAGGCCCCAATGCCCCCCCAGATACGCCGTAGGCTCTCAGCCTCTGCTGCCCAAATCAAAATGCCTCCCCCTCCTTATGTATGACTGACTGAACTCAAAGAATATCTAACTTGCGGCCTCGCATCTCCATAATCATCGTCAACTCCTCCATGCGCGGGACGCGACAGAAGAGTATTAATCATCAGCAGTCGTCCATGCGTATATGCTCACACGGGCGATGCGCCATGTTTTGGGCGCTATTTCGATTTCTTTCTGGAGCCCATCCGGCCGTCGACATTTTCGTCATCGGGGCTCCATTCCTCCGGGTGAAAGTCAGGGTTCCCAAAGTGTGCCCTGTTCCACACACTGTTCTTGAACGTGCTTGTCGTTACCTGGAATGTGGGTTCTGGGTATGACCCCTTGCTACCGTCGTATTCAAGCTGCATCGGGCTGAAACGTATGGTGCATTCAGGTGAAGTAGGGACCACTGAAGTCGGTGCAGCCATGATTACGGGTCTTGTCACTCCCGCCGTTGCTGTCGTGTGTGGCGAAAGCGGGGTGGACGATTTGGGGAGCGAAGGAGGTGCTGGTGCCACAACCGGCGGTTGTTGGGTGGTAGATTGGGGGGACGGCGTCGTCAAGCTGTCACAGTACTGTTGTGCCCAGGGGGCTTGTGACTGCGAAGCGGGCGAGAATGGCTCGCCCAGCGGGTCTGTTGGAGGAGATGCGAGAGGCGAGGCCAGAGGCATCACGGGCCCCGAGGGGGGGCCGAACCCCGGAAGCATGCTCAGCATGCTGAAGTCGCCCGTGGCGAAAGCGCCCAGGTCGGTCTGGGTGCTCATTATGCCACCACCATTGTCATACGTGTTGACCCTGTGAACCTGAATTGACACTGGGTGCTGCGGTACCTCGACGGGCAGCGGTGGGGCACGATACAAGATGTCGTAGTGCGTGGGACGGAACAACAAGTAAATGATGGCGCCAAACTGTGATTCATCTTGCTCGTTGGCCTCTTCGGGGAACCGGTATTTGTTCGCATGGGGGCCAGGGCTCCGGTCGAGATAGAGAATCTCCAAAACAACATTGATTGGCTTCAGGAGGATGTCGACAAGGGCCGTGATACCCAGATGCTCGATTTCCTTATTAGGAATGTCGACTGTGCTGCTGCAATAGCCTGGGATGCCGCCAGCGTCGGCAATGAATGGGTCGTAGGTCGCAGCATGCATCTTGAGAAACATCCCAGCCAGCATGCGGAAGTAGTAAATGATGCTCTGTGTCGCCCCATCATCGTTCCACCGTTGGAAAATCAGCTGATGCGCAATATTCGGGTTGCCAATATTGTCCGCGACATCTTGGAGCAGCGTGAGAGCTTCGTCGGCAAAATCTTCCCAGTACTGGTAGCCGGCAGAGGGGAGCATCTGATTTAGGCCGCGTAACCGGGCTAGTTCACTCTCGACTTGGCTTCTATTGCCAATCTCTATGAGTTTCTCATAGTAGGAGAAGCCAATGGCTGTTATAAGACCAGTCAGTCAGCAATTGATTCATCTCATTTATCTTGATCTCGATCGAACAGGGGGGCTCAATTGGAGAAAAAACGTGGGGGCCGGCAGGAACAATCTGACGAGCCAACCCCATGAAGCATTTGCCCACGCCGGCCAGCAACTCGAGCGATATCTGTCCAATGTGAGACGGCCCTAGGGGAGCAAGCCGGGCGGGATGATGCAACGGTGCACACGGGAGAAGGAATTTCGAGACACGACGGGAGTGGTGAAGAGAGTGGTAAAGATGCGGGGCCTGTCTCATACTGACGATCCATCGATGCAGGGATGATCCGTCTACAGATTTCATGCCCTTCCATGAAGGCACGCCGGACCTCCGAGAGCACCCGCGACATGGTGGAGATGAGTGCATTTATTGTGAAGGCAATAAGTGAATGAGAACGACTTACCCCTCCAACCGCAATTGCCGTCACCCTGTATAGGTCGGTAATGCTGGAAAGTCTGTGGTAGATTCTGCATGAAGATTGAAGTCAGCGCTGTTGTCTCGCACCAGCCCCGAGGGTCCTCAGTGTAGAACGGCACATACATAGGTCTTCTCGACGAAGCTTGGATCAGCTTTCTCATACTCTTGAGTGATGATCGAAGCCGGAGTCTTCTCGCCAACCAGGGGGCCCTAGACACATTTGCGGGCTGTTAGCTGTGTGGTCTGCCTTTGATGGGACGCTTGCGAGTGATCGGTCTGGCAAGTCGCCGGGTGAGAGGGAAAGGGAAGCGGATTAGAAAATAGTGGTAGCCCTGGGAGATCAATTGCGCGCGATGCAGTACGTCCGTGCGTGAGGGCCAGCGTGCATGGGAGTGGTATTTTTGTTCTTCAACGAACCTCAAGATTTGGCTGGTAGTCTTTGGCGGCAGCCTGTTGCGCCGCAATGCCATGCGGATCCGAGTCCTCCATCTTGATCAATACCGGCGGCTGATGACGCTGCGAGACAATGTGTTGTCGCTGGTGCTGTTGTTGGTGGGGCGGCGGGCGAGAATGGCCCAGAGGCTGCGGTGAGCTGTAGGCGAGACCTTGAGAAGGAACACCAGGCGCAGCGCCAATTCCTGTGGCCCCAAGACCCGGTGCAGCTCCTGCGGTCGTGGCTGCAATGGAGCTATGGGCAGGTCCTCCGCTGGAAGGGATATGGAAGCCGAGGTCGAGCCTTTGGCCTAGCAGGCCATAAGACAGCGCCGTGGCGCGCGAAGGCTGAGGCGGGTTCGAAACGGGCTGTGGCGGCGACGGGAAGGCGTACGGCGTCGATGCGAAGCAGGCGGAGGCGAAGGGCGTGGGTTGAGGCTGGAACATGCCTCCAACTCCAGTCGCACGCGCGAGGGTCGAGAGTGAGGGAGGAGAGAGGGAATTCGACGGCGACGCGAGGTGGGAGGAGGAAGGAGAGGTGTTTAGAGTTCAAAAGGCTGGACTGGGAGGTCGTGTTAGTTAGTGGTGAAGGCGGTGGAGTTGCTTTTGGTGCGAGAGGTGAGGTGTGGGTGGCAGTTAGTGGCAATCGGCGGAGTGATCACTGGCTTGAGGGTGATCCCGGGAGGGGGACTGTCCGCTGTAGCAGGGTCAGGACACCAGAGCAGGCCGGTCAGCGGCCGTAGCGTGCGCTAGAGAGCAGGTTTGGGACCGCCTGAGTCCCAGTGCGCGGGAACAATCTACGATGCTCGGAAGCGAGGTCTAGCGCTGTGGGAATCTAGCACTGGCTAGCGGGCTGTAGGTGACCTGCTTAGTGACGTGACCCTGCTAGCCTCTAGGTGAATTAGTGGATGCGGGGCGACGGTCTTACCCGCTTTGAAATGGAGCCCAATCTTGTGGTCTCAGTTGGTGGTGCAGCAGTGCTCGCCTGCTCTGCTTGCCGTTTCTGGTGGTGGAGGATGTGGCGTGCCTTTCTTTGGAACCGAATTGACCGAGGCCGTATGGGACCGTGTGGGAAATAGATGTTCTGTGGAGGAGAATTGTGAGCCGTTCGGATCCGGAAATCGAGAGGGCGGTCACCCCATGGGAAGATCAGAGCGTGAATGGAGTGCATACCGGGAGGAATCACCTTCCGAATGTTCTTCTGCCAATCACTGCTGGTCGTATCTGCAAATAAGTGAAAATGGTATGGCCCTAGTAACGTCGACGAATAGCGGAACGAGCGTTGCAAGACTGATGATCAGCGTTGGTGTCGAAAGGTGGGCTAATGGCTGGTCGAGGTTATGATAGGTCAACTCGGGCGAATGCGCGATGTTGGATTGACGAACTCCGGAGCTCGGGCGGTCGGTCAAATATCGTAGGTAGCTGCAGGTTGTAAGTGACGGCTAGAATACTAGGTAGAGATCGACGACGGCAGGCTAGTGAGGCGACGAGAGGAGGCAAAAGAAAATATATTCCAGAAAGCGCTTGCTCACTGAGATGTGCTGGTGAAGGAAAAAGAAAAACGAAGGCCACGGAGGAAATGGAGGATTGGAGGGCAGCGGGTCCGAATAAAGCAACAGCGAAGGGTGGTGTGATGCGATACTGGGCGAATGACGGTGCGCTGGATGTGTGGATGTAATAATTATATGTATGTAGGTATATAATGCAGTTTCAAATCCCAACACAGCACATTCCCTGGATCCTGGACCCTCTTTGATGGGGATGAGTAAATAAAAACGAAGGCTGACGATCAGGCCCAGCGCAACGGTTCGAGGTGGTGAGGAGATGACAAGGGACTTCTGTGGTGTGAGGGTGGCTTGCTTGTTAGTGCAAGATGCCAACTACAAAGGTCATGACGATGGCCAGTGCAGCTATTTGGGAGCAAGCAAGCCGAAGCAGGTGATGGGGGGAATATCGGTGCGGCCAACAGCGGGCAACGGCAGCATCAATAAAAGCAGGGGAGCTCGTGCTTCTTTGCTTGGCCTCGCTCGCCTCAAGGGCAGCCAGGGCCAGAGGGGCCGTGACCGAGCAAACTGGAAAACTTACCTTGGCAGCCAATAGTGCCAAATGTATTGTTCGAGACGTGTGGTGGTTCAATTACTGGTGGGCAAGTCGAGGCAGGACAGGGAGGGGAAGAGAGAGGAAGAGACGAAAGAATGAAAGGAAGCGGGGAGAGGGAGAGCAAAGAAGGTTTATGTGATGGCATGGAAGATAGAAGATGAAGAAGGAGCGGACGTCGAGCAAGTCATGTATGCGAGCAGCCCGGACGGGGTGTGTGCGAAGCTCTTCGCTGTGTCTCGCTCAAGGGACGGTATGCCCCGTTGGGACAGCCAGTCTCGCTGCTGCACTGCAAGGAAGGCTCAAGCTTTGTTTTACTCTGCTCGGCTTGCCTGACTGTGCGTTCACAGGTCGATGATACTTGACACCTCTATCTCCGGGTCCTCGAATTGCCGTCTCCTACCCCATCCTCCCGCCAGTACCACCTCGAGCAGCGGCACTCATCTCATAAATCAACACCCAACTGCGGCCTCCCGTGTACAGAGCTAGCAGACCCCAGCTTGTTGGGTCGTCACCATAGGGCGCCCTCTCTTCTTCCCAGCACTGGCCTCGCCCGTCTCTGTGCCTCATCTCCTCATCATCCCGGCCCTTCTGCCCTGGCCCTGACCTGGTACGTGCTACAAGATACTTGCTTGTGTTACACAACCACCAAGCAGCCACGCCCCTCCTCCATCTGCTGCCCTCAGTCCCCTTTCCCTGCTTCGGCAGGCAGACTGGAAATTGGGTGCTGTGATTGACGGTCACCCTGCCATTGTGGCCAGCCTTCTGGGTATATGCCTGGACGGCAGAATGGGCTCTCAGAAACACTGCCGGTGCTACCTACCCTACCTATCCTAACCCATCTACAACATACATACTAGTCGTACACACATCATGCTGACAGGGACCGGGTGCAAAGATACGATACGATACCCTGCATAGGCATACATGATATTACTACAACGTAGGAAGGGAAAGGACTTCGCAGAACCAAGCGGCAATCGCTCACGTTGTTAGTGGATGCTGGTCGTGGAGGAGGCCTTCACACGTAGCCTGGCTGCTCTTCGCGACCGTCAATCCCACGGCACTAAGGTATCATCAGCCATTCAATTGGACCCAGGCCCGGCCCATGGACGGTCGTGTTATGTAATGCCGGCAGAAGCCAACAAGCAGGGCAATGGGAGAGGGCAGGGAAGGGGAGGGGGTAGAAAGGGATACCAATGGGAAAAAGAAAAGAGAACCAGTTCCCAGCAGCCATTGACGGTGACCGCCCAACAAGCCGCACACACCAACTCGTCGTCAGTCACAAACGTTTCTAAACGAGTAGTTCCTCGTCTCCTAAGTGCGTACCCATCACCGCACATGTGCCATGTACTTGGCGTTGAACAGGTCCTTTGCCGTGCTCTGGTGGGATCGTCACGGGAAGGGGAGGTACCTCTGACGGTGGAACCAAGTCACTCCCGTGAGTCCCGTCCATCCATGTCTCTGGCCGCTGTCCATCTGCACGGAGGCGGCGTCCAATCAGGCAGGTAACGCAGGTCAATCAGGAGACTGGAGTGACGGGCCTGGCGTTTAATGATGGTAGGTGGTACGGAGTAAGCTCCAGGCCCAAGGTGGGCGTCGATCAGATCGGCAGCGGATGGGAAATGTCCACAACGCCTCTACCAAGGCTCCGAGAATCCCGTTTTTTGGCTGTGTGCTGTTTGATTGTGCGTATAGACCTGTTTGCTTTATTTTTGCCATCTGCACTAGTCGTAAGCAGGTAGGCAAGGGGATCCCTCTCTGAGGCCTGCCACGTGTAGGGCCAGAGTTGGCTGGAGCAGACTTGCAGAAGCAGCCTCTGACGCTGCTGCAGGCCTCTCACTGGCCCCTGCACGTTGAAGTTGGGTGGATGTTTTGCTGGCTGCTGAGTGGCTAGCGCTTTGGTTGGCGTTTGCTTATGAGCTTAGCTCACTCATTAGCTGTGCGTAGCTTTGCTTTTGTCTGCTCGCATCACATTGTCTTGTGCGTCGCATGAATCTGGGCTACTTGCTTTGCATCACTTTGCTTTGCCAATCTCCATCGTCAGGTATATACATCATCTTTGAGATAGCCATGCTCGCGGCCTGACACATCGCATCGGTCTGCCATGCGCTGCCCCAGTTCCAGGGTCCAAACCCTCCCGGCCATTGTCGCCCCTGCTGAGTACTACTTACTATCGATCAAGTATTGATATGGTGCTTGACTGCCGGGTTCCAGGCTGTTTGTTGGCCTGCTTCACCGCGTCCATCCACCAGCCCCTCCACATCACCGAGCCATCTCAATATCAGCAGAATAAGCCCTATTGCGCGCACATGTCTGTTGGGGCCGACCAGTCCTGCCTAGCTCCGTCCTGCCATCTACAGCACAGCAGTCGCATCACACGGGATGATGCTGTACGTACTTGGCAGATCTCGCAGCGCCGCGGCTGTACCCCAGACTGTCCTGGGGCCGTTGAGGGCGCAACAGAGCACCGCATCTCGTGCTCGTAATTGCGCAGGCGATACGACGGCAGGCCACACGCTTCGGACAAGTCGGCGACGGGCCAGATGCTCCCAGCGATGACTCGATGCCCTCCCCCCTGCCTGTCTATCCATCCCATCGGTGCATTGCATCCATTCATCCACGCCTACCACGGTCCAGACTGTCAGTGCTGTAACCTCGCCGTTCCTTCGACTGTGATGTCTCCGATGGCAATGTCCGCCTTTCCTTTCCTTTCTTTTGTTTCTTTCCTTTCGTGGCCCCGCCTCATGTCGACTCAAATTACCAACTGGCTGGCAGCCGGTAGTGTTTCAGTCGAGCTGGACCCCTTCCCGCACCCATCCCATCCCATCACCGTCTCCCCACACACAGCATAATACATGTATCCGATCATCATATCAGGACTGGCACCCACTGCAGACGCGACTTATTACTACGTACATGACGCACCGATATGACAAACCGGAGCTCGACGGCGTGCACCCCATCCGACACGACTCTGCGCGCGCATCTAGATGGAACATGCAGCGGCCTTGCATGCGTGTGCATGTGCGTCCATGTAATGTATCCAATCTTCGCCGTGACCGCCATATGAAGGATGGATGCAGTCGGCACGTAGATACACACACATACCCTGGACCTAGGCATGTCCCGCCCTCGTGCAATCCAATAATGCCTGAATTATCACCATCACCGGGGCCGACCGCCATGCTAAGGGCAGGGTCGCTTCTTAACATAATGGCGGGGTTCCAACCCGGCCGAATGAAGCCCAGACCCTGCCCCAGTGCGTGCTCATCGTGTTTGATTGACTGATTCCCTGAGGGATGGCTGCTGGATGGACGGTCGGCTGTTTTGGATCGATAGATTGCCATTGCATGCCCATTCCATTCCATCCATGCCCGTCCAGCCAGCGTTCTCCAGATGGCGCCACGTCTGTATCCGCATGACCGCGTTGCCGCATCAAGATCGCATTCAGCTGTTCCTCCTGGGCAATTAGTATCGACCGCTGCCTCTGTCCTTGGCGCTGGCCCTCCTCCTCCTCAACTCGCAAGCAAGCCTTAGAATAGAGCATGGGGTGCGGCAAGTAAAGGGTCCCAGGAAATGTCATCTCGTCCCATCCGCCGCAGTCCAGCCCAATAACCCCATCCCCCCGTGCCGTCGACTCGTCCCATTCTCACCGTCTCTCTGCCTGCCGTGTCCGTCCCGCATTTCTACGTTCGTCTTCATTTGTAGACAAAGTTCCGCGCTGCCGACTTTGGTACACGGCAGCCTCGTCGATGGATGGAGTCTCTCGCTCCGCCTCCCTTCCGTCCCAATACAATCCCGCCCCCATCACCACCTACATACACGCGAGTTGCATGTATGTATACGAGTAGATGACATGACCTCGCACATACGCATCTTGCCGTCTCGTCTGCCTGCTCCCCAAATTACACGCACAGTCGCATCACCGCAGTCACATGGGCCAATACTTCTTACCTTGCTCCCCAGGAGAACATGCTCCTCAATTGTCGCCCAACGGTTAATGGCGATACGACCATATCTCGCTTCTCCTTCTGTTCTTGCTCCCCGCCTCCATCCCATTGGCCCCCTCACGGCTCTCTCCCATCTCCCATTGATGTTACATCCCCAATCAGCCTCCGCGTACGCACAGGCTGAAAAGCCCCATTGAGCGGAAAAACCCATTCAGTCGGCTACGGTGCCCTCCGTTGACTCTGGACCTGGTCTGGGCCTCGTTCAGCTACGCAAGTTAAAAAAAACAATAAAATACACGGATGGCACGGATCCCTGCGGACGGCTACGGGCATGCGTTGAATGTTAGCGACCAGGGCTGTTGCCCCTCACTTCACCGAGCATCTCTACTTGGTAAGTTGGGTTATGTCTCACTCGCACTTCGCCATGGGCACGGCTTGGCCCTAGTGTCTCGATGGCCCTTCACTGCCGATCGTCAGCAGCTACCCGCTGGCTTGTCTTGGCCCTTGGCACCTTGACACTCTCCGCCGTGGCAAACACGGGCATACATAGAATCTGTTTGATGTAGGTAGATAAAGGGTCGACCACTCACCGACGCGCTTCGACGTGGCTCCACGGGTATCCAAGGCATTCCAAGAGCCTTGGCTATCCGCCCACGTTTCACATCCTGTTGTTCTGTTGTTCATTTTTTTTTCTCCGTACAACGTGCCTCTTCACATGACTTATCCCTCTCGCTTACTGGGGGACGTGAGGGGGGAGGGGCCGCTGTAGAAAACTTGTTCCTGTTCACTCCCCCAGCAATGGCAGATAAAACCTCCAACGTCGTACTGCGTTCTGGCAAGCCGAGCTAGAAATCAAAGCAATTGTCTCCGATGCCCACACTTCAACCAACCACGCACAAATCACGGAATACCGAATTAGCCTTTTTCCCAACTCCTCACCTGACGCGATTCGATGCTTCTGCTCTGTGACATGCATAACCTTGGCCCTGCACTCGACAGTCATCAACCAGCTCCAATGCTGCAGTCCATTCTATAGCCCCCTCCCCCCGCCCTCATTGAACCCCTGCAACCCTCCAGAAAGACTTCGACGATACCCCAATTGCGCTGCCTTCATTGGCTCGGTCCACGCCGTTATGATTTGCCTTTCTCCAGCTCGCTACAAGCTCTCGAAAAGCCGCACATCTTACCTCTCTGACTATTTTACCCGTCCGCTTTTACCGTGCCCCCTCTAATTCCTATCTCCTTCGCTTGCTCCCACCCTCCCAAGCTGCCTGCCATTCCTCATCGAAGCTCATTCATTCCCACCCTCCACCACGAGTAAAATTCCTGGTCGTAGCCCCCATGCATAATGGGAAGGGAGGTCTCCAACTAAACCCAGCGTATGTACGCCCCCCTCCATCTGCACCTCTCCTGCCTACTGCCAATCACACTCTCCCGCCGCCTGCCCTCTCGAGGCGTCCTCCACCCCTCATCGGCCCCTCCCTCACGCCCAAAGCCCAGCCCCTTGGGATCAGCTCTGTCGTGAAACCACATCCTCTCTCTCGCCCCAAGGACGAGCCACCGCACGTTCTGCCTGTGGGTGCAGGCAAGAGGTCGAAATGCATTGATCGACCCTCTCAGAGGCCGCCTCTTCCTCAGCTTCTGCCGGCAGGGAACCCCTCCCTCCCAGGTGACACAGGAAGCAAAAGTAGCGGAGTGGAGGAGGGGATGGAAGAGGATGGGAGGGGTGTGGTGGCCGTCCAACAAGAGTCAATGAAAATAGCCAGGAAAACCTCCCCATCTGGTTGGGCAGGCGAGTTGCATTTTCTTTCCTTCTTTTTTTTCCCTTTGGCCATTCATTGCGTCTTCTCCACCTCCCATTCCCGACACACACCCCTCCCTTCCACTTCCTTTCCTTTCTTTGCGATCATTTCGATTCGACCCTCTCATCTGCACACGAGGACGTCCCTGATGTACGCAGGGCATGGGCGGACTCGGGGAGGGGTCTCTTGGGCTGCGGACCCGAACGATGCATCATCGTCATCAGCGGGGTTGAGTTGCTAGGTAGGGATATATGCATGCTCTATTGTTCCATACAAAGCTACCTGTGCTCGGTATCCATCTATGTAAAAAATAAGAAGAAGAATGTCCCATCGCCACCGGTAGGAACAGACATCGTTCAGGGAGGGGGGTCCGGATTACTGTATTGTCGTGCATCGCTTTCCGGCGCCCACGACTGTCTCCAACCGAGCTGCATTCTGCATCCCGCTTTGCGATCGGGTTGCACATGGACGGCCGAGGTCTGACGTCTGTGCCCAATACATCGTCCGATTACTACCTTCCAAGACCTGGTACAATGAATGAAAAAATAAAGAAACAAGAGATGGTGCTTCCTCATCTCGCCTAGCGCATATCCCAATAATGCTAATCGTCTGCCGTTGCTCTGTATCGTACCATGCTTCTTCGTCGTCATATCATCATTAAGAAAGAAAGAGGAGGCACGTCGGTCCATCCGTGTCGCACCGAGCGCTGTGGTGGACTCCCCATCTGCTCATCCTTGCAGTCGTAGTTGACGTACTACCGTTGCCACGAACGCTCGTGTAAGTGGTTCTGTCTGCGAGTCGTTGCAAAGACAGATGCGCTTATGTGAGATCGCTTCTAGGAGAGGAAGGCCTGAGTCGTTGGGTATGTGGAGCAGCCAGGCCAAGAGGTAGGCGATTGCCGCCTTTTGATTTTCTCCATATAGCAAAAATGAGTTCCGATACCACCATGACGTAGCCAGCTCCTCATGCCCAGTCTTTCTTCAGGTTGGCTTGACTTTCTTGCCTTTGGCTCCAGGTCGACCAAATCCGTCTCGCTGCCTCATTGCCATCATGTGCTGCATCTCGTCGTCGCCACCGTGATCTATCACACGGAACCCATCTCCATCTACGAATACGGCAGTGAACATCTCCGATATCGACGTCGCGAGACCCTGGAGGGCGGCGATACGCTCGATATCCGCCTCGGATGTGATCTCGAGAATGCCTAACTGCTGGTTGATGCGGCCCTTGATCCTGCCTTCCACGATCAGGAACCCGACAATATCCTGCACCTCGGGTTCCGAGATTTTAAGCTGCTTTGCAAGCCAGGACAGCTTCATTCTCGTGTATGGGGCGATGAGCTTGACAATGCCCTTGGTTCGCATGTTCCTCGTCACCTCGTCAATGTTCTCTGCGATGAATGGGTCTGACAACAGATCCGGATTATTCTGCAGCGTCCTCTGGTAGCCGTGCACATCGTCGCGCTGGTACGCGTCCACCAACTCTGTCATGGCCGAGATTCGAGGGTCATTTCTGTATGGCTTGGTCTCTTGCGAGTCAAACGGATTGATGTTCGACTTCATCAGCATGGTGGTAAGCAGAAGGTACTTCAACACCTGAATACGTTGCAGTGAGCCAGCCTCGTCGTAGTTGCGGAACGACTCGAAGAAGTCGCTCTGAGCCTCGTCCCAGTTCTCCTCGCTCATGTGCATCTTTCCACCACACTCTCGGATAATACCCATGATACGCGGGTGTGGGACTGCCGATTTGACTTGCAGGGCGCGCTGGTACAGCGTCTTTAGCTGTTTGTTGTTCTTGGTCTCCGCCAACATCTGGATCTCCAGGGCGTAGATCTCCAGCGAGTATGTGCCTTTGCTAGGATCATCACTCCCATCCTCCATCTGACAGGCCTTATGCAGCTCCCGCAACTTCTTCGTGATGGCAGAGTAGTCCTTGCGATCAAGAAGAAGCTTGGCAAGTTTGACATTTGTCTTGAGCCAGAGCCGTTCGTTGTTGGTGCTCTGGAAGCTCTCGAGGGTCAAGGAGTAGAATCTTTCCACGCATCGTACCGCCTCAGGGCTCTCTGCACCCTTCTCGATGAAGTCCAGTATGTTATTGATAGATTTCTCGGAGTAGTTTCGTGTAACAGCAGACTTGACGTACGTGAGCAGCTGCTCGTAGTGTTCGGATGCCTAGCCATGGTGGAAGGCAAGATTAGCAACGATTCTTGACAAGAGCAAGGTGTTCAGCACTGGCCAATCAGCCCGACTGACCTTGTCGTATTGCGCGAGTTTGAACTCCAGCTTAGTAGCCTGTTTCAATCCTTTGAACCCCCATTCTGACTTTTCCTCTTCGAGAGGCGGGATGCCCAGGAATTCGGCAATGGCATCTTCGGGATCGGTCGTCTTCAGTTGCTTCGCATTGTAGTACTTGTTCTCGATATCGACATCGGCAGACTCGTCTTCGTCGTCTTCCTCGTACTCGAAGTCATATCTTGGAAGAAAAGTTAGCTAGGCTGCCGCAAGGTACGACGCATTCACGGGCAAGGAAGCTTACTGCTCCTCGTCGGACTCCTGCATGAAATCCTCGTCGTCAGACATGATGGGAGTTGGTCGTGGGGATTAAAATGAGGATGATAAGAAAGCTTTCAAAAAGTTTCTGGCAGAAGACCTCTTTACACGGAGAAGCAATGAGCAGATGCCAAAAACGAACCCCAGACTGCGAAGAGACGTGGAGCTGATGGTGGTCTGGAACTCGTCGAGCTCAAGGTGGGGGTGTGTTGCCTAACTCTCCGTTGCCAGTAACAATGCTGAGGTAATGATCGGGTTTTTGATTTTCCCCGCCGCATATTTGAGCTACCCTATAGTAGACTTCCCAACTTCCCACGTCCTGGTCAGGAAACCTCTGGATCCTGGTTTTGTACCATTTCGTGTGATTTACAAATGCTTTTGCGAGGATGACCTCAGAATAGATGCTTCTACAATTGACGAATTTAGATTTTGGGCTTATCTCGTCTTGAATCACGGAGCACAGACTTAGTGTGTCTACAGATACTCAATTTCGTGGTTATTATAGAGAGGATATGGACCTTGAGCCTAAAAATGATGTGTCGAAGATAGAATGGATCAGATACTACGGACAGTTTGATCTATGGCAAATATTGTGGCAAATATTGGGTGTTTCTCAAAGATTGCTTAGCCATACCCAAGCCAATCCGCCGAAAGTTCGGATTCACGCTGATTCACCTCAAGAGAATGGTACGATGGAAGTTGGAAAGTTCATAAAGGTCATCATCGCCTTTCCCTCCTAAAATTAGACGATAATTACTATTGAAGGTGAACGATTCTGGATATTTCCTGGGTAAAAGAAACCCGTTGCCACCAATTTGCTCTACCCACCCTTCTGTTCCATACACCGATCGCCTTGTTAGCTGGCCGAGCACTCCAGGTCACCCTTGATATTCCCTTGTCGCGTAGCATTAGAACTCTCCCTCACACTGGTCTTATTGTTCTTTATATTCCGGAATGACAACTTTGGGGGAGCCTTCAAATGTCGTCGCCTATGATGCGTTAACTGCCCCCCAGATCTAAGAACCAACAATAAGGCATACGTTTTCGGGCTATTCGCCAATGTTAATAGCACTAAGTCATAAAAAAGCCAGCGTAGAGTAGTAACTAAATATTTTTACCTTCTTGGCCTGGAACAAACTGTGTGTACTGCCATAAATTGGGCTCAATGTTTGTAGCACGTGCGAACAGCTGGCGGCGGTTGTTCGCAAACGCCTGGCGCCAGCCCACTTCAGTCCCAACAAAACGGTGCAAGCAAATTGGAAACACTTTCTTGTTTTCTTCACTTCAATCTCCCTCTTATTTTTCTTCACCCGCATTCGATTTCGCCTCGCTCAGCCTTCCTGTTTTCGTCGTTCTCAGCAGCAACATCGGTTTCTTTGCCCTCAGGCTCACATTACTCAAGTTTCCCACGGTCGGACTTTCCACATCGCGCATCACGTTCGTTTCAAAACCTCGTGCAAAATGCTGCCAAGCGCTCTGGTCAGCGTCTACCAGCAGTACAAGGCTGATACCGACGCTATCGCCGGATGGCTTGCTCTGACAGCAAAAGCAGCCAACTATTCCGACCACCCGTTGTCTCCTCCTGCCACTTCCACCGGTCGATTGAAGGGAAAAGCCAGGGCGTTGGCCAAAGAACAAGCTTTGAAGCCCAAGAAAGTAATTCTGCCCATCAGACTTTTCGTTCCTCTTGCCAAATATATCACGTCTCTCAAAGCGCCTCGGATTCTCGTCCCCCAATCTGTAATCAACATCACGGAAAGAGTCATCCGCCAGAGATCAGTTTTCAGTTCTCGACTTAGCCACCATGGAGTCAATCCTTCCGTTGAAGGCGACCGATCGCACTCCTACTTTGTCGACATTCTCCAGCAAGTTGTTCATCTTTTTCGCCAAAACGCCGCGCAGTCGCCCACGACCTCGGCGGAGAGCATTGACAGTGACGAAGTTGGCAACCGCTTTGCGTCTCTGCAGGTGGAAGAGCCCTCACAAAGGTTCCTCAATGCCAACAGCGCTAAGCAGCCTACTGCAGAGAACAATATTGTCTACGAAGCGGAGCCACAGAACGATTTGGATGACGCCATTGCGGCGTATGGAATGTTACTACAGGACCTCAACAAGATCCGTGATGAGATCAAGCAGATTTGGCTGAGCTGTTCCGAGGGCTCCATCGAACTGACGGCTGCTGCCATTGCGACCAATACCGGCGTTGACCTTGCCAGATACTTGATTGATCAAGTACTTCCCATCTTTCAACTGCATGGGGGTGTTGGCGAGGTGGCCGAGGCATTCGCCCTGGAGTTCATCCAGAAACAAGACTTGAATGACTGTGACTTGGACCCTGAGGAAATTGATGAAATTGTTGGTGAGATGATGATTGTTGTCAACGATTTCATGACAAGGCTCGCGTGCTGTCGAGATTGCGCCGATAGAAACAACGAGCCCTGGAAGCCTACGCCGGAACCCATCCAAGAACTGCTGGACAAGATTGAGGACGAAGTTGCGTCGGATACTCAACTCCTAGAAGAGCTTGTCAGCAACTTGCACGCTGTAAATTGGCTGGCAAAGGGGTACTTGAAGGTGGATGAGATCATGAGTGGCCTTCAACAGATGGAAACGACAAAGACGGCTCCATTCTATGTGTGCTTTGCATTGCAAGTGACACTCGACATCCACCACACTCTTGGCGATTGGTGCCTCGAGCCCGCGAAGCATCTTGATAAGGAACTCAACTTCATGATTGAATCCATCGACCAGTTCTACCAAGATTCAGCCAATATGAGTGAGACGATGTGCAAGACTTGTGATTGCCTCAAGAGACTTCAAAAGGAGATCAAAGATTTTCAGACAGATCCGACTATTGAAAGTAGAAAGGAATTCTACAATCGTATGCACCACGCTTCTGAACCTTCTGAAGAACGACATAGAAGCATGCAGCTATCCCCAGTCCTCTGTGGGCTAACGATTTTCTACTTCCGCGCCTCTATGCACGATTTGGGCTTCGTCGAGTTCGGACGCCAGTACACCATCAAGCACGCCGTTCATCTGTACAATGCTCTCGTGAAGGAAGGGTTGATGGAAAATCCCTGGGGTGACATGCAGCTGGCCGAGAACTTCTATGGGCGAACGAACATCTTTGCAGGGCAGAAACCTGAGAATACGAGAAATTACATCAAGCAGCTTATGATACATGAGGGAATGACCGTCAGAGGACTGAGCGAGCTATTCGGTATTCTGGAAGGCCACTCTACTTCTTGCGAGGAGCCAAGAACTCGCGGATACCGCCAGAAGAAATGGAGGAAGTCCCCGAACCGTGGTGCTCCCGTGTCTGCTATTTTTATCGAACGATACTACAATCGATCAAAGAGGATTGATTACCGACCCGAGGATGTCCATGAGATCATCTCGCGTCGCCGTAGTGACGAGTCACCGCCATCTCCGAACAAAGGTGGCCGACACTCACCTCATCTACTTCTTCAACCACTCGCGGAAGCACTCACTGAAGAAAGCCTTGAGGTGGCTTTCCCCAGGTTGTTGATGCACAAGGTTTGTGGTGAATTTTTAATGCAAGTCAAGAATCAATGTGTTGAGATTATAGAGGACGAGCTTCGCAAGAAGTTGAGAGGGCGAGAACTCGTCATGACCATCTTGTCTTGGCTCATCTGGGACCCAGTCTTGGGAAAAGAGTTGCTTTCTAGGGCTGCTAGGATTGCCAATGAAATTGTTGCTTCTGGGTCTGGCAAGAGACTTGTCGATGTGATGGAGACGAAATTTGACTTGTCCAGGGAGCAGCTGGAGGAAGTTTGCTCCAAGTCAAAGTTAGCAGAGGATTTCTAGGGGGAGGACCAAGGGCTTGAATCTTTATGATTGCTTTCTCATCATGCAATAGGCAAGAACTTGAGCGTATCTAGGTGCCAATAGGGTTAATTGTTAGACTAAATGTATGGTGTTTTGTAGTACCCTGGCTTCTACCTTGTAGATCTGACCATCCCCACAGAGCTAATTGATATACGTAGTGTTCCAAGCCATCTTCTCTTTATTATTATCAGGTGGTCCTTTTAATCTGACTTCGAGTTTGAAAAGCCGAGAGCAACGATCTGCTAGCCAAGCCAACTGAATCACCACTTTATTTAAGCCCGATGAATAAAATGGCCTAGACCATATGCACGACAAACGTTATGGGTTATTTAAGGCCATTTGAAGCCACGCGTTATAGAGATTGATAAACTTGGAATGGAAATACTTGCCAGAAATATTTCACCATCAAATCGTGTCTTTTGTTACGCACTGGGACTGATACTTCATCGCCTTTTATTAAAAAAAAACCTTAAGTCTCGCTATACTAGACTATATTATCTTTTTGTCGAGTCCCAAATTCCTTATATAGTATAACCCTTTCGATATTTTCTTGGTACAGCTGAAAGCATGGCATATTGCATCCTTGTCTGGACCTTGTTTAAACTAAGCTTGATACCAACCTCTTGTGCTAGGTTCAACCTGGTTGATCATTTTGTTTTGGATGAGTCCACAGTTCGCGTTGTATCGGTAATTGCAATGATTTTCTCGTGCAACTTCTTGAGAAGGACAGTAGTAGCTGCCAAGAAAGCTGCCCAAACAACGCACAAAACCAGCTTCTTGAAGGGAGATGCCAGCATAAGGCCAGGATACGGGTACCTATATGAGGCATTATTAGTATCGGTACTGGGAGCGAGGTCGACACAAGCTTACCATCCAACAATCGAAAAGCAATATTCGATCCAGCCCCAATAAGAAAAGGCGATGGCCAGATCCAAGACAAAAGCCGCGCGCCCATTGATTGGCCATGGCGGGCTCAGAATCAGCAGATCGGCCAGCAGCATGATAGTTGGGACAGCATGGAGGCCGAGATCATGGCTAAGCGGGAGCTGGTGGCCAGGAGGAGTCAACTTGGTCCTGTCAATAAAATATAAACTCCAGTAGAATATCGTAATGAGAAGCTCAATAGGCGTGGCGCATAGCGATATGTAGCTCTTAGCTGCAAATAGAGGTCGAACATTGAGAAAGTCAGCTAGGAAGCCGGTCACGAATGTTATTGTTGATAGGAGGAGTGCGATGATGGTAAGAAACTTATACGGCCCTCCGAACCCCTTGCGCAAAGGGTTTGTGCCCTTGGGAACCTGGGAAAATGACAATGCGAAAAATACCAAGCCTATGGTATGGATGGTTATTGATAATACCCTGGAGGGTGCCACGGGTCTTTGTGAAGCCGACTTCATTGTTGATAAGTTGATAAACTGTGTGTGGTGAGAGCAATCGGCGTGGAGTTTATTTACCAGGCGAGGTTCGATGACTCCGGATGGAAAAGCCGCGAAACTGAAGGAACACGTTTACCCCTGTTACTCGGATCTGATTTCTCCGGCCAGACCAACCCGCTTGGTTTACCAAAATAGTAAGCTGTTTGCGATTGCACGTGCGTCGTGAGAAAGTATTGATTTTGCACAGCCCAACAAACAAGTGGGCGGTTGGTCAACTAGCGGGGCTTGAAAGGCAGGCATTATACCCCTCCGCTGCTCTATTATTAGGGAGAGCCTTGAATCAAGTTTTGCATGGGCATCTGAATATCTCGTACGTACGAACACCTTAGGCAGTGTCACATTATGCACCTTGACTTCGAGTCTTGAGACCTAAACCACTAAAATGAAATAAAGAAAAACAATTGTTTCCACGGTAGATAGTAAGCAGTTTGAGATCGAAGGCTAATGACCTAACTGGCTTTTATAAGTGTAGTCAATGTCCCATCCTATATTCACGAGGTTCCACTGCCGGAACTCTTTGTTGCAATTCTTGGGGGATTTAGTTCACTGCTTCAAGATGGCAATATGTAGTAACATGTATGCAATATAGAACACTGTTTCGAGTATTATTGCGCCGCTAGGAGAGTAGTGTTAGAAAGAGAAAGCAGTAGAAAAGGAATATCATTAAGAATCTAGCCGCATATTCTCGTTCAGGAAGTAAAGTTTGATAATCTCAGGAACAAAAATCATTTGTAGCTACACATATTATTGCCAATCTCAAACCTCAGATATCCCAACTCCATCAATCGTCTCGAGGTACTGTCTGATGTTGACAGACCAAGAATATGATGGAAATACCCACGCTTATTATTAAACAAAATTCCGACAAAAAACATGAGTTAAGAAAAAAGAAAGATACAAAATTCCAAAGGATGCGTCAGCCCCAACCGGTCCACTCATCATATCTAAATTATAGATACGGCTCGAGGATGTTCTGGGTATGGGCCCAAACCTTTGACTGGGCATTCTCTCGGAGCCTAGTTATGTTCTTTGTATTTGGCGTGCAATCACCTTTGTAGTTGACCAAAAACAACCCGCCATCCGGTTTCTGCAGCGTACTCAGACCAGGCTTCCCTTTCCAGGGTACACCACGGCCACCAAAGGCAGCGCTCGTGCACTGAAACAGGTTCCGCTGGGCAGAATCCTCGTCTCTCATCGAGAAGGTCTTGATAAGAGGCTCCAAGACGAGCCAGATGAGCCAGCCCGTCCACGAGTTCGGATCAATGTTTCCTCTTCGCACATTCCCCGTGTCGACCCATCCAGGCCAGGTGTGCATGAATGTCACATCGGGGTACTCGTTGGCTAGCCAGTCGAGGCCAATGGAGTTCAGATGGCCGTACTGTACTTGCCCTCTCGCCGAGCTGAAACTGCCTGGCTTCTTGAGATCTATATCATCTGTATTGATAGGGAACCTCTCCAACCCGCCGCCCAAGACGGAAACGACCCTAGGGCTCTCTGCTTTCTGTAGAAGGGGCAGCAGGTGAAGAGTAAAGAGAATGCGTGTATAGTATTCCAGGCTCTGACAAATTTCTAGGCCTTCGGAAGTCTCCTCGCGCGTTCCTAATGGAGCATAGCCAGTGGAAAGGAACAGCAGATCAATGGAGAATTCCTTCTCCTTGATGATCTCGCACACTCGCTTAGTTTCGGCGAGCAGTGACACTTCACCCTCAATCCAGATGAACTCGGCCTTGGGATTGATGGCGTTCAGCTCCTGGGTGAAGGTCTTGATTCGCTCTTCGGAGCTCTTGCGACCAACGATGTATATCTTCACACTGGCACCCGTTTCAGCAAGAGCTTTGATGGTGAGCTTCCCGACGCCTGAGGTGCCGCCGACCCAGACAGAGACGCGAGGGGCCGTAGCATCGTTGATCAGCGCGTTGGCAGCCCTGATATCTTTAAGTGAAGGCATTGTGTGTAGATGCAACAGTCTTGCTGAAAGTGGAGCTTAATAATTGATATCCTCCTTAAGAGGTTTAGTAAAATGATGATGTGCTACTAGAGGGAATCAATTCAGATGTCGCAACGAGGGAAACCCAATATAAGGCGACTTTTCTGGTGCGGACTTTGGCGGAATTCCACGCTAAATGGAATGTGGCCGCTATTGCGGGATGGATTGGACAAGATACGACACTATTTGCGGAGGAGGCGCAGCGATTTTTCAGGCGGCCAATAACTCGTAATCTAGTTAATGCGACGTGTGAGAAGGCTTCAGCGCGCTGACGACTTTCCTTGTCAGGCACATATCTAACATACATGTGTGTCAAAGTGTTGCGTGTTGGCTCTGCCTTCATAACAGGTTTCAGGCAGCAAGTCCGTGATGTAAGTTGCCCAAGATTGGCACCAACGTAGGAGCTTTAGGCAAATGAAGGAATGAAGAGCTCAACCAAGTCGAGACGGACTCTTGTTTACTACAATATCATGCGCCATACTTTTACCCGGTCCCAGACCAAATATGCGGCAACTTGTAAGAGGTAGCAACAGAAAGCCGTGATAAACTAAACAGTAAACACTGCTCATTTATATCATTTTACATTAATTCTTATACACACACTCTCTCAAACCAACTCTCATTCTCATTTCCTCTTTGTGCAGTCGCTTGCGGGTTTGCATATTATTCTGATGGCAGCTATCTTACCAGTCCTATTATCTTCTTCAACTTCTCAAGGCTTAGAAAGATAGGCCATTAATCCAATATTAAGGGTATATAATCGATAGCTATCAGTTGAGCTGAAAGGGAGGGGGTTTCGATATCACCTTTTGATGTAGACTTCGGTTTTCTCTTAGCTTACTCAACTCGGAGGTTGCCCTGCGCAGGTTGTGTTGGCCAGTTCGGGACCAGGCCTATCCCTTGAAGTTGGTTCAACGGTTTATAGGTCATTTGGTCCTTTAAGATCCGTGTCTGAAGATTGGTAAGGACAAAGAGTTCAAAATGAGCGTTGCGAAGTGGAAATGAGGAGTAGTTCAACTGCGAATATGTTCTTGAGTATGTATCGACAAACAGAGAGTTGATCGAATCGCTGACTGAAGATGGATTTCAATGTAAGGAAAGTTCCTCAAACAAAACCATAACCGAGCATGACTTTACTTCTCCAACTTGGATCGACCATTCCGGTTGTTAATAATGGTAGCGTTCCCCGTCAACTTATTGGCCGCCGACTATACAAGGGGCTATGCTGCTAGGCTACGCACCAATAAACAACCCTGTGCTAATCTGCTCTGATTCTTGCAATCAAAAATAGGCCACTGAATATTAATTCTAGGGGGAGGGACAGATCGAACTAGCTTGCAATTGTACATGGAAAACTTATTCTTCTGCATCTTAGATTGCTAGGAGCTGTTTTAGACTCCCGAGGAGTTGAGTTGGTTTACTCTTAGCAGTAATATTGACGGGAGAACTGAGTCAATGGCTTCTGAGTGCTTAGTCTTCTTCACAGGCAAAGGGAGCTACAGCTCAGGTCTAGGTACGGCTAAGTAGAAATTTAATCAACCACTGACATAGGGAAAATCCTCTCTCTTTAATGTCGCGTATCAAGGCTACCATCAAAGCGTTTCTAACGAGGAAGCTAGTGTTCAACCATCTTTGAGCTGTGCAAGAGCTGGAGGTTTTAATTGAAATAAATCCCTCATGAACGTCTACATGTTCTAGCTGCGAGATTTCCCATTTCATACAAAAATGGCACTTTGTGAGCTTCCCCGCGTTTGTTGGTGCTCCGCTAACTCCGTCCGCCTTGGCTTCGAAATGGCTCAACCCGGAGACAATTACCTGTCCGCCCCGAAGAATGGTCGGCTTCACCAAATACGTTGAATCTGAAAGACGTCAAGACATAAGGCAGCAAGAAAGGGTGTTAGGAAATAGTAGTTGGGAGGGTAAGCATCGACGCTCTCGAAGGATAGTCTTTGTGACGGAGTTTTAAAACCACGCTCCCGTGAGCCGAGATACCGCTCGGGTGAGAACTGAAAAAGACTATTGGACTTCGAGCGCTAATTTCCAAGCCACTCGGCGATATACCCAACCTCGGAGAAAGGACCCATTAAGGGCTGAATGCAGGAGCACGAATTGTTCTCAGCTCGTTGGTATCCACATTCTGAGCGTTGCATTTGGTGATGGATAGCAACAGGAGAACTTACGTTGGTTGGGGTGTAGTCCAATACGCGGAACGAAGGCGGGTCGAAACTAGCAGGGCAGGGAACAAGGAAGGGTGCATATTTGACAACAGGCGAAACAGTTGCACTAGGAGGAAATTGCACAGCCGCCCCCAAGGATTGCATCTCGGGAGCAGATGGGCCATGTGCGATCTGCCCCCTGCCGGCCGCCTCACGCTACTTGAGCTCTCCCTCCTTGATAGCGAACTCGTAAATTGCCCAGACGGGGACTTGGCCGAGAGTCGCCGAGTGGTTTTTGGCGCCGAGGCACGTTTTTATCGCTTATGAGCTTGTTCATCCATGCATGCAAGTCATGGCATGGCATCATTAGCATGGGAGAGGGTAGGGTAGGGTTGTGTGCAGGGACGGGAGTTGTTGGTTCTCAGTTGCAACGTCAGAACACATAATACTCATTGGCCTCCTGGAAAGGGCGGTAGGGATCGGGACAGAGCCAAGTGTGATTTGGTTTGGACCAACCATCATGTGATAGGACAGGTAAGCAGCCGGAGTGGAGGGAGGAGATAATGGATGGGGCCAGAGACGGGACACAGACCAACCATTCTGATTGCATGCCGCCTACTTGGTCGACGTACATATCCAGCTTGTAGATATTGCTCGCAAGCTATTGCCTATCCACTGTCCGGCTGGATGACGCGAAGCAATTGGGCAGAGCCGTTCCGCGTGCTTGATGAAAAATCTCCTAGTCCACTGGGCAGCAGGGCCAATGGGATGCGGACCCGGCCACTCTAGGAGAGGACACGACAAGGAGGGAAACATGGCGAGGGGAGGGGGGAAACGTGGAAGACGGGGCACGAGGCTGGGGACCTACCGGGATGCCTCTCCTAGTTGCTGCTCGGCCACGTCTCAAGCAGGCAATAAATAAGGTATGTGAGATGCTTTCGGTCGAATATAGCGGTGGCCGGATGCACGCTGCGCGCTCGCGTCACCTCAACCACCCTGACGAGACATGGGAGCATCTGGAAGCATGCGAGGCATCAAGAGTCCGTTGGTCGAAGGAATACGAGGGTGAGGAAGGGGACTGCGTCAAACACCACAAGGGTGCCTGCTGGACTGCGCCCTCACGCCCGCCGGTCCTACTTTGCTTGCCCATACGACCATCTGCGTCATGCCATCTCGGAGTCGGATGCGTCGTCTTCCCGTCACGTCGACAATGACGATGGATCGAGGATGCGGGCGGGAGTGTTTTGGCTTCTGCACCAGGGCGAGAGCGGTGCTGATTAATTGGGGGAGGTGCCCTATTTCGCGACTGCACAGCGCAAGCACCCACTGGCCATGCGACCTTAGTGCATGTGCCGCAGCGTGGCACCCCTGTAGCCCGCAGGTTCTCACCTCCCGTGGCCCCTGTACGGGCGGCCTGGCAGGTGGTCTGCACGCTGTAACTGTGGCCTGTAGCCGCAGGTTGGAGGGGCCGCCTGGCAACTAGTGGCAGGACCCTGGTGGTCGAACCTTCTGCAGCACCGCCATTGGCCCAGCCCAGCGACGGACGACGAAAAGGCCGTGGCCCCCAATCTCCCTCCCCACACCAGGCAATACAGCGCTGCAGCACAGCGCATCGAAGCACCAATTACAGCGGCCGCCTCCACTGAAATCCAGTCTGTCAGTGAGCATCCATCACACTCTCATCACATCCCACGCCCTCGCCTCGTGGCACGCTTCCCCTCTTCTCTCCCCTCTTCCCTCCGTCCATCATGATCAATCTCTGATCTTGCAGAGCTGCTGGCGGCCTTCGTACACTTGTCCTGATTTGTACAGATCACGCATGGCCTGCGCCGCCCAGAAAGGGCCAGAGGAGAATCACCAACGTTTAATTAGTCTAGGTCGTATTTCCTCCCACCCAATGCACCTAGCCGGGCCTGGCAGGGGTGGATGGGGACGAAGTGAAGGGGACGGACCCGTCGAAAAAATCAGCTATCAACTACTAATTAGCTGGGGTGCTTCTGAATTGGCGTTGGTGATGCGGGACGAAATATCAGAGATCGCCTGTCCGCCTCATCTCATCTGCGGCCTCATTCCCTCCCCACTGCTGCCGTTTCAAAGGGGGCCGGCAACGACTCGCGAGCCATCGTCCTGCCTTGTTTGCTCATGTTGCATTTCTGGCTCTGTTGAACGGGACCTGATCTGCGCTGCGAGTGCCTGTTGGTTTCAAAAATAATCGAGTAGCCTACGTTATCCGTTTTGGGTTACCTTGATTATTCCCTTTTCTTCAGGTTCTTTTCCCTTTTCTTTAGCGCATTCCGCTGGTTCATAACGATTGACAGCACCGGGCGGCCGAGAGACGGATCCAGCCAGGCTGAAGAATCACGACAGTTTCGCTCGCTCTTTGTGCGGGCTCTGAGGGAGAGGAAGTGAGGGCGACACAACGCGACCCGGAAATTTCCCACCACATCTTCACCCCAGTTGCGACTGGTAGAATGTCGCCGGCAATCATGCCTTCAGAAGGAGAAGGCACGGCCACAAAGGGGGGGAAGGAGTCTGAGTCAGGCCCTACATCAGAGGCCAAAAGGTCGCATCACAAGGCTGATGAACAAGAGGAAGACGATGACGACAATAGCTTGGATGAGACTCTCTCCAACTTCTCGTCAGTCTCCGAGGATTCATTACCGCCGATCCACGCATTCGGCTTCACATTCCACGGCTCTGGCCGCATCCTCTGGCCCAATGATGCTGCCGGCGGTAGGGTCATGGACCTGCAGCACAACCTGTGGAAGAGCTGCCTGGGCGGCAATCTCACCGACACACGGCTCCCCATCGAGAAACCTGATTTTGCCGAGCCCAGTTTCCATATTCTCGATGTAGGCACCGGGACCGGCATCTGGGCCATTGAGATGGCACTCCGTTACCCCCAGGCCACCATCCTCGGCATGGACATCAGCAGCAGCTTGCTTCCTAAGGACGTGCCCTCTAATCTGACATTTGAAGTCGCCGACATCACTGAGGAGCCCTGGCCCCCGCGCCTATACGACTTCATCCACATGCGCAACATCTGTCAGGGTGGCATCACCGACTGGCAGGCGTTGATCACAAACGCCTACAACCACCTGCGGCCCGGAGGCCACCTCGAGTTCACCCTCTACAAGCCTCGTTTCTTCGGCGTCGACCCTGCACAGACTGACCTGCCGTCAGGCGAGCTCGCCGAGATCGGGCCTGCCTGTCGCCTCTATGAAACCCTCCTCACCACGATGACGGAAGCTCTTGGGCTCGACTACGACCCCATGTCCCGCATTGTCGGGTGGCTGGGCGACCTCGGCGGCGAGAACATCCGTGAGCGCACGTACTGGGTGCCCCTCCACAGTCCTCGGGATGTGGTCATGCGCGAGAGGAGCGAGCTCATGCGCCAGGTTTTCCTGTACGGCATGGACCAGTTCAATCTCATGCTCTTCGACCGGAATGGCTGGAGCGAGTCTGATACGAGGGACTTGATAGACCAGGTTAACAAGGAGGTCCAGGACCCGAAGCTTCGAAGCTCCGTCAGACTGTATGTTCTTGAAATGTCTCGTGCCCCCCATTTCCCCTCTTCCTCGCTAACGATTATGCTTCTCCAGGGCGTTTATTACAGCAAAGAAACCACTGGTACCTCGGTCAGCGGCAGGCTCGTCAGATGACTAGAGTATCTCATAGCTCACTATTGCTATTTTCTTCCACGGCCAGAGCTTCTGCCTTGGCTGTATTGCTTCGATTCGAAGCAGGTATGATCTGTCCATAGGTAACCATACCAAAGGCGGTGGTTCAACCATGGTTTTCACAAGCCGCGGCGCCAAGACCTTTTGGGCAGAGGGTAGTATCCGGTCCTCGGCAAAAGTTATCAAGTGATAACTGTACCAAAACTGGCCATGGCAATTACCTCGCGAGCAATTAGAAGTCGAGAAAGGTCGGCCTCCTATTCCACGGGAGGAAAGGGGGAACCTTGTAGGATGGTCCGTGGTTGAACATGGTGGACAGGACCAGAAGGAGCGTCCGGATAGAGTATTATAGTAATCACGCGAGATTGAGGGTAACCCTATAATTTCAGGCATGGGATACAGCACATTTTCCTATCTAGGGAGGTTGCAAGCCCGCATTCCTAGAGCTGGAATTCGCAAATACAACAGTAGCTGGATAACTAGCTCCTTAGACAGCTGGACGCAAAAAAGGATAGGAGGAACGGTTTTCGGGTTTTCATTTACACAGCATCAGCGTAGCAATTCAGAGTCATATTTTCGATTATCACAACCGTCCACATTCGTTGGTCTAACCAGAGCAAGATTTACCTTGAGCAACCTCGAGTTCGAAGATGTAACTAAAACCATCCCTTCACAATAACTCGGATAGGTTCGTACCCACCCAGTACCTATCCAGCATTATAGGCTGTCACTATCGGTTTGGCAATCACAGTTTAGCACTCATCCGTAAACTCTGAAGTCATAATTCCACTTTGATTTACTTTGCTTAAAATCTCATTGATGTTCCTTAATCTTTCCCAGCCTTTCCGACAGATTTGCGCTCGAAAAGTGCCTGCCGTCCCTTCTTACCCCTCGGCCGTCTCACACGCTCTTCTCCACGCACATTCTTTTCGCTCAGCTTCACCGAGTCCAGCACAGCCCTCTCATATCTCGTCAGCGACCCAGTATCACGGCGGCCAAAGAGCGAGTCCACAGGTGTGACATTGTAAGGAGGGTTAGGCTGGTTAGTAAGGACGTTGTACGTGGCGTTGGCCGGGATGACCTGGCTGGTGACGGTCTTGTTACCGTTGAGGAACGTAGAGTCCACGGCACCCTCGGTGACGTAGTCCCCCGTCACGACCGTCGTCCCCGTGGCAATGTCCAGGCCGTGGATGGTCCTGTTCAGCATCTCGAGCGAGACGAGCGGCTGGTAGAACGGCACCTCGTGGCCCGACTCGTAGATCCGGACGAACGAGAAGCTCCCCGCGCTCTTGACCTCGCCGTGGACGACGCCGTCGGACGAGGTGATGTTGACGAAACCCGCTGATCCGTCGGTGTACGCCGGGATGTTCGAGAGGGTCTCGACGAAGGCCTCGCCGCCGAACCAGTTGCAGATGTAGTCGGCGTCGCCAAAGTAGACAACCACCGGGATGTTCTCGTTGATGAGGTACTCGACGGCGGCGCGGACACCAATCTCGCGGCCGTCATCGCCGGTGGCCCCGAAAGCTTTGCTGGCGACGGAGGAGCTCTCGCTGAAGTTTGTGTATGCGCCAATGGCGGCCTGGACCGTCTCGGTGTTCAGATAGTCGACGTAGAAGGCGTACGGGAAAGGGTCCGGCGTCAAGTAGCGGACGTCGTACTCGTCGCGGCCAAAGACGTCGTCAAAGGGATACTCGACTTGATAGTAGCACCAGTCGTCCGCCGCACTGCACACTGTATTGCCCTCTCCGTCAGAGGTGTAGTTTGCGTAAGGGTATGCATTGCAGTCGAGGAGCATGTCGAGGCAGTTGCCCTCTCCATACATGCTGTTGAAGACCTTGTCATCTGCAGTCTGGTTGTAGTTGATTCCGTAAGGACTGCCTCCCTGGTGGCGCTGCTTGCTGATGCTGGAGGAGAAGTTGTAGAAGCTGGCATACTGGAGGATGGGGTCAAACCAGCCGTTGCCGATGAGCACGCCCTTGAGGTCGATGTGTGCCGTGCCTGAGTTGTTCAGCTTGTTCTGCTCCACGATGTAGCGGCTGAAGATTGGCGCGTAGTGGCCGCCGTAACTCTCCGTGGAGAAGTAGACCCCGTTTGAAGAGTACTGTGGGAAAGCACCGGTGAAGGCCTGCAGAGTCTTGTAGAAGTTGGGTGCTGCAGCGGGCGTGGAATTGGCCGTCAGTGTGGTGTCGAACACGTTGTAGGTGCCGCAAGTCGAGGGGTCCGCATAATCAGGGCACGTTGCATTCGGAAGTCTGACGAGATCTCCAGAGTTGGGATCTTTGTATCCAGAGACGGGGATCGAGTAGGAGAAGCCGGTGGTCGTGGGCTGGTCAATGTAGATCATGTTGGTCACATTGTTCCATGCGTACGGGTTGTCGTACAAATTGCCGTCAAAATCGATACCGCATGGGCCCATCTCCTGCCAGAGGCCGATCATGGAGGAGCTACCAGGTCCTCCATTGATCCAAATGGTGAGGGGAGCGGTCTCGGGGTCGACATCTCGGGCCTCGAAGAACCAGAAGAAAATGTGCTCGTTCTCGGCCACATCAGCATAGCCGCTGAAGCTCTTCACGCCGGGTGTTTGCTCGCAGATCCCAGTCGGCACCTCCTTGTACCTGACATTAATGCCGGCATGGCCCTTCTTGGTCGTGAAGCCTGAGGGCTCGGCGACGAATTGAGCAGCTGCTAGCTCAGCAACCGAAAGCAATAACGCAAAGAGCATGGCGATTGACTGATTCGGCTGAACGAGGAGAAAAAAACACCTCAATTGACCTGAGAAAAAGGCCGATGCAAAAGTCCAGGAGGAGAGAAGTTAAATACTGGTGCCTTGCAGCTAATTGTCTGCATACCAAGATTCGGCTTACATGGGTCTTATGTTGTTATCTGTAAGAATTCTGGGGTACAAGCACGGATGATGTCTTTTAGGAAGGCCAGTCACTGTAGCTAAACCGACTCGGTGAACCATCAAATTCAATCAAGTGTTTCTCATTCAATATCAAGAACCTAGCGATGTTGTAGCCACTCTTACTGGTTACTACCAGCCGGTTTTCCATGCCATCTCCTACCTTTTAAGCTTCAACAGTAGCATTATTGATCGCTTGAGCCATCTCTTCCCCTGCCTGAGAGGTAGATAAGGTGAGCTGGGGCCATGTCCCAGTTGCCCAGTTACTAGCGGATGCAACATCTACTCGGCATAATCGGCATCGCACAAATGCAGGTCGAATACACTTTAAGCAATGACACACAGGCACTTTTGACAAGACCACATCTTTGCTCTCACCTTATTGGGCCAACACCGGATCTCCCCGCTCCTTCACGTCACCTGTGTTCGAGATCGCATAGGTTTATCGCAGGATCAGTCCATGATTGACGTCTTACACTGGATGGGCCACGCGGTTGGTACTTCAGTGTCGGTAAGTCGAAGTCGCAGTGCAATTGGCTCGCATGGAGACAGCCAATGGCCCAGATCAAGTAAGCTTAATGTGGACTACATATTGAGGGAACTCTGTCAGATGTAGGAAGACATAATAAAAGAAATGCGTACATATAGCCATTTCAATTGAAACACGCCAAGACATATAAAATTCTATCCGAGGCTGACACATGGAACTCAACAAATGTGCTGCCTGATAATCGTGAATCAGAACTGTATCTGCTTTAAGGTTGAAGGGCCGTTGCCGACCAGGGGGAACTGCCGCCTTAAATACCGGCAGTTGCCAACAACTTACCTAATCTCAGTCTAGGGCTGATTGCTATATAAATAAAATGGAAATTAGAAAACAGAAGAACGCGCAATCCTGAAATTGGATCGGGGACCTCAGGCGAATGGCAACCCCTGCAAGGCTGTCAACGTCGGCGACCTCAACTCTCCCGTCAACCTTGTCTCCACTGCTTCCATTAACACGATGCTCCATAAGAGAGAAAACGCCATAGAGGAACATGCAGTCATTGGACGGTGGCAAGATAAGTCCTGTTTCAGCAATGATTCATTTCTTCCGCGCATGGTTTGGGGAACGGCGGACGCAAGATGGAGGCAGAGCGCCGTTGTATAAGAAGCCATTATACAGCCACGTCTCAATGAAGGGAATTCCATTATCGAAAACCGAACTCCTGTGTTTTCTCCAACTGATCTATTTAAATCTCGTCTACAAATTATATCCAAAATGGATTTCCTGAAGAACAAAATCATCAAATTCGCCCCGCCTCTAAAACCACTACCTACATTTGAAAAGGTCATCAAGTTCAACTGGAACCCCACTGGCTTGACTGTGCCCGGTGACACTGAGCTGTCATATGAGGTCGTGGATGATAAAAACCTGTTCGGGGATTCTGCATACACCGTCATCTCGCGGACGCCCCGCAGCAATGGGGATATCGTGGGCAAGTTCGACTGGTCGAAGCTGACCGCGAAACTCGAGATTGAGTTTCCTTTGACATCACGGGAGCTCAAGTACCAGGCTCTGAATGGACACTTTGACGCAACTGACATTGGACGCCTCGAGTGGAGAATTACGGACATGGACTGGAAACATGCCACATGGCGGCTGTTGGACGAAGACGGCGAACCTGTGGCCTTGGTCGACCTACACAAATCTGGCGCGCTGGGGACGATCGAGATAGTGAGGATAGGCTTGCCCCGAGCTGCATTCGAGGAAGTTCTGGTGTGCTCAATAGCACAGATCGAAGATCACTTGAGGATGATGAGGCACTCGAAGAATGCGGCCCTCATGACCGTGGCGGGCAATACCGTGGCGGTGGCTGGGATCAATTCACTCCCCTATTGACCGGATATGATTACAAGTATCATTATTGTTTTGAACTATTGTATCTTTAGAAGCATCCATCTGCAATTACTTGTTTCTATATGTCAACTATCTCAACCACTTCAAGGCAGTCTTGCAGTCCTCAATACAACCAGAAATATGGTCAAGGACATATACCGTTGAAAATAGTCTCTTAGGGAGGGTTATAAATCTGAAGATAAACAGCACCAGTGTCAAAGTACGAAATCGAGTTCAGCAAGTTCTTACTCTTAAGCCTGGAACTCTACACGTAGCAAAGCTAAAGCTCTATGAGATAATTTCCGATCAAAGAAGTGTGTCCATTATCTGAAGTGAAAATAAAGAGAACATCATCGCTATGGTTATCTCGGTCCATCACTATCAGCAACGGGAATGTATGAAAACCTTCCATACACCAATTTCATATCCAAACAATAGTTGATGCCTCCAGCGAGCTGTGTTAGCCTTCTACTTCGAATGGCCGAGTTGGGACATCTACGGGGTATAGCAACAAAATGACGAGAAAGCGTACTTTTACGTACGTGGAGCTTTTGCTCCACGAACAATTATATACCGTATGTATAGATAGATGATGATTAATAGGTCATAAACCAACTCCTTTTTTAACAAGCCAAGAAAATACACCCTACTTCCTCCTTACAATTTTATTTGGAATCTTGCTCGTATCCTTGCTCCATACTTCCAGAAGAAAAGGGGCGCTGGCGCTAGGATAAGGCATAAAAATCCAAGCAGGCTGTTTCCCCAGCCATATCCAAGTTTGTTGTACAGAGATAACCCAGCCATGGGCAGGAACGCGCCGACGATGGAGCGGAACACGGTGAGTGCAGCAATGACGGACGCCGCGTACTGGATGTAGCAGTCGATGAGATAGATCTGCACCGTCATCTAGACATTCCCATCGTTAATATCCCAAAAAAAACTGAAAGAGAGGGGGTAAAGAGCAATACTTACCATGACACCCATCAATCCAAAGCAAAAGACAGCGACGGCAATCATTGGGCATATCCAGTGTACCTTTTGTTGAACCGACCAGCCGTACCAGAAGAGGGAAACGGTTGTTGTGACACCAGCCAAGACAATCATGTAAATTGCCAGACGGTCCTCTGGCACCGGTGTTTCGCCCTTCTTTTGCCTCTTCTTCACCTCCATGTCCGTCAATGCGCCAAAAAGAACCATGCCGACGATGCACCCTAGACCGGTAGGGATGTATGACAATCCCACGGTTCCCGTTGAGAATCCGTATTGGTTGGCTCCGAAAACAAAAGTAAAGGTGCTGATCATGAGGTACAAGATGCCGTAAATAACAGCCACGTAAAGCGACATGAGGCTCACGGACGGGAGCATGAAGAGGATCTTGAGAGGTCGGATAATAGCCAGCTTGAGCTTCATCTTTTCCGTGGTAGTCTGGTCCTCGAGGGCGTTGTAAAGGTCCGGGTTTCCGGTTTCCTTGCGTAGTTTGCGGACCTTGTTGCGGACCAGTTTGGGATGGTATGTTTCGTTGACCAGGAAGAGACCAGCCAGCGATATCGCTCCTCCCTAAGTTGATTTGTTAGATGAGCAAGGGTGAATTTGGGAATATTTACACGAACCGCCATGGCCATGATCCAAAACACCCAACGCCAGTTCAAGCCCTGAACGATATACCCGCCAGCCACAGGTCCAATGCAGGGGCCCAGCATCGGGCCCATTGCCCACACGGACATTGCCCTACCACGCTTCTCAATAGGGAACATGTCGGCAATGGAGCCACTGCCGTTAGTTATGGGCGTTGAGCCTGCGAAACCCATCAGGAACCGGAACGCGATCATCATGCCCATATTCTGGCTGAGCGCTGTGCCGATTGTGAAGATGACGAAGGCGATGTTGGCGACGTTGTAGCAGATGGCGCGACCATAGATCTCACTCATTGGCGCAGCCAGTAGCGGTCCAAAGGCGAAGCCAAGGACGTACACTGAGACGACGAAGGTGGCGAGAGTCTCGTCTCGCGACTTGAACTCGGCCATGATGTCCGGCACACCTGGGGCGAACATGGACGAGCCCTGAGGAAACCGTCACAGTCAGCTGGAGATTCACAGAGCATACACAGAGTAATTCCCCACGGAGGGGGAGAAGAATGGTACATACCAAGGGTCTAATCACTCGCAACGTTAGCTACACTCATCCATAGCTAGAGAAAATCGGGGAAATAGTGCCAAGTTTGTGGAAGAGTTGAAGGAAGAGGACTCACGTCAAAACGGTCATGAGTGAGATGATAACCACAGTAGCCCACTTCTTGTTGTCGGGCCAGTTCATCGGGTTCGCAGGGTCGTCGGGTCCATCCCATCCTACGGCATTGGGGTCGGTCTGCACAATTGACTCGGCGGCCATGGACATTTCCGCCGCAGCGCCGGCGGCTGCTGCCTCGGCGCTCGCAATGCTGATGTGTCTTCTGAGGGAGTTCTGGACCACCCTGTCGGTGCTGTCGTCGTCGTCATCGTTGGTGCTGGTGCGCGAGGCAGTGTCTTTTTCCACGATGTCGCGCTGCGGCGCTGGGTTCTCCTCTACCTTCTCCGCCGCCGCCATGGCTATATAGTGTAGTTGCCCGGAAGTTGATACTATGGTTGGTCGTTTGCGACTGAGTTCCTTTGTTGCGTCCTACTGTCTTTCCTTGGCGTGAGGCTATGAGCCGAGGCAGGGTGGTGCTAGAAGGGCAATGGAAGCTCCAGAAGAAACAAAACACACCAGATGGTAATTAGCTCCTCTGGTCTTAGAAAAGGGTCGATGCTCTCCTTTGTCTCACAACGCAAAGAATCAACGTGTCGGGCGGGAATAGTCAAGAGCGCGGTCAGCAGAGATCGAATCAGTCTTTATGCTGGGCCGTTGGAGATAACAGAAATTAAGTCCATGGGCGACAGAAAAATGAATCCAGCCCATATCCATAATTTAATTCTGAGAAGAAACGCGACCCTCGTTTCCAGGGATATTCACCAGCTGGACATGCAGGAAATGCGCCGACCTGCCGTTTCCCCCAACTCCGGATCCCCACGTTGCCGGGTTATGCATACACAAGGACCAGGCCTTGGCTTCGCGAGCTTAGTCGATGGGGATAAAATGGGGTGATGGTTTGATTGCACAGACTTTCTGCATCTCGCTCTCGCTTTGTGGGGCCTGTTACGGCCTTGAGACCAACATGACATGGTCGTTGCTCAGCTGATTGGCGCGTTCACGGGCTCCCAGGGTCAGTTCGCTTCTCTGGATTCCGATTAACCGTCGTGGCATCACAGAAACGGGAGGAAAAGCGGCGGAACCCGTTGTGCCCGATACCCCGAACCCCGATCGACCCCTCACAGGGAGGGCCATCTTTTGTCCTTTTGTCCTGAGCTTCGAGAAACTCAGGTATTTAGCCAGGTTAAAGAGATGAAAGCCGATGTAACTTAGTAGTTCCGAGCATGGGTTATCCGGGATTGTGTGTAGCTGACACGCACACTGTAATGTCCGACAAGCAAGCGAAGATCAACAGCATCGTTGACACATACATCATCGAGATCTCCGCCAGATGGCAAGAGATGCCTGCAAAATCCATGTCAATCACTGCTAGAGGGTGGGTTGCGTGTGCTCGGAGGAAACAGCCCCGGTTTCAATAACTATCTGTCTCTGCAATCTAAGATCCCGCTATATCCATCAATCACGCGCTTCAATAGTTTGATATCCTGTTCACCATGTTGCAGTCACCTTGGCATCACGAGAGCTTTCTCCAACTGCAAACCGGTATTCGCCAACCTCTACTAACACCCAGTTCTGTCTCTCCACATCCCAGTAGCTCAGGTCCCGCCTAGTCAGTGGGAACTCGACCTTCTTTGACTCCCCGACATCGAGGTGTACTTTCTCAAACCCTCTCAGCACGCGGACGGGCCACGGCAGGGTCGAGCCTAGGTCAACGGGATAAGACAGGTATAGCTGCGGCACGACTTTGCCACCAACGCTGCCAACGTTCTTCACATCAACGCTGACTGTTACGTAAATCTCCCACAAGTCTGGGTTACCACCCTCGCCGCCTCCAGCTTCGGACAGTGGCTGTTCGACGTCGTAGCCTTCGGGGTACGGGTACGGCTCAGACTTGATGTCGTCCGCAGAGTTGATGTATGGGTAAATAAACTTGTCAAACTTGCGAATCTCCGATGGGAACAATGCCTCCTCTACAGGTGGGATCTTGTTGTCATACTCGGGGGGCGTGGCTCCTGGAGCCGGGCGCTTGGCGGGCAGGGCTGATTTGGCCCTATGTTGCTTGACATTGATGCCGCTGTACTCAAACGACGTGTAAGAAAGACCAAAGCCAAACTCGTACCGTGGCTCAATTCCATATCTGTCAAAGTGACGGTAGTCGATGGCTGCTCCCTCGTCAAAGTTCTGCTGCGGGACTGTGCCGTTGGGGTGATACATAATCTGGCCGCCTGGGCCGTAGTCCTTGAGAGACTTGCCGATGGTGTAGGGGAGCTTGCCGCTGGGGTTCTCGTCGCCGAAGATCAGGCTCGCAATCGCATTTCCGCTCTCCTGGCCAGGCAGGTTGGCCGCCAGCACAGCCTTGACGCCGGAGATGTCAATCCACTTGTCCACAACGACAGGGCCGACTGAGTGGATGACAACAATGGTTGAACCCCCGCCTCCTCCGCAGTGGGTAGCCACCTCTTCTACCAGCTTGTCGCCTCCCTTTTGCAAGCTCAAGTCGTTACGGTCGCCCTCAAGCCTGTCCCATGTGAGGAAGCCTTCGCCAGCATCCGAATTGGCGAACACGATGCAGACGTCCTGCTTATCCAAGATCTCCTTATGCCCCTTGGTAACATCATTCTTGAGATACTCGGTAATCTCAGTTTTCTCTTTGTTGAAGCCCTCTCGGAGGGCTTTGACGGGCGCGACCAGGTAAGGGAATTCAACAGCACCACTTCCCCAGCCGGATCCAAGCGTGCCCTGGTTGCAGCCACGATCTTTGCAATAATTCGGGCCTTTTCCAGGCCCAGCATCCTCGCCGTAGATCCCAATGCGCAGTTTCCCTTCGGATTTGGTCTTCTTCTCGAGGCCAATCTCGCCATCACGTGTCAAAGGCAAAACACCGTCATTTTTCAGCAGGACCGTTCCTTCGATAGCAACCTGGCGAGCAATAATTGCATGGTCGCTTTGAACATTGACAAAGTGGTTTACCTTTACCTTCTCCTGGGGCGAGGGGCTCCCATTGTAGATCAGGCCCATCTCGTCATCCGTCCATGATGAGAAGTTGGGGCCCTTCCTATCAAATACGCTCTCATCATCCTGCCCAAGCTGATACCAAGCAGCCACAATCCTGGTCGCCATGTCATTGAGACGTTCAACAGGGACAGTGCCATTGAGTACTGCCCTAGTTAAATGGGGCCCCCAAAGCGAGTCTCCGTCCGCCCAGATCAAACCATCGCCCGGCATGGTCATGTCAAGGCCTGCAAGAGCACTTGCGACACCAGAGCGCTGAGCCAGCCAATCAGACATGACGAATCCCTGGAAGCCCAGTTCGTCCTTGAGAATTCCGTTCAGAAGCTTGGAGTTCTCGCAAGCGTACGAATTGTTGACCTGATTATAAGAACACATGAGGCTGGCGACACCGGCTTTGACGGCATTACCAAAGGGCCAGGCGTAGATCTCATGCAATGTCCGGTCATCGATGTTACTGGAAATGGACTCGGGTGTTCCCCATCCTTCGGGTTGGCGGAAGTGCTCTTGCTCGTTCGCAATATAATGTTTTATCGTAGCCATGACCTTGGCATCTTGAATTCCGCGCACAGTCTCCCCGGCAGCGACACCTTGGAGGTAGGGATCCGATCCGAATCCCTCCCAGTTCCGCCCGCCAGCAGGCATGCGCCCGAGAGGGCCGACTGAGGGACCGAGCAAGATGTTGCAGCCCTTCTCACGAGCCTCTGTCCCGTGCGCGTTGCCTCGCCGGTACATGAGCTCTCTATTGAAGGTAGCACCCACGGTCACACCGGCAGGAAAGGCTGTGATGTTGTCTGCAAGCCGAATACCCAGCGGGCCGTCTTGGAGGCAAAGACCAGGGAACCCGACATTGAGAGCTGGTGCGCTGTTACCAACGGCCAGACCCATCTGCCAGCCTGTCCCGGTAGTAATGTTGACCTTTTCAGGGAGAGTCATTTTGGAGACCATCTCGCCGGCCTTTCTGTAACTCTCTGCCCATTGGCTGACACTTCCACCCTTGGGCGTTGGGTACCATGGCGGTGACTGGCCATAAAATGATTTGTCCTCCTTGTGAACTTTATGGCCTATCAAGCCAGCCCCGAGGAAAAAGAGAAGAAAGCTTGCCACAAGACCAAAGGTGAGGCGAACACATGGTCGTTTATAAAGTGGCGTGTGAGGTCTGTCATAGGAACGATTGGCTGGGTAGGAAACTTCGGGATACTTGTTGACGTCAATGTCAGATTCTGAATCAATCGAGTCTCTTCCATCAAACAAGTCTCTTTCTTCGGACGCGAGCAGCCCTTTCCTGCTCTGGTCCTCAAAGGCCATCTTGGGCCAAGCGTGCTGACCTATCCAGGTGAGCTTAGCGAAGGCACAGTTCTGATACACGGGACATTCGCTATCCTATCTGAGGTTGACAGAAGGAAAGATTAGGTCATTAAGAATTACCCCAACGCTGATGGAAACAAACAATCAATCACGGGGAGAGCGGGGCAGATGCAGATGGTATGGGGACGGAATGAAGGACGAACTGAAGCCATCAGCGCCATTCCCACGTCAGGGGCGCCAAATTCAATAAGTGTGTGGGCCGCAACCACTGACGCGGCTGGGACGGCGCAACGGTCCGATACTCCTAAAAACGGGCCTAGGTTTAACCGAAAACCGTCACAGGGCTTCTGTTCCGCATATCGGATCCGGATCCGGCCGCCAGCTTCGAGAAACCAGTGGGTAAGCTTCGGGATAATAGCCATGGCTCTCAGCTGTGCCTTGAAGCAAGCATTCATGAAATTTACGGGCTGTATTGCAGAATAATCCCATCATTTAAATTTTCCCAGGCGGGAGGTATACCAAAGTAATAATAGCTCTTCGAAGCTTCACATATTGCGAACAAGAGGGGTTGAACCCCAATATGATGCCGCACTGAATTGGGTACGTACCCACCGGCAGATTCTCGGCACCGCCCGATCTGAACATCTTTTGCATCACAGAAGCTTCTCCTACGCCAGGACCCAAGTTCAATTATCACGCTGCCAATTGTCCCGATTGACCAAGCACAATTGCCCAGCATGTCGATGTTCCGGGCTAAGAAGCTCGATCTGGGCTGCTTCATCAAGCCTCGAACTATTCGCGACCACACCAAGCGCCTAGTCTTCGAAAAGTTCGAGCCTGAGCGGTATGCCTATTTAAATTTCTCCCATTACTTGTTGCGATACAGCGCTCGAGGCCACACTTGTCGTCGCATTCAAACAACATATCTTGCTAACTTAGTTGATATTTCCTCGATTTAGTCAAGCCCTCCGCTACATCATCCGCAACACGACCCTCCCGCCTCGAGTCCGAGCCGAAGCCCAGCTGCAGTTGACACAGATGCACTCCTACACCCGCGGCACGCAAATTCGAAACAGATGCATAATGGGTGGTCAAGGACGTGGTGTTCTCCGGGATTTCAAGATGACTCGAGTACGTGGCCGCTCGACAAGACGAACGCCTGGACTGAACAAGACTGCTAACCCCCGTTATAGTTCCAGTTCCGTATGGAGGCCATGGCAGGAAACATTCCCGGGATAAAGAGAGCAAGTTGGTAATGCGGGAGGGGAAAAGTTTTCATTTATGGATATGAGCAGGGACGAATCGATGTGCGAAATGTATATCATGTGTACAACAATACGACGGATCTCGAAGCTTGGTGCCGCAACTGCGCATCCAGCTTAACATCTGAGAGGCAAAGCGCCCAGTGTATAAAGGGAAAATACTAAATAAAATCTTGCCAGTCATTCCTTTACTCTCGCAACTTCTCCTCAAGACATCAGGATATAGACGAGATGAGACGACTTTTCTACGATGAGTTTGGCAAATCACCTTTGGGGCAGAGCCAATCGAAACAATATAAACGCTTGCGTTTCGGTTAACTGGTCATTAAACATTGCGAATTAGTGCTTGATCGTGTTTGGATCCTGCTTCAAGAATCAAACAGAGCTACTTCGAGACAGCACCACCACGCATTACATTCCACCCCGTCACAGTACGCTCGTGAACTATCATCTTTGCTCTGCGGGTCATGCAAACACTTTTTGACGGCGGCTCCGATCCTGTTTTGTTCAACGGCAGTGACGTGGCGGGACGACAACCGATGGAGTACTGCTCGGATGGCACAGCAAAATACACGGCATGGCGACATGGTATAATCAGGCACTATTCCGCTAATTGAGTCATCTGCCGCCATGCCCAGAAGCCCGAAGACTCGATCGCGTGGATCTGTGGAAAGAGATTGCGCGGAGAACGTCAGAAGTGATCCGAGACTCATCTTGGAAGACTGAAGTTTGGTCCTGAGCTCCATCAAGTTGTATGGTATAAGAACCTGAAAATTGTCGATAGAAAGCGTGAGTTGCAAATACGTGGGGTGAGTGCTACGTTCGGGATCACCCTGTGCTTCGGCTTGAAATATCTCCCATGGGACCGTTCTTTTGCCGCATGCAAGAAGTATCCGCTGGGCGACACATAGCTCTTGGATGACCCAAACGCGTGACCAATATGGTCGGGAGAAAAAGCGTCTGAAGTTCAATTGGAGCTCGAAATATCGTTGGTCATCCTCCCATTCATACTCAGGATTTCTCAAGGCTCTAAGTTGCCCGCGGTAGTCTTCCATCGCGACCGAACTGTCATTGTAGTCAGGTCCAAGCCAAGCAACAACAAGAGTCGCTTTCTGGAAGATGTCGCGCATCATCCCCACCTGATGACCTCGTTCTGATATGTCTTCTTGGTTGATGCACAGCATATCAATCCACCAATATCCCGACATGTCGTCATGGCTTTGCTGCATCTCTCTTATCGCTTTCATAGCCTCGAAGAGGTCAGAGGTGATATTGCATTGGGTGCCATTTATGAGGACTGGGCAGGTCCGATCCATAGTCCCCCATGTATATGACAAAGCTGTATATGATGGGAACAGGCCGTCGGTGAGTTCGCCAGTTATCATCTTACACTCTACTGTATAGTCCTCCTCAGGATTTTGGAGTTCTAGAAGACGAAAGGATCGTGGTGATTCTAATGGAGAGTATAACGAGATTTGTGATCTAAGTATTTAATTGGTAAATGAATGATATGGCTCAACTTCACTGTCATAAAAGAAATCATACTGCTCGCCGGTTACAATTTGCTCCTCTATTCTGGGATAATTGGCCTGCTGCGCGTCGCTCCTGATACACAACACGAGCTTGTAGTTTGAAAAGTTATGGGATAAAAGATTAAGAAGGCGGTTGGGAAATGTATCGTCTGGCGCTCAAGAAACGAGAATCTGATGATGTATAAATGAATGGATGTTGGTTGAGGAAGGGTGTAGCAACGGCGTTGCCTTTGTTGAAGGGAGATGGTCAGATTAAATACTTCGGGTACCTGATCTACCTATTACGGACGACGGGATTTTAGGTAGTTTGTCGCTACATGGATATCAAAAGAAGAGCAAATATAAGCCGATTTTATCAACATAAGACCTCGTTCAAAGCGACAATTGATTTCAGCCTCCATGGCTCAAACGCCTTCTGACCTCGCATGCTAGATTGTATGGATGCACAAGTCTAGGGTAGGGTGGCTGGGCGGTTCAGCCACCAGGCAGCAAGGTTGGAGAAAAATAAAGCGGGTCCTCGTCCATGCCCATCAGTGTGTCGTGCTTTCCTTTGCCACCAGGCCTAAAGACTTCTTTTCAACACTCTGCACCTTCACCTCATCCGACTCGCCCATCCCCGCCAGAAAGTGAGTCGCAATTATGGGTGGCGGAGATCTGAATTTGAAGAAGTCGTTCCATCCGACTCTGCGACGCAACCAGGCCGCCGTCTACGATGAAGAACAGAAGGCCCTTGCCGAGCGCAAGCGCACCCAACAACGCATCAATGAACTCAAGGAGGAGCGTGCCAAGGAGGAACTCCAGCGTCAGCTGGAGGCAGCAGGCGGGAAGAAGCGGGTAGACCGCGTCGATTGGATGTATTCTGGAGCGGGCGATGGCCCTGGAGGCAACGCTGAAAGCCAGGAAGCCTACCTGCTAGGCAAGCGGCGCATCGACAACCTGATCAAAGGCACCGAACACAAGAAGCTGGAGAAAGGAGCAGGGCAAGAAAGTTTCATGGCTCTGCAGAATGCCAACACTGCACGAGACACTGCGGCCAAGATTCGAGACGATCCCTTGCTGGCCATCAAGCGCCAGGAACAAGCGACCTACGAGGCGATGATGAACGATCCGATCAGGCGCCGGCAACTACTTGCTTCCATGGGGGTTGAGGGCGAAAAGAAAGAAAAGTCACGACATCGCGAAGAGCGACATAAACGCAGACATCACCGGCACCACCGAGATGATGGCTCGGACGACGAACGCGGCAGGCATAGGCGCAGACGATCTTACTCACGGTCACGGAGCCCTAGACCCCGTGATGAGTCTGAGGACGAGAAGAGGCACAAGCGAAGACGACGCGACTACTCTACAGAACGAGGCTCCCACCGAGGCAGGGATCGCAGGGATAACTCCGAAGAGAGGAGTAGCCGGCGAGAGCGAAGCGGTGAAGATAGGCGTCGTTACAAGAGAGAAGAAGATCCCGACTCTGGACACCGGTCTCGTCGACGTTCCTCATCACGCTCCCCCGATAGGTCTCATCGCCGTCACGATACCGATCGTCGAGACAGCCGCGATGGCCGCAAATATAATGGCGGTGACTACAAGAGAGATCGCCCGAGGGAGAACGGATGGCAAAAGACTAACTATAACAACGGCCGTTCGCGACACAATGGAAACGGATCGCCTCCTCGAAGCGCAGAGAACGGTGTAGACAAGGAAGCAGAGCGGGCCCGGAAGTTGGCAGCTATGCAGTCTGCCGCATCAGAGCTTGACGATGATCGTGTGAAGCGTCTGGCGGCTCTGGAGGAGCGTGAACGTAACGCACGTGAGGCGGATGACCGAGGTCGGGAGCGTGGAGGCGACCGTGGATTTGTCAATGGCCTCCACAAGCAAGCGAGCAAGATCGACTTGGCTGGGAGGATGGGCGGCAGAGGTCGACAGGGATACCGACCGGATGACGAATAGGCGACACCATCACGGCCGTATAGGACCCGATAAGTCGATATGTATTGTCAACTCAGACATGAGGGAAGGGGATGCATTGCTGCTGAGCACACTGGCGTATACTACAAGGTCATAATTTGGGCATGGGCCATTTCACGAGGGCGTTCTGTTACATTCCGTTTTGCGAATTATAATGAGAAAAGCATGTATCACGTTATGAGTAGGTAGATTGATACGATACGAAGAGAAATCATGTTATCCAGACACACTGAAATATACGAACCTGTAGTGCTCTGATGATGTAGCAGGATGGTGGGGAAGAATGGAGGAAGAATGTGGAGGGCACCGTACTCACGCGATCAATTCGCAGGTCAGGCTGACCCTTTTGGTGAGTACGCAACTTGGTCCTTTTCCCGATTCTTGTTTGTTGATTGCACTCACATGTGCCCTTTGGTCTGCAGTCATCATCAATAGAATGACTGCATGGCAATAGTCACGTTGGCTGATCCTGCGGCTGGAACATTTTCTTCGATGTCCCGTCAAGTGCCTGAGAAGCGGGCCACTCAGGCACTACTATGTGCAATGCCAAGGGGTTGCATGCAGCACGACTCTGGACTAGCACAGCCCAGTGCACCATCCGTGCATTACATTATTCGCGGGAGGACCTGGACTAGCAGCGTTCCGGGCCTGGTGCTGCATTCAAGGTCGCCATTGTTCTGGATCGTCACATCAAAACAGAAGGTTGTAACGGTTGGTGTGCCCGTACTAGTAGAATGTAATACCAAGTACGAATTTTTGATGCCAGCATCCCAGGTCAATTGCCGCAGTGCCCCTTTCTTTCTCTCCAGGCTTCGATCTCGGCGCCACGCTGGATCGGTAGGCCTGAGGAGATTGGCTTGATACACCGAATGGCTGCAATCAGCCAATCAACTGGCGGCTTGCACCCGAGAGGAGGAAGAAACCCGCCACAGTCAGCATTTCGGTGTATGTTTCTTCTCCCACATCAAGCCGGCTGCTGGACACGGGTCGGAATAGGCTTTCCTTCTCATGGTGAGCCATTGTTAAGGCTGCTTTGGGAACGGCACCAGCCGATGGCGGCGTGATTGGAGCATGTCGAGGTCAATCTCCTGAGTGGAACGGCTCCACTGCAGGGGCCGTTCAGCGCATAATCAGGACCCAAATCAACTGTTTGCAGGCCCAACTCCCTGGATAGCTGCATTGGATGGTACCTGAAGGGCGCTACGGGCGGGCTCGTTAGTGGGTTCATAGCCCCCACAGGCATCTGCGGCGCCTGATTACTTGGAGCTAGTGCTCCGCAGCGTTGAAGAAACAGTAGCACTTGATTGGATTTAGTGGTTCACCTGTGCTAATCTACGGCCCCGGGAATGTGGTATTTGGCTAGGAGGCGGACGATTGCTTGATGCCTGCATCCTGCTCGGAAGACGGCCTGCACGTTGCCTGTTGTCTCATGCAGGCGTCTGTTACGGCATTCTCATTTGCATTTATGCGGCGGCGACTTTGATTGCAATGTGGATGGGGGGATGAACGGCTGGAAGCAAGCAAGCGGCCAGCAATTGATTGCCTACATGACCTCTTCACTGGCTGTCTGCAGGTATGACTGGCGCCCCAGCAGTGCTTAATTGATCCCCAGCGGACCAGCAGCGGGCCATTTGATTGATCACCGAGGTGCAAATCTCCCTCTCCCTTTCCTTAGACTCGAGGGGGAATAAGCCCAGAAGCGCGTGCACGGAGCAGCATCGACTGCAGCCGCCCATCCCCAGCGTCGCCTTTCACACCCGCCTGCATTCGCTCCCAAACCTTCCCTTCTTTGTTTCCCGCCTCGACTTCAGTTCGGCTGCCCCTCTTTGTCTTCTAGACTTTCGCTCACCCACCCACTCGTTCATTCGTTTTGCTTCAGCCACATCTCGGAACGCGCTAGAATCTCGGGCACAGCCCTCCATCAGCTCCGCGCTTCCTTTTCCCTTCTGTCTCAAGTTTCGACACACCATCAACGACGAGCCCACTATCCGCAACCGTCGTCGTTTGCGCTTCAGCCCGGTTTGCCTGCCTAAGCTCGACTACCTCTCTTGCGACGCATTAAGCCTCCGATCGCCCGCCCGACATCCTCCTCCCTGCGCGAAACGGCCGATCTTTGCCTGCATCTCCGACGCGGCTAAATTCATATTCGACCCCCTTCCCCTCGGCATTGGAGGCGGCGAATTTGACGATCCCCTATCCTCATCCTCGCGATTGACAGCACCCCCTGTGCCTTTGAAGAACATTTGACGATATGCCTGCTCTCTGTGGAGGATCCAAGACCGTCCAGCGCAAGCTGGTCCTGCTGTGCGTCCGAACCTACCCCATCCCTTCGAAGCTCGACATGCGATGCGATGCTATGCGATGCAACCTACAGATGCGGGATGAACTATGCTGACGATGGAAATAGGGGTGACGGTGCCAGCGGTAAAACGTCCCTGCTGAACGTCTTTACGAGAGGGTATGTCGCGAGAACCATTGCTTCCATTTGGTTATTGCCCAAGCCTTTGCTAATCAAATGCGCAGCTACTTCCCGACTGTTTACGAGCCCACCGTCTTCGAAAACTACGTCCACGGTATGTGCAGCTTGACTGGGAACTGAGCGTGCTGGGTAACTGACTGGGGTTTCTGATCAGACATCTTTGTCGACAATGTTCATATCGAACTCTCCCTTTGGGATACAGCAGGACAGGAAGAATTCGACCGTTTACGATCACTCTCATACGGTATGGCCTCCCCCTGACAGTAATTTGTCCATGTCTCCCGAGACCATTATACTAATTGAATCCCCTAGATGACACCGACCTGATTATGCTCTGCTTTTCCGTCGACAGTAAGGATTCGTTAGAAAACGTGGAGTCGAAATGGGTGGGCGAGATTGCCGACAACTGCCCCGGAACGAAACTGGTCCTTGTCGCTCTCAAGTGCGATCTGCGAGAACAGGGCGGCGAGGACGACGAGGACGGCGAAGGCGCTAACACCGAGGCCGCCGAGCCACCGCGCGAGAAGAAGCCAACCATCAGCTACGAACAAGGACTCGAGGTAGCCCGTCGCATAGGAGCTCTGCGCTATCTCGAATGCTCGGCGATGCGGAATCGCGGTGTCAACGAGGCCTTTACCGAGGCTGCGCGCGTTGCCCTGAGTGTGAAGAAGGATACAGAGGAGAGCAAGTGCATCATTATGTAGATGAGCACCATTGACGACCAAGCGATGCTACGAGGGTGCAGTCGGCCATGCGATCCTTTCGGCGAATAGGATTCCGCACAATCCCATCCCCTTTGCTCGATGTCTGTACTCTCGTCGAAACCTACATCGAGAAACGGACCGAAGTTGACCAACCTGCGAACCCCCTTATGTTGGAGTCGGCTGATATTCTTCGCTGCTTATTCTTTTATCCCCTTCGACTGTACATATTTCGAACACGAATCGCTTCTACCTACATACCTATGGCACACGCGGTCCTACACATTTAACCTAATATGAAGAGACGGAGGGTTGGACTGGAGGATATTTTGTCGCCTGGGTTCTGTATAACACATACACACCCGCATGGAAGTCAACCACAATCCCGGCCCCCGACGAACTGGAAGTTGTGGCGTGGCAGGTATAGCGATGATGAGGCTGGGGCCATGTTTACCCTACTACATTTTTTATTATTATCGTTTTGGTTCCTTGTTCGCGCTTGTGTCTTGGTCATGACCTCCGCCTATGGGCGTATCCTGTTACTTTATCCTATTTTTATTCAGCTCCTACTCCTGGCTCATTAATTAGCATGAGTTGCTATTAGAGAAGGCATTTCTTTTTTCCATCTTCATATCCAGTTGACTGAAATCATGCCCTCTTCTTCTCCATCATTTCCTACATGTTTATTTCCTACTGGTTATCTCGGCTTCCTCTTAGGGGTGAAAATTTTCTTGGAGTTGACTGACACGAGTCAGCACTCTGAGTTGAGACAAATCCATGTAATTTACTGCGATATCCGAAAAGGAGAGGGGAGAGAGAACAATGAAAAAAGCTTGATCATTTAACACGAGTTTTCATTTGATACCATCATAGTGTCTGGTCTATGATAAGGAAAGGCAGCTATACGAAAGGGTATATGATCTGCCTGAGCTAGCCTGACCTTCCCCAAGCTGAATATAAGGATGTCGATCCATGTTTAGAGCGGGCGTTGGAGAGTTAGCTGGATAGAGAGTGCAGTGTGACGCAGCGCCTCGCAGGACACGCTCTCATCCGTTCAAGGTTGTCGCTATAGACTATCATACGTATTGCGGTGAGAGCAAGCGAGAAGCGATGCATGTCACTGGTAACCTCCCCAGTCACGCCCAGACCTACCTAATTGTATCTGCAGGGACCACTAGAAAGGGTCCAAAACCCTGATTGCGTCCTGTTTGAGCCTGGAGGGTCTGAAGCAAGATGACGAACATATTTCGGCGGCCTCTGGATGTGAGCAAGTGAGGAGGGACAGGACCCTGCATGGACTCAAGGGACCAAGTGGTAAGGGACCGGGATGTGGGCCAATCACCATCCGCTGCGCCCACAAGCCAGAGGCTGCTCACTGGATGTGGGTGGAAGCTGGTGCGAGTTTAGGTGGTGGGATTTTCTCGCCACTAGCCTTGTCGGGGAGCTTCAATTAAGGGTTTTGACGTCACGACCAAGGGGTCTCCCACCATCCTCCATCGCCAAAACAGGGTTTCGACCTGGTTTGGAGCGCCGATGAGGGCCATATCGTCAGATAGCGCTGTCGCTGTTGCGTAGGGTCATCGCACGTCGTGGGAAGTGATGTCCAGGAGCCAGACGAGGGTGATGATGATGACAGCGATGACGGAATTGGTGGTGGACGATCAGTCGCGGGATGTGGTGAGAATCAAGGGACAGATCGATTTGTATAAACAAGAGTCGCTCGGCCTTGGCTCTGGGGTTGAAGCTGTACCGACAATCACACTGTGATATCTTCTAACAAGCTTCTTTCCATATCTTCCTTTCCACGGTGACATTACGTCGCGATCATCTCCATCATCCCCAACTAGGAACATCACACTTACCTTCAACCACCAACATGCCTTTCTTCGGATCCTCCCGCCGCGTAGAGCCTGAGCCTGAGCCCGTGCCAGCTCCCACCCGCAGCCACGGCAGCATCTTCAGTCGACGCCAGCCCGAGCCGGCCCCCGTTCCCCAGCCTGTGCCCAAGAAGCACGGCATCTTCCACCGCCGCGGCTCCTCCCCCTCCCCCGACCGCGTCGCCTCGCAGAAGGGCAGCATCCACGGCCACGGCCACCACGGCGTCGGCAGCCGCCACTCCGTGTCCAGCATGTCCTCCCACAGCAGCAGCGACGGCGGCAAGATGAGCCGCCACTCCGCCGGAGGGGGCAGCATCCTGGGCCGCAAGCTGGGCAGCCGCAACGACCCCATCGCCCAGGCCCATAACCGCGTGCTGGCGGCCGAGAAGGCCGAGATCGCCGCAGATCGCGCGCTCGCCGTGTCCAAGAAGGAGGTCCTCGAGGCCCGCGAGGCCGTGGAGAGGGTCGAGAAGGACCTGCGGGCCAAGCAGATGGCCGTCAGGGAGGTGAGCGCTCGTGGGCGCGGACTTGGACGTGAGTACTACCCCCCCTCCCCTGATAATTTTCTCTCTCTCGCTCCTGCGAACATTTCATGAAAGACCTCTTTTCTCTCTCGCTGCATTGCACATTGACCAGGATGCTGATGATACTGACACAAGGCCATGATCTGTTCTAGGCCACTCATAAATCGGCCATTATTAGATTGAGGCTGCCCTTGCCTTTTCTTTGGCGAGATTGATGAACCATTCATGACACTTTAAAGAAAATTTGTTTCCTTTGTCTTTCAGAGCTGGAGCTGGAGCGATCTTGTTTCTCGTTTTTACCTTGGTCTTTTCTTGATTCCTGTTATTCTGTTATTCATACCTTGCAGATCGATATCCCTTCGGACACAACTTTCCTTATGTCACTGATAGAGACGAGATTGATTCTCCCAACTGTCTCATGGTTTCGTTCACACGTCTTTTCCTTCTTGGATGTGGTGCTTGGAAGAGTTATCCAGACTGTCCGGGGAAGTGAGCACTTGCTCGATACAACCTTGATGCTTGGGGATTACCCCTTATACAAACGAATAAATGCGCGACCCATGATTTATATGGTATGACATTATTATCCTTGCTAGTTCTGGACATATTGTGGAACATGGAGTACAGAATCAATAAAAGAATCCATAACTATTGAACCAGAGTCGGCTATTGCTCTCTAGTGTAGCGCACGTGCAGTGATATGTCTTGTGCGCTCCTGTTGTCGATCGTACATCGGAATCGAGCGAGATGTGAGTTGAGGGTTCTCGAGTCCTCGACTCCTTTAACGGCGGTGAGGAGAGATGAGGCCTGGAAAGCATAAAGCATTGTGCATAGTAAGATTCGGTGCCGACGAAACAGACGCTGAAACCTTGGAGCCCTCACCCCTTTTAGATCGGCTTATCGGCACCAGCAGGGACAGCCACGCGGCACTTGATCTTTTATCCATGGACAGCACTTCTCAATGGCTGGAGAACAAGTAGATAATGAATTACCTACCTAAACTGTACGCAGCGTGCCCGTGGATGGCTGCACTAAGACGACTCGCTCGGGATTTACCTTCGCGAACCATGGCCTCTCCCGCTAGCTGTGGCTTGGGATGGAAATAGACTTGCCGATCCCGCCGTAGACGGTAACTGGAGTCAGGACGGGAAATTGCGTGCAGGGACTGGTGGATGGATCATGGACGTAGCCACCGCCGTAATAAGCACCTTATCCCTGCCAAGCCTGCGCGGGACCCTCGTTGTCCGCGGGCAGCCTCGTACGTTGGCTACACAAAGTTGATAAGAGAGAGGCCATTGGGATAGGAGGGAGATATACAAGCCAGTTGTGAAGGCCAAGGACGCTCCTCCGCCACCGCCACCCCTTGGCCTCGAGGTCAGGGCATCACTCAGGGGCTGGAGATTTCTGATCCAATTGCCTTGATTGGACCAGTCGAGGGGCCAAGATATGAGAAGGGGGGCCATTAATTGCCAGGACTGCATGGAGCGTTTCCACGTTCATCTGAAGTCTACAGCAGTGGTCTCGGCAGGCGGGTGTTTCATCTTCCTTCGAGTCGCCACTCTCTCCCTTTGTCCTCCCTTCTTCCTCCTGCCTCGATCTTATAGGCAATTGGTGCTGCCCCGTGTCTCTGAGCCCGCGGTACCGTCCACTCCTTTCACGACGCCCAAGACAGGTTGGATCAGCGGTGCGCACGCACAAAAGCCACCCTTTCATTCATTTCTCCCCTCGATCCAATAATCCCTCCTTCCAAACACCCAGGAGCCTGTCGTTCATTCCTTTCGACGACTCTCCCGCAGTCACTCATTCCGGCCAGAAGTCGTGCTATATTCAGGATCCAGCTGGATCCTACTGAAAAGACCCAGGAATTGGTACCACATATCCAGCTCCACTAATTTTATCCAGATCCTCATTTCCGTTGGGAATTTTGGAATATTTCTTTTCGTCTCTCATTCATTCATTCTTTCCTGTTTCATCAGAAGCTGTCGTTTGTTAATTTCCTTTTGGACAATTGCCCCGCGTTTTAGCTGGTGCAAAAAGAGAGATCGGCAGAGGGAGCATCGTCTTCCTCGATCTGGTGATAGCCTCACTTACACCAAAGTCCAGTAAGCAAGCAGCCAACAACACACGACAAAAAAAAATGCTGTCGCGGAGCCTCCTCGCCACGGTAGCGGCCCTGGCGTCCCTCGCCGCCGCTCAGGTCACGACCGACTGCAACCCCCTGAAGGAGGACTGCCCCAACGACCCGGCGCTCGGGACCTCGCAGTTCTTCAACTTCAACCAGACGCAGAACAGCAAGCTCTGGGAGACGCACGTGGGCAAGGTCGAGTGGGACGCCGACACGGGCGCCAAGCTCGTCGTCGCCAAGCAGGGCGACTCGCCCACCCTGCGCACAAAGTTCTACATCTTCGGAGGGCGCGTCGAGCTCAAGCTCAAGGCTGCCCCGGGGGCGGGCATCATCAGCTCCATGATGCTGCTGGGCGATAACCTGGACGAGATCGACTGGGAGTTCATCGGGACCAACACGACCCACGCGACGACCAACTTCTACGGCAAGGGCATCGAGGACTTCACCAAGGGCGGGTGGCACCCCATGGCGAGCCCCCCGCAGGACGACTACCACAACTACACGGTTGATTGGCGCAAGGACAGGCTGGACTGGTACATCGACTCGCAGCTCGTGCGGACCGTCGTCCCCGGCGCCGAGACCACGTCCGAGGGCAAGGACACCTTCCCCCAGACGCCGCTGCGCCTGAGTCTGGGTATCTGGGCCGGCGGCGATCCCAGGATGCCCGAGGGCACGCGCAAGTGGGCTGGAGGTGACACCGACTACAACGCCGGGCCGTACGAGATGCACGTCAAGAGCGTCTTCGTCGAGGACTACAGCACCGGCAAGGAGTACAAGTTTGGCGACAAGTCTGGATCTTGGGACAGCATTGAGGTTATCTCGTAAGTCAATTAGCCCTTCCCCTTTTTTTTTTTTTTTTTTTTTTTTTTTTTTTTTTTTTAGAGGACATCATCTGATCCCTTTGACCAACAGAGGAAACTCAACCGCCCTCAACGCCATCAACGAGCCCCCCGAGGAGGCCGAGAAGACCACGAGCGAAAAGTTCAACGCGCTCCCCGAGGGTGCCAAGATCGGCATCTACATCGGCAGCGGCGTAGCAGGTATCGCCCTCGTCGTCGTCGCCGCCTTCTACATCTGGCGGCAGCGAAGCCAGGGCATGCGCGAGGCCCGCCTGGCCGACGAGCGCGACCACCTCGAGATGGACGGCTACCGCCCCGACGGCGGCGAGACCGAGTACAAGGGCGCCGCTGGCCTGGGGGCTGGTCTGGCCGCCGCGGGTCTGGGAGCCAGCACGACGTACGCGGCCGTGAACCACTCGGACCCCGACGAGAAGTCGGCGGCCTGGGGCGGTCACGGTCCTGAGGGCGGTGCGGGCGCGACGATGACGCGCTCGGGGGGTTACGCTGCCGTCGAGAACCCGTTCCTGGACACGCGGAGCATGGACGCGAGGAGTATCGACGCGAGGAGCATCGATACGAGGAGCGTCGCCAACAGCGGCTTCTCCACGCCGCCTCCCCCGATGGACATGACTGAGGCAGAGATCCCACGCTCGCACAGCCCGGTCGGCAGATCTGACATGTCGCGGATGGCCTCGCCGGGGCCTGAGCAGGCGTACGGTGCGCACCGGATGCAAAGCTACCGGGATTGATAGGACCTGGTCTTTGCGTGTTTCATGTCCGTTCATTCTTTCTGGTTTCTTTTCTTGTTGTATATTGGGCGCAATCTAAGCCTTGGGCTGGTCTTGGGGCTCCCCTGGCACCCTGTTCCAATTATTGATTATAATTCCAAGGCATGCTCGCGATGCATAAGGCGTTGGCTTGTTATTTTAAGGGAAAGCATCCATTTTGATCGTGCCAAGACGGGAAGGAGACGAAAGGGCATTTTGCTGTATATGTAGTTGAGAGATCACCATCATTTTGAGTTTAGGATGCGATAGCGGATTGAATAGAACATTTACAATTATCTGCCTGCCTTCGAGGCTGCTCATTGATATGTGGTGGTGAGGCACTGGCCGAGGGGCGTGTGTCATTTACAAGTTTTAAGTACAAGTTTAAGCGGATAAAATTCATCATTCTTAAGGTCTATGAGGATATACAATGATATCTTGCTGGGAGAAGGACTGACTCCCGTATCCAAGAGAAAAGAGGAAAAACGACAGAATCCGCCAAAGCAATCTGAAAAAAAGATGATATCATTTCTCATACCCAAAGTAAATTGCCCTACGTGGGCATGTCCTTTCTTAACTATTTCAATTGTTTGTTTCTATTTTCGTTTTCTGCTCTACTGGCCCTCGACCTGCTTGAGGATACCCTCGAGGTTGATGCTCTTAGGTCGCTCAATGGGCAGGCCAAGCGCGCGGTCCCAGATGAGCTGCGCGAGGGGCCCGAGACCGCGGGAGACACCAAAGGTGGCGGTGTAGTAGAGGGTCTCGTGGAAGCCGTAATGGTGGAAGAGGACGCCGGAGCTGGAGTCGACGTTGGGGTAGGGGTTCTTGGTCTTGCCGTGCTTCTTGAGCACCTCGGGGGCGATGCGGCTGTTGCGCTCAACCAGCTGGAAGACGGGGTCGTTGGCGATCTCGGGGCGGGAGGCGGCGTAGGTCATGAGGGCCTCGAAGCGAGGGTCGGGCTTGCGGAGGACGGCGTGGCCGTAGCCAGGGACGACGCGACCCGAGTTGAGGGTGGACCAGAGGTAGTCGTTGACGTCCTGGTCGGTATAAGAGGAGGGGATGGCCTCCTTCATCTGGATGATCCAGCGGAGAACCTCCTGAGCAGCCAGACTATTTATTGATCCAATGTTAGCGACTATTCAATTGTAGAAAGGGGGTTGTGAGAAACGAAGCACTTACCCGTGGAGAGGTCCGGCCAGACCCTGGAGACCAGCACTGTAGGAGAGGAAAGGATCGGAGAGAGCGCTTCCGACCAGGTGGGTGGCGTGGGCAGAGACGTTGCCTCCCTCGTGGTCACCGTGAAGGGCGAGGTAGAGTCGGAGCAGGTCCTGGAAGCTCTCGTTCTCCTTGCCGCCCTTGCCCAGCATGGCAGCAAAGTTGTAGGACCAATCCTGTCCGAGGTCAACCTCGGCAGGGAGAGCGCCGCCGCCGCGGTAGGCGTTCTGGTAGATCTTGGCGGCAATGGTGGGCAGCTTGGCGAGCAGCTCAATGCTGTCGTCAAAGGTGGGCTCCCAGTAGTCGGCCTTGTTCAGACCGGCCTCGTAGGCCTTGGCAAACTTGGAGTTGTAGTTGAGGGCGGAGACGGCCATGGCGAACTGGGTCATGGGGTGCAGGTCGGTTGGGAAGTTGTCAAGCATCTGGTTGACAAAGGCGGGCAGCTTGGCCTTCTCGGCGAGCTCGCGGGAGAAGACGCGGACCTGGTTGGTCGAGGGGACCTTGCCGGTGAGCAGCAGCCAGAACATGGCCTCGGGGAGCATCTCGGTGCCGGTCTTGCCCTTGGGCAGCTCCTGCTGGCAGTCCTTGATTGTGCGGCCGTGGAAGCGGATGCCCTCGTTGGCGTCGAGGACGGATCCCTCCCAGACCATGGCCTTGAGGCCGCGCATGCCGCCGAGTGTGTTCTCAACCTTGACCTCGCCGATGACCTTGTCCGCATGGGCCTTGACCTTCTTGAGGAGCTCGCGCTTGGCGGGGATGACCTCTCTGAGGGTGGCCTTGAGATCCGGCTCAGCTGTGGAATATGCCCGGCTACCGACGGCAGCACGGGTGATGGGCTGGCAACATTATGTCAGTCCCGGCCTGAATGTAAGGAATTGGGAGTTCAATTGACTAGTAGTACGGACCTTGATGGAGCTCCATGCTCGGGAAGAGTTGCGCAATCTGAGGGCCATGGCTAGATGTTGGTCTGCCTAGTGACGATGAGGAGGAGGTAAGGAGATGAGGACGGAGAGGAGAAGTCAAGGAGGAAGAGAGGAAAAGAAGGGGAGAAGCTGGGGAGGGCGCAGACAAAAGAAGAAGTCAAGCCCCCCATGAGACGCTGGAGGACGGATCCAGTGATGGGAGAATGCTAATACACGTCCGTCCTGCAGTCCCCAAAGTTACCTGGCTGGAGTGCTGGGTACCGCAGCTAAGCGGGGGCTCTGGGGGACTCTGGGGTCGGAAACTGCGCTTTCCGGAGCACTTAGAAGCCCGGATTATAGCCCAGGAGGCCCATTAGTGGGTACATTGGGTACATCAGATCGCTGAACTGAACTCAATGCGGGGTACCAGCAAGCTCTGCTATCCGTGGCCCAGCACAAGGGCGGGCGGCTGCTTGGTTTCGGCCGTGGCTGGCCACCTTATGCCGAGGAAGTGAGTTCTGCTCGAAGTTTAAGCGCAGGATACGAGATTTAGGGTGTAATATATAAGTCCGCCTAAGTTATATAGGCAATATCTAATAGGTACCCTAGCTATTAAAATAGGTAGAGAAGTATCTATATATTATTAATAGCTCTATATAACCTAACTCTTATAAATCCCTTTCCCTTTTATTAGCTTAACTTACTACCTTTAAGTATTTACTTAAGGAGATCTTATAATAATAGTATTTTTAGTATTTTTAATATTTAATATAGCTACCTCCTGATCTAATAATATACCTTAAGCCCCCTAGATAATTAGTATATCCTAGAATAGTAAAATCTTCTTTTAATTTTATATATTTTAAATCTAATAGTTTAATAAGAAAGTCTTTCTATTACTAGAGTTACTCTTTAAAGCCTAGTATAATAAAAAACTTAATAGTAGTAAGTATTAGTTTATAAAGATAGTATTTACTTTCTTTATTAAGAAGTTTAAAGATAAATTCTCTTATAATAGTAGGTAATTAATAATAACTATAGAATCTAAATATTATTATTTTTAAAACTATTAATAAATATTCTATAATATTAAGTTTTAAAGTAATATAGAGTATAAAGAGGATATAGGAATATTAGTATTATTAGATAAGAATAAGTAGAAGGTAAAGTAAATATAGCTATAAATTAGAAATAAGATAATTTAGAATAATCTCTTTATCTTAGATAATTTTAACTTTAATAAATAATATAAGATATTTATAAATAATCTTCTAATCTATTATTATATTACTAAAGCTAATAATAATATAACTTTTAAAAAGATAATCTAGATAATATAAGAAGCTAATTTTCTAATAAGTAAGCTAGCTAATAATAATATAATTAATATATAAGAGGAGGAAATAACTAATAAAATTACTATTAATTTTAAATAGATTAAAAAGAGTAATATAGAGAAGATCTTATAAG